>OY759267.1:28703917-29106417 GCA_963662155.1 Lamellibrachia columna
CTTACTATTCCTCACCCTGATCATACCTCACACTGACCATACTTCACACTGACTATGCTTCATACCGTCCATGCCTCACACTGAGCGTACATCACAATGACCATACATCATACAGTCCGTGCTTCACACTAACCATTCCTCACATTCACCATGTATTGTACTGACCTAAACAAACACTAACAGCATCTCACACTGACAACATATCGTACAGACCACAGCTCAAACATACCTTACCTCACACTATCACACCTCAAACTGACATCACCTTGCCCTGACCACGCATCACAGTGAACATTTTTCACAATGACTACACCTCATGCTGACCACGCCGCACACATACTTTACCTCACATTGATCATACATCACACTCATCATACCTTACACTAACGATACCTCACACTGACAATATCGCGCACTGCCCTAACATAGCATGTATGTGTGTATGTATGTATGTATGTATGCATGCATGCATGCATGCATGCATATATATATATATATATATATATATATATATATATATATATATATATATATATATATATATATATATATATATATATATATATATATATATATATGCAAGCATGCATGTATGTGCATATGAATGTAAGTAAGTATGTATGTATGTACGGATGTATGTATGTATGTATGTATGCCTGGATGAAAGTATCGAAGCGTGCACTGCACAATTACCGTCGACTGCGTCAACAGCAATTACGTTCGGCATTTGAAATATAGACGTCTTTCTCCTGTTCTTTCTTGAGTCATTTCGTAAACCCGTCATGGTGACTCAGCGTAAAAATATATCGCATCTGGCGAAAAATCGTTTAACGGAAACAGGTAAACACTATGATGTGGTCAGAGCAAACGTGTTTGGGCGAGAAAGGTATTTGCCCAAACTACATGGGGTAATTCTTTGTTCTGTGATAACTGTTTCATTTCGCACCTCGTCATGTTGACTATGTTAAATCGACTAAATGAACAAGGCATCATCAGTGTTGTGTGCTTGTGAAAACAGCACAACCTAATTAATTGTATATGTCAACTCATCTAAAAATGTATCTCCAAAAACTGCCGCTCTCTTTTTATTCAGATTGTACTCGTTCTATGGAAGCATGTTTTATTTCTTAAAATGCTCCCTCGCGCATTTATTAATCATTCGTTATCCGCCACGCACAGCCGCTAAACTACTGCTTTGATTGTCATCTTTCTGCATTTCGAATATCAGTGACCTGTTATTGGTAAAATATCTGACATAATGATCTGCCAACCCATATCTGCTTAAAGGTTCCTCGCTAATCGTCGGAATTTCTCAACTGCTGCGGACGTACCATCCCACTCTGTGTTGTTTTTGTTGCTTATATAAACAATTGGCCCTTCATTGAAAGGGCCTAATATTTCTTGGACCCTTTCTATAACATCTTCTATTTTCACCTCCGGTAAACAAAGATCTTCGTTTACCTCTTAACGTCCTTAATAACATGTCGCCCTCTGTTTCTACTGCAGAGTAGTTATTTCGTCTTTCACTATGCCTTTTCCTCGTGTATCCGTGTTACGTTTCTCCTATATTGCTGTCGGCTACTTTTCACCTGTCATCACGTCACATGTTCCCTTCCCTCCTGTTAACCTGATACATGTTCCCGTCTCTCGTGTTCATTGTTATCACCCGTGAGTCAGCTTCACCCGTCTGCAGTAAACCTCACCCCTGTCCAGTATGCCTCACCCCCTCTGCAACAAGCCTCACCCCTGTCCAGTAAGACTCACCCTGTGTTCAGGAAGCCTCACCCTGTGTACAATAAGCTTCACCCCCTGGCCAATAAGCGTCACCCCTTCCAATAAACGCCACAGTATGTGCTGTGCAGTAAGGGAACTTTTTTTCTTCAAGTCCATTTTCTCAGTTATCTTACGTCATTCAAAAAAGTCCCTACCTGACATCCGATAAACTTTCTTTCGAAGTCCTCTAACTTAGTGTCTGGCCGCATGTTTCTACAACGACGCTGTAATCAAACCAGCTGTCGCAACTGTTGCCATCACCGTTCGCTTACACAGTGCCATATAATGTGTTTACTTAGCATTCTAATCGAAGGAAAGACGTTTGAAGACTGAAGAGAAACGTAGACCACCTAAACGGAAAGAACACTAAATGAGGACTGGCTATATGGCACAGCAATAAGCAATGAAGATATCGAAGGAAATGTTATTTTGTTTATATGTTGCTAGACATAATTACACGACATATACATCATGATACCCACAATAGCGACATATTTTATTACAATTGTTTTATATTACTGTCCTTTTTGGGTTAACTTAGATGCACACAGATATGATTGAATCGTGGCTCTAAACACACGCAAGACGAATCTCTGTATTGTGACAGGCGGCAACAAAGGCAATAATTATTAAGTACTTATTACGACTCGCGTTACGCACAGCCCTATTACTTACACTATAAATGTCACAACGAACTCTTGTAATGACACTTTGATGTGTCTTGCAAAAGTCTTAACTTTATGTCACTAAACATTACCCGGACATGTGGCGTTCGATAGTCATGCCAGACAGCTCACGTAAGAGAAGGAAACCTCTGACCTAAAAAAACCGAGCAAGTTTGCGAAAATAAGAAAAATAATAAGAATTGTCAGAGTGAAACGAATACACAAACCAAGAATGGAAGAGCTGATTGATGAAGTAGGTGTGAAAGAGATTTTCAATGTGTGTGTGTGTGTGTGTGTGTGTGTGTGTGTGTGTGTGTGTGTGTGTGTGTGTGTGTGTGTGTGTGTGTGTGTGTGTGTGTGTGTGTGTGTGTTTGTGTGCGTGTGTGTGTGTGTGTGTGTGTGTGTGTGTGTGTGGGGGGGGGGTGGGTGGGTGTGTGGGTGGGTGGGTGGGTGTGTGTGTGTAAACACACGCGCATACACGCTCACTTCCACGCACATGAAACGCACGAGTACAAACATACGCACGAACGCACGCACACACACATTTCATTCTGGTGCAAGTTGACGATTGAAAGCCGTAAGCTTGAGCCAGTTGTCAAAAACATCGGCACTGGTTGAGCTTCACAGCAGTGTCACGCTACAAAATGCACCTACCATAACGCCAATGGTTCACCGCCACCCAGCGTCGGTAGTTCACTGGCGTCGTGCTTCAGTGCACATCGGGTACACAAGCAGTGCCGTACTAACCATGGTACAAGTGATTCACTCGTAACACCCCCCCGCCCCCAGCAAAAATAAAAAATACCAGGTCTGAGCTATTAGAGTTGGCGAATCTTGTAGAATATGTCTGTAACGGCAAGAAGGATGTTACATTGATCCCTCTAAATTGCGATCCAGCGGAGGTGGCCCATTTGGATCCATGCGAGAATTTTCGAGTTGGCGCCTTCATTGCCGTTTGGTGTGTTGTCTTTGGTCAGTGTAATGACCAGAGAGGCAAAGCTTAGTCAGTGACGTTTTGGATTTCTCTGCAAATTGACATTGATAGAAGTTTTAGAACCAAGAGAGATACGACAAGCTGCTGAGAAACGTGCCCATCGGATTTGGATGACACTCTAGGGAATGAACACTTCGGTAGAGTAGTTCGGTAGATTAGTTGCTGAAACTCTCACCTAGGTGACATAGAACAGGAACTCTCACCAGAGGCAACAATGTAATATATCATATGCTTTACCCAATGTGGATGTATTGCTTGGTACATACCTGACTTATGTGATTAGAAACTGTAGCGGAGAGGTGCTTTACAACTTGAATCTGATCTAGGGTGAGCATCACTCCACAATGAGCCAGAACAGACTGGTTCATCTGACTATGTGTGTGCGTGTGTGAGCGTGCGTGCATGCGCGCGTGTGCGTGTGGTTCGCTGTGAACGTTCTGCCGTATTCTAGATTTCGAGCAGACATTTAATAGTTTATTTCAAGTCTTAAGTTGCTTTTGTGAGGCGTTGAACACAGGCTCTACCGTGCATATTATGCAGATTCTTCTTCACAGTCGTTCTCCTGTAGAACCGTAATTATGCTGCTTAAATATATCCACAATACGCTTACTTATTGTCAAGGTCGCACTCTCATACAACAATGCGGACAACACGTGGCACACGAAAATCATAATCCTGTTCATTATTAAATTGTGGCTTAGCCATTGTTACTGGAGTAGTGCGCTTGCAAACACAGTGCCCTGTAATTCTGAGAAGTAAAATGCCAAAGTAAAATGTGCCTCAACTATACACTCATTGGTGGCATTACTGCAGACACCAACAGATGGAGCCCTTAACCACAGAACACACACTCATCAATGATATGAGTGGAATGATTTAAGATGTTTTAACATAAATTAACTGAATGACAATAGAGTGAGCTGAATGAATCAGCTAAGCTACCAACATAATGATGTCGAGTCCTGCGAATACCGTCGAGTTCTGCGAAAACCATCGAGGTCTAGCTGCGAGATCGATTGTGTTCTGCGTAAACCGTCAAGTTCTGCGAAAATCGTCGATTTCTTCGAAAACCATCGAGTTCTAGCACAAACGAACCAGAGTGCAACAGCGGAAAGGTAATTACATCAGTAAAATGTGGGACCACCCAAACTTACATTTTTCTTTTTATGAGAGGTCTTTCGTGCCATAAGGGGGGTCCTGGACCCCCATACCCCCTCACTTCGAATACTGGGCGACAAGTAGTGAAGTTTAGATGGTGTGTGGAACATCTCGGCAGTATAAATGTTGTGCTGTCGATACGGTTTGCTAATTAACTTTATGCTAAATTAACGATATGACATGTTTGAAAAGGACCACAAAGATGCATTGGAGCTACATTTTGTTCGTTACAATTTGCAGTGTGGTGTGGCTACAGGCAGGTGCATCAATGCAGTCAGCGCACCATCGGCGCACCTCAGATACAGGGTTGTCGAAAGATAGAACATCAAACTCTGGATGTGGTTTGGTCAAGCCTTCCTGCAGTTCCAAGAGAAAAACCTGACCAGCTGATATCTCATTGTCTAATATGTGACATATGTAGAGACACTTCAAACTAATTGGAAACATGCAACATTGTTAGTATGCCTTTAACGTTTAAAAGTGATTCTCCCTGACCATTTCTGTGTTTGTGTTGATCTATGCATAATGTTGTTGGCCGATATAATTATCCAGAGTTCCATGGATATACAATACTCTGTTAATAAGCGACGTATAATTGCAGAAAATAACTTAAAAAATAATAAACACGCGTATGACCGAAACAAATATCCTTGATTAATGCAAAAACTGTGAGAGTAGGCCTACTCAATTGCCCGTTTGTTCTGGTGGGGCCACTCTGTGTGGTGACAGAACCACCACTGGTTCACAAGGCCGATGTGTACATCACAGCCATATCTGATCATTCTTTAAAACAATTTGGCTATGAATCATGCACGCTAAAGAAAACAGCCGACATTCGGATGGTTGCGTGCATTCATACCATTTATTTTAGTTGTGACGCAAGCGACAGTGATTACTCATTTATAAAACATGGGTTGAGTTAGGCAGACAAACGTTTTTCAATACTGTGTGGTGTTTTTGTAACATTTTATTACTCATGACATCAAGTGCGCTTTACAGAATTCCGTTGCTTCGCAATTGAATACTGGAAACTTTGCGATTACACAACAAGTTAACAAGAATGAAGGCTATGACGTTGTTCACGCCATGGGCATTCACACCAGGTAGAAAAAGTATTTTAAAGCGTTCCTTTGCTCGCCATATCAGTTTAATTAGATGACGACGTTGTTCTCGGTGTATCCAATGAGTTACGAAACAGTTACACTGATCCCGCTGTAGTCACTCAGGATTAGGCAATGAATTGTAGCGATTGCGATCATTGCATGAGTACAATTAATTAAACATGTGATTATTGCGTACACCTATATGTCTGTGTAAAATGTGCAGGCTAGAGTTTTATTGTCTTATTATAATCCAACAAGAGTATGTATGTTATGCTACTCCTCCTAGACACTTTGCATCTCGGGCGACAACATTTCAGGGGTTCCTCTGCGACCCCACGGTCGGGTCATCTACGACCCCCACGGTCGGGTCATCTATGACCCCCACGGTCGGGTCGTCTCAAATTAATTTTTTTTAATTCACCCCGCAATTACCTTTCTACGAACAATCGAATTACCATTTGTAGTTATTACGTACAATTGTGCACATCAATACGCCACAAATCCCATACAATGTTTGACAGCTTCACGATCCGTTTCTTTGACTGTCAAAAAAGTTACGTAATAAGGCATCATAAGACGACGTTACTCTAACTGCCAGTGTTACGTCACAGTCTTGAAGATGCTGACTGGCAGCATCAACTACCAAGGCACACACGCACGCGCACGCGCACGCGCACGCGCACGCGCACGCGCACTCGCACGCGCAAGCGCACACTCACACACACAAACACACACACACACACACACACACACACACACACACACACACACACACACACACACACACACACACACACACACACATATATATATATATATATATATATATATATATATATATATATATATATATATATACATATATATATATATATATATATATATATATATATATATATATATATATATACATTATTACACCAGAGTATATATCATTGCGAATAACCCAATACGAACAATGGGTTGGTCTCCCCTCTCTCTCTCTCTCTCTCTCTCTCTCTCTCTCTCTCTCTCTCTCTCTCTCTCTCTCTCTCTCTCCCTCTCTCTCTCTTTATCTCTCTCTCTCTCTCTCTCACTCTTTCTCTCTCTCTCTCTCTCTCTCTCTCCCTCTCTCTCTCTCCCCCCTCTCTCTCTCTGTATCTCTCTCTCTCTCTCACTCTTTCTCTCTCTCTCTCTCTCTCTCTCTCTCTCTCTCTCTCTCTCGTTGTAGGATTGTAGCGCTTGCTGCATTACTAAACTCAACGACACCGACAAACAGCGGATGCCAAATGTAAATGTTTTATTAGTGAAACGCCAGCTTTGCTATAAAAAACAAAAGTACTAATGTTTGTTTCTGAGAATCGGTGAACATCAATTACCTGCACAAATGAAACATCGCAATGGTGTTAGAATGATTTATCATTGGACGTCATAAAGAACACATCCCATTCATCATCACACTTGCTATTACATGGCACACACCCCGAGTTTAACACATGTGAATTCGTGAAGTTGCTAAAATTATAAACGCAAGTGAACTTTAAAAACATACTTTGCAATGATCATCACGGAAAGTGTTAAGTATAATAACAACACACATCAAAGTTGTACAAATACATTTTAACCGAGAACAATGTTCCTGTCGTAAGATATAATATATAATGCAATGCGCTGTTCTATACGCGGCATTTAATCAGTGAGTAGCCAGTACTCGGTGTGCTGTGTTCTGGTGACTTTTGAACTTCAGTATAATTTGTTTGGCACTGTTGGACCGATAGGTTGTAATTCATCCAGGTGACTCCCAAAGCTTACATGAAAAATTGGGTCGGGGTCGTTATTGTGCAAGTCATAGGGTATGACGCAAATATATGACACTATAGACAATCACGATGATATATGTTTTTGGCAGTTGACGTCACAAATGAACATTACCTATCCATCATCACGCTAGGAGTTAGTAGTACACTGTGCTATCAACGACATCAGTAATCGTTCACTGTGGCTTTAGAGTGTTTTTGCAAGGGACACTTTACATGATCAGTAACCATAGATGATTATTGAAAAAGTTTGTGCATACATGAGTTGTAGTCGCTTCTTTTCATCGGCTCGAGTATTTAACGCTTATATTACGAGTTCGAAACGTTTTTATTGAATATAATTTATTGAGGCGCAATAGTTACTATATAGACGAATAATCAAAATGATGATATTGGCGATATACTTCTAAATCGAGGTTTGTCAAATTAGCTTCCCTGACCACCAGTCTCGATAGACCAAAACTTGTGGTGGACTTGAGGCCAATCAATTATCGCCGGTCGGGGTAAGTATACGTTACAAATACAAAACGTACCGTAGGGTGCAGATTTAATACATTTCCCATAACATATTGACATGCTGCACTTGTGGATAAGATCTACACTTATTTGCAGTGCCTTTGGAGTCTCCACTTCCATCACTAAAGCTTAAAATTAAGCCCAAATCCGGGTTAAATACAACACAAGAGTGTTGTTATTTTATCTTGAGACGTCTGTTACAACCAATAATGTAATCCTCGACCGGTAATGTAATAACTGACCGGTAATGTAAGAAATCGACCGGTAATGTAATAGTTGGCCGTTAATGTAATAAATTGACCGGTAATGTAATAATCGACCAGTAATGTAATAAATAGACCGGTAATGTAATAAACGACCGGTATTGTAATAAATCGACCGGTAATGTAATAATCGACCAATAATGTAATAAATTCACCGGTAATGTAATAAATCGACGAGTAATGTAATAAAAATGATGATCATAATCATTATGATGATGATGATGGTCTTAATAATGATGATTATGATGATGATGACAATTAAGGGGTTATCTTAGTGACGATGATAATGATGATTATGACGATGATGATGATAATGATAATGATGATGATATTAATAATTATGATAACGACGGTGATAATGAGGGTGATAAATGGTTATGACGATGATGAGGAGGAAGAAGATGAAGACAATTATTAAGCGGTCTTAGTGATGGTGATGATGATGATGATGCTGATGACAATTATGATGACGATGATGATGATAATGAGGGTGATCATTATTACGATTTTGAGGACGAAGACATTGACATCCTCACCCTCATCATCCTGCTCCTCCTCGTCGTCGTCACCATCCTCATGTTCACCCTTATAACGGCTAGCCATGCTCACCCCCATTCGTTGTTCACAAACGTATGATTAACGTAGGAATCTCAGAACGAGTGGAGCGGGTGTTTTCTGGGAGAACATATGGAATCCTGTTCATATAACCTCCCAGGTAACGCACGGCAGTAACTACATGTTGGCAAACAATAGGACCGAGTCAGACAGAGTGGTAAGGAAGAAGTGGGTCATTAAAAAGGGTCGCCTCAACAAATGAAGCAGGTAATCTACATTCAATTAAGGGATCATCTCAAACAATTATTTTAAGGATTATTAAAAATGCTTAAAAAAGAAATAAATGATCATTATTTCATCAAATTAAGGGGTCATATTATAGAACTTAGGGGAAATCTCAAAATGCAATGTGATCTTAAATTAGAAACTTAAATTTAATCGCAAAAATAATAAAATAAGGGATCAGCTGAAACAATTAAGGGTTTATCTCAAAAATTAAAGTTAATGGTAATTTCAATCAACTAAAATGTTCATCTAAACCTAAAGTATTTTTAAATATGACTAAAATTATTTATCAAATACAAGTTAAAGGATAATTTAAAAAGGAGTCATTATGGGGTAATTTAATAATGAACTAGCTGATCATCTCAAAACATTATGTGGTCATTCCATAGAATCAAGTGATCTCTCGAAAAAAGTTAAATAAATTAAGGGGGCATCTCATAAAATGAATGAGTTTTCTCCAAAAAGTTAAGGGATCGTCACAAAATATGTAAGAAGTAATTAACAAGTGAACTAGCTGATCGTCTCAACAAATTAAGTGATCATCTCAAAAATTAAGTGCGTCTTCTCAAAGAAGTTCAGGGATTATATTTAAAAGTGTATCTAGTCAGTGCAAATGAACCAGCTAATCGTCTCAATAAATTAAGGTATCATTTCATAAAATAATGGGGTCTTCCCAAAGCAGGTAAACGTTCATTAAAAAAACAGGGATCATCAAAAAAATATTTCATATAATTAAGGGAAATCTAAACATGTAAGAATTCATAGCACAACACAGACTTAAGGGGTCATCAAACAAATTATGGGCTCACATCGAAAATGTAAGGGGTTATCTCAAATAAATTTAATAAATTAAGGAATCATTTTTAAAATGTAAGGGTCATTTAACAAAGTAACTAACTCATCATCTGAAAAAGTTAAGGGGTCATATCGTAGAATTTGTGGATTATCTCAAAATGAAAATGTAAGGAGGCATATCAAACGAAAAACTTAAGGGCCATTAAAACATCAAGGAATCATCTAAAAATTGTAATAACAGGGTCATCTAAAAAATCAGCCTCTTATTTTACGTTTTGAGGTGATCACTTTTTAATTTAAAGATACCCTTTAGTTTTGGGAATACCTCTTATTGTCGTAAATTTTAAATGTACCCCTAAATTTTACATGTTGAATTGCTCGCTTAGTTGTTTACACTACCCCATTTAATAGCAACTTAAATTCATTGATATTTACTACATATAATCAGTACATGTGTGGCTTGTTGATTCAGACTAAATGTCTAATTTATTTTCTTGCATAATTCGGCGCAAATACATGAGACGGCCTTATTAGATTTATGTTATTTGATTACATAATAATAAAATATAATTATGGTATGTATATGTTGCAGAGTTACGCGACCGAACTGGTGGCGCGCAGGTGGATAAGAGAAGAATCGCCACGCCATTTTGCGGTTACGTTCTAGCAAGACTTCCGCGCTTACTGCCTTTGTACTCAGACGTCCGCGCTTAATGACGTTGCACTCAGACGTCCGCGATTAGACGTGGGAACGAAGGAGCACGTGGAAACACCGAAACGGACCGCGGGAACGGGAACAAGTGATCTCGGAAGCGCGGGAACGCCTGAGTATAGGAATTAGTGCCCAACACGGGCCGGGCTTTAGGCCCAATTCCGGCCCGCAGCCCGCAGCCCGCGGGCTGAGCCAGGCCTCTAAAAAATTGTGCGGGCCGGGCTGAGTCGGGCCGGGCCTGGGCCTACATTTTGCGGGCCTGGGCCGGGCATGGGCTAATAAAAATATTAAACACATCGGGCTTGGGCCGGGCCTGGGCCTAGTGTGAGCGGGCCGGGCCTGGGCTGGGCCTGGACCTAATACAAATGTTAATAATTATTTTTTTGCCTGGATTTTAACTGCTAATTGCGGGGCGGGCTTGGGCTCAAATTATAGGACCGTACAGGGCACTAATAGGGATGTGTGCTCATGACAACGTTCTTGCTGGCATCAATACTAAACAAAAAGCAACAAAAAATAAACCTACAATGGTATGCATTTGACAAAAAATTACACAAATAGCATAAAGGCAGATATGTCTAAATTCGCAACTGAATTCCAAAAGCTCGATGCAACAACAACCACAGTAGAGTTGTCATGGAACATGTTTAGGGATGCATTACTTGCATCCGTATATATATATATATATATATATATATATATATATATATATATATATATATATATATATATATATATATATATATATATATATATATATATATATATATATATATATTGTGGGGTGGTCGCAGGTTTGTGGGTGACCTTGTGGCGAAATGGCCCCACCTGTTTGTAATTAAATTTGTGTATTGGTGGTGGAATGTCTGTATTCTTTGCATTACATGTTCATGACGACTTTTTGATGTATATATGTTATCGTCATGCTTGTAGGAATGTGGGCTCTGAGAAACTTGCCGGACGGGGCTGTACATGTGTTCAGTTCCTGTCTGGTTTGCTTTGAGGAGCTCACATTCCTGTTAATGTTCTTCCCAAAGTGGCTGCGTGATAAGCAGTCCACTTTGCAATAAAAAACGTCATTTATTTGGCCTGTTTCAATTCACTGCTACATCGGACTTGTGTTGGTTATTGCATAAATGAATTTATGCAACTCACCAGGTGCATAACAATTTTTATGAGATAACCAAGACAGGTTGTCGTTAAACTTGCCCTGGGTGTCCGAGACTACACCGGAACTATTTGGCCAAATAAATTGTATTACCGCGCTAGCCAGCCAATCACGGCTTAGCGGAAACCAGTTCAAACCGGAGCCAGTAGCTTGAATCTTTCACTCCTGATTCAGTCTCTGCATTGCGAAGTTGTGACTAAAATTTGTCTCTCGAAATCCGCCCTCCTCCCCACCTTTCTTCCTTATTCTCAATGCTTAGTTTAAATGCGATTGTACATCGTTGATGAAATAGGAAGTTGGAAGATGTCGAAACCGCTTTCCCCACTTTTGGCCTTATATAAGATGAACACGGGGGTTTGTCCCCTAGTATTTGGTGTTCATGGGGTTTTCTGCGCAGACAGGCTTCCTGTTTCTTCATCGGTATTCTTGGCTTATGTTTATATAGGTTAGCGAAATGGCCCCACCTGTTTGTAATTAAATTTGTGTATTGGTGGTGGAATGTCTGTATTCTTTGCATTACATGTTCATGACGACTTTTTGATGTATATATGTTATCGTCATGCTTGTAGGAATGTGGGCTTTGAGAAACTTGCCGGACGAGGCTGTACATGTGTTCAGTTCCTGTCTGGTTTGCTTTGAGGAGCTCACATTCCTGTTAATGTTCTTCCCAAAGTGGCTGCGTGATAAGCAGTCCACTTTGCAATAAAAAACGTCATTTATTTGGCCTGTTTCAATTCACTGCTACATCGGACTTGTGTTGGTTATTGCATAAATATATATATATATATATATATATATATATATTACAAAAGACGACTGTCTGCCAGAACTCCACTTCCCTAGGCCTGTAGGACAATAAAGAGGAAAATGAAGGAACGTTAGTGTCTATATGACCGAGCTAGAAAAAAAATAAAAAACAAGAAACTTGAACAAAGAATAGGGATGTCAGAAACCAAATAAAGCAAATATTAGTACACTAACATTTCCCTACACTGACAGTGTAGGGAAAGCAGAGACTCTCAACCACGAATTTCAATCAATTTTCACAAATGAATATCTAGAGAAAACGCCCTCGATTGAAGATGGTCCTTATCAACCCATGCCAGATATGAATGTTTTCATGTAAATGAATTCAGAATCTGGTGGATAACTTACGAGTAAATAAAGCAACTGGTCCTGATCGAATCCCTGTCAGAATCCTCAAGGAATATTCTGGTGAAATAGCATCAATCCTACAATTCATCTTTAATTTATTCTTCCACAAAGCCTGGTGATTGTAACCAAAAAAGGTTACAGAGTACTACAACAAGACTACCTACCTATGTCTCACATTTACGTGTGATATAAAAATCAAGGAACATGTCTTATGCCACTCTATCATGGCACATCTTAAAAAAACAACATCCTGATCAACTCCCAACATGGTTTCCGCGCTAAGCATTTACTCTCTCGTTTACTCTCTCGTAGGATCTTTAGACAACAATAAAAAATATCTAATCCTATATTTCTCTAAAACCTTTCGACACTGTCCCTCACTGGACGCTTCATCTCAAACTAAAACACACTGTGGCGTCCATGGAAAGACATTTCGTTGGATCAGTTCGTGGCTTACAAATAGGACACAGCGGGTTATAGTTGACGGTGATGCTTCACACAAAATTCAATTATATAAACAAAATACAACTACATATGTGTTCACAAGAAATAAAGGCGAAAGCATACACCCCCCTTGTCACGCTTCAGCTCGAATATTCCTCAGCCGTATGGGACCCATACGTAAATATCAAATTAATCAAGTGAAAAAAATCCAACGCAGCGCAGCCCATTTTGTACTACACAATTATTCTAGAGAATCCAGAGTTAATAGTGTGTTGTTCACACGTAACTGTCCAACCCTCCAAAATAAAAGGAAGTTCCTCCCGGGTCACTAACATAAGATTTTGCGATAAACAGTGCTCTCCATTTTGTTCTTAGTCAAATTGGACATAAGATACGCTACGCTTAACCAGTTGATTTTCACAGTAATCGGCACGTCGTTTGGTTGGTCCGGAAAGCCCGCTGGCGACAGTTCGGCCATGTGTTACGTTTTCCACCGAACGTACCCATCCAACTTGCCATTGGAAAGTAGGACTTAAAATGACTTAAAGCACGTTCGATTGCAGTTACGCAACTCCGAGGAAGTCAATCATATGTGACAACATCTGTTCACAGAAAAACAGGACCCAATTTCTCGTAAGACCCAATGTTTAATGCGTAGTAATCTTATTGAAGGCAACTACGAAGGCACATTTGGAACCGTAACCAATCTCATACCATAACTCAACTTTCGAAATAAAAAATTATATCGAACATCGTAACATTTTCCTCAACCCTACACACGCCTGAAATGTTGAGAAGAAGCAGACGTTCTGCACGCTCTAAAATGTTTGCTACTACTAGTATGTGCCTGATTGTATGATCGTGTAACGTCTTAGGCTGTCTTAAGCATGCACTTTGTTGACTCAAATGTTAAACGGCGGTCCATTGCCAGCTTGACAGACAGTACGCCAACGAGGCGTGGGAAGACCGCCCGTCACACACGGCAACCTACTCATAAATTACCACGGTCACCATGACATGAAGACATGGGGGCTGTTACGCGTGCTGTCATATATGAATCCATATGTGGCGCCTACGCGCGACGTCATGGGCGATGAAAACAACAACCTTGGGGTTCCACTGGACGTTCTGCGCAATCAGCGCGTGCAGGAAAATAATAGTTGAATGCCGTCCACCAATAAGACAAACTGAACTGGATAACCGCAATAATTGTAGTTACAACTGAGAGCCGAATATTTGTTTACATATAGCTGCGTGAGAGCAAAATGTATTGAAAAACGTATTGGAAAAGTATTATTTGTAATACTTTTACAAATATTTGCAATATTTCAAGGACGATTCAAAACTTCATTGCAAGTGTTTGCAAATTATTAAAGTTTAAACGTTTTGGAAATATTTGCAATAAAAGTATTGTGTCCATCTGTGCTGCTTTGCACCTCCTTTTCAACGACTGCTGATTGACCATTTGGAGCACGACCCCATAGGCAGAGAGCTAACGTTTAATATATGTCTTTTAAAGATCGGTTCATCAATGTAGGAGTATGAATGCTGTGAAAAAGTACTTTGGTGTTAAGTGGCTAATGTCGCAGGTGAAGATGAAACAGAAAAACTTCATAGAAGACGTCAGACATTGCATGCCACACTAAGATATACAACTATGAAACGATGAGATTAATGAATCTCTTTAGAAAGTGTTATAGACGTTTTGAAGTGGTTGTCAGAAGAAAACGTTTACTAGTGACCAACACTAACAATGTAACCTGTGTTGTATTGTGCACTAAGAGAACACGGCTAGTTGTAACACTTTCCTTAGGACTAAAGCATAAACATTTAAAGACTCTTTTTGTTTACATAATAACAAGTTACACGCAGGCGCTAAGAGTATCTATAAATGCTTTATTAAACGCCACTAAGCGAATAAGTATTTTTAAGCTTGTTCAAAATATGTGTTTGTATTGTATCACTGAAGTATTCCAATTGTGTCGATCTACACATTTATATGATGCATATATTAATTTATATGTATATTGTGTTTCAATTTGATTATTTAAAATTACGTAGAAACGAAAAAAATATTAATATTTACTAGTACTAGTATTACGTTCATACAAAATTAACTAACAATATGTAACTAACAAAACTAACAACATAACTAACTAATTAAATAAGGATATTGCTAACTAACGAATTAACTAACAATTAACAAAACGTCGCTGTGACATAAGAAGTACGTGTCTCAACAACTAAAGTGCACTTCTTCCAGGGCGCATGCATCATACGCCCACTCATGACGTATGGTGCATTCGATTGAACTAACCCCGTTTAGATGTTTCAACTTTTTTCAAAAATCATTTGTGGCCTACTCTCGTTTATTGGTCTGATAAAATAAGCAAGTAGAGGAATGTGTATTCTACAGCTGCTCCGTTTTCCTGTGTGTGCGAGTTCCCTCGAATTGCCAGTGGACACTATTGGCACTGACAGTGAATTGACATCGCGTTATATAAGAAGAATGCAAATCGAGTATCCATCTACAAGAAACATCGAAATAGGCAGACAGCGACGTTGTTAGTTAATTTGATAGTTATCTATTTCATTATTTAGGACTGGTAAATATTCGTATTAGTAGTACTGGTAAATATTCATATTTTTTTCGTTTCTACATGATCTTAGATAATCAAATTGAAACACAACATACATATGAAGTAATATATCAGGTACGTCAAACAGGCGAGAGGTACTCATATTATGGACATGCTTAAAAATACATATTCGCCTATATATATTTCAGATATATGTACGCTTAGCGGCAGCGTGTAACTTGTTGTTATGTAAATAAAAAGATATATATTTCAGATATATGTACGCTTAGCGGCAGCGTGTAACTTGTTGTTATGTAAATAAAAAGAGTTTCTAAATATTTATGTTTTATTATTAAAGATAGTTGTCACATAGTCACCTAGCGATTGACATTTTTGTAAGAATGGTGATAGTGGCGTCGACTAGCGACCGAAGGCTATACTACTGAACGCAAATTTATTTGTTTCAAAATGATTAACAGATCAACGAAATATTATCATGTTTGGTATCGTTGGAAAACTAGTTGTCTACTGATATTGTTTATCATTGTTTCAGAATCTAATTATGGTGAAGAACGAATAATTTCAGATAGAGTCGAGGTTGTTGTTTTGTGTTGGTGACATCATAGGGCCAGGTAAACATCTTTACATTCACACCTTCGAAAAATACAGGGAGCTTAAGGAATGCTTAAAGTGGTTTTCTGTTTTAACTCTGGTAGCATATGCATCTTGATGTAAACCATCGTAATGTGTGTATTGTAGAGATTGACATGAATTTTTTTTAGGATATCATGTGATTTGAATGATTGATAATGTGTGTTTCAGTACAAACATTGCATAAATATTCACAAGTTAACTTATAATTTACATAGGCAGCTAAACCTTTATGTGGTATACGGGCTCTTGTGTGTACCAACATGATTGGTTAATCTTAAGATGATTGGCTGTGAGACGACGGCTGCGATTGGTAATAGTGGAAGTATAAAATAGTTACGGGCGTCGAAACAGCAGAGGAACTCCAGCCATGTGACATTCAGGTTGTACATAACATATAAGAATGATATGTTTCCTCTCGGTAAAATCCTACTCGCCCAACGGTTCTTGGACGTTGGAGGATGCGACGCACCGGCGACGAAGAGTCGCTGAGCCATAGACGTTGAACCCCCCGCCGTCCACCCTCGCTAGCCGCTATCAACTTGTCGTTGATAGCAGCACTGCCAGCTGCCACGCAAGACAGCACACGCCGAGCACGCCGTACGCAAGACAGCACACGCCGAGTAAGCCGTACGCCAGACAGCACTCACAGAGCACGCCGTACGCCAGACAGCACTCACAGAGCACGCCGTACGCAATACAGCACTTGCCGAGCTCGCCGTACGCAATACAGCACTTGTCGAGCACGCTGTACACAAGACAGCACACGCCGAGCACGCCGTACGAAACGTGCGAATCAACCATGTGTGAGGGATACTATTGAACAAGGAGACACAAGTGTCCACGCTACCCTGAAGTTAAGAAGTAGCGAGTGAACATGATCAATTGACTAAGAACATAGCCGAGATGAGCATCAAATATCAAAGGGGCGAGGCAATGCCAAAACGCCACAAGTGAAATGACACCCCTGTTGCGAAGAAAGACGGTAGCGACAACCGTAGCGATACGCTATGTGCGCGGCACGGCGGCCGGAGCCGTACGTTAGAACGACGTAATATGTGTGCGACGTTCGCCGCTCGACGGCCGTAGCGGTACGGCAGAACGACAGCACACAACCAAATACAAATACATTATACACGCGTTCAATACGTGCCGTGCGATACTGGCGTGTTGTACTAAAACCGGTATTGCACGTTCGTGATACTGACCGAAATACTTAGTTACGTCATGACGTGGCCATCACGTACGATGATGAAGTCTAGCCGTCCGATTGCACTGACGGTGGCCAACATACGCTGGATTCACGTGTATCCATGCTTTATATGCCGTACAAATAAACGTGATATGTTTACTTATTGTTCTATGACTTTTCTTCCTGAACATTGTCACCCGGACAGTATCCCCATGACAGTGCCCCCGGACAATATTCTCCAGGGAAAATGTCCTACCGAGTAATGCGTTATTAGCCCCCTCCCTCCAGCCGTCTCCGGGGTTTTGAAAAGGTGGTTCGGGCGGACACAATCGTTGATTTCTCGGATGATTTCTGAAAAGGTAACCCCCGAAACACAGGCCCCGGGGACGGGCATGAGCCAATATCGGTTGGGCGCAACTAAGTGATATTGACACGAGCTCCATATAAATTATATAAATCCTCAATGAGTTGCATATACACGAAAAAACACACCACGATTATGGGTCATTCCATATTTGTGGAACAATAGCTGGCAATTTCTGTCCAGGTTCTTTGGGTGCATCTCAACACACTTTCAAACAGTCCTCTGACGAATTGTGTATTTACTAGGATGGATAAGTCGCAGAGGGTCTATATATACTACTACTCCCACTTGTTTAAAGTACCTTGCGGCATTCAATGTTCGGGTTATTTATGCATGTATGCTAAAGAAAGCACTGTAGCTGTGGTCAAATGTTTTGGCGCACTGCTGTTCTTGGGTTCTACGAGGATGGCATTTGTCACAGCCCGTGTGAAGTTGTGTATAATTAGCTTGTTTACTTTAGTCACCTAGCGATTGAAATGTTGGTGAGCAAGAGTCGTGCTAGTGGCGCCGAATAGCGAGCGATGGCTAATCACAACATCGGTAATTTAACAAGAGTTAACAAGATTTAACAAGAGTTGCCATCCAAGCCAAAGGCCCAGATGGCAAGTGGACAAGGAAGCCATAGTCTTATCGAGAGTCCAACAATGTTCATCTACGTGTAACCCGCCCTCCTAAGATATGTGTCAACCTTGTTTTTAAACATATTCACGCTGCTAGCAGGCAGTAACACAATCCGTAGACAATCAGTTCATTTAATTTATTGTCCTCTGTGAGAACGAGTACTTCCTGATATCCAATTTACACTGATCTTTTACTAATTTTAACTCATGTCCTTTAGGCATTTACATTTCCCAAAATTGTACATCTGAAATTTCTCAGACCATTTCACTAATCTGTCTAGATCGTTTTGTAAATGTTGTTTATTACCATCAGTAATGATCATCCGCACATTTCAGTTCGTTGCTTGCTATATTGTCGTCCAAGTCATTGATATATATATATATACTGGCAGAAGACAGCGTGTTGTAGTAGATGGAGAAATTTCAAACTTTATTATTCTTAATATATATATATATATATATATATATTAAGAATAATAAAGTTCCTAATACTGATCCTTGTGGAACCCCGCTCAAAACTAATTTCCAGTTTGAAATTTCTCCATCTACTACAACACACTGTCTTCTGCCAGTCAACCGTTCTTCTATCCAGTCGATTATGCCATCCCTGATACCATGGGATTTTAATTTAGGTAGTAATCTTTGATGTGGCACTTTGTTAAAATCTTTCTGAAAATCTAAGTAGATAATATTTACTGACGATCCCTCGAGGGTCTATCCGCTTAGTGATTTTTAAAAAAAACATAACATATTTGTTAAGCATGACATCGCTTTTAGGAAACACGTGTTGATATGAATTTAATAAATTATGCCTATCAAGGAAGTCCACCATGTTGTCTTTAATTAACCTTTCTAATAATTCACAAATCACTGACGTTAAACTCACTGGTCTGTAATTCTCTTACTTATTTCTGGAACCCTTTTTAATGATGTTTGCTTTTTTATAATGGTTTTAGAACCTAATTATGGTGAAGATCGAATAATTTTAGATACACTTGAGGTTGTTGTTTAGTGTCGTTAACAGCACAGGGCCAGATAAACATAATTACGTTTACACCTTCGAATAATAGAGGGAGGTAAAGGAATGTTTAAAGTGGTTTTCTGGTATAAATCTGGTAGCAGATGCATTTTTATGTATACCATCATAATGTGTGTATTTTGTATAGGATATCATGTGAGTTGAATGGTTGGAACTGGAATGTTTTAGTGTAAACATTGCATAGCTATTCACAAGTTAGCTTGTAATTTGTATAGGCGACCAAGCGTTTCTACGGGTTCTCGTATGCACCAACACGATTCATTGATCCGTTGTGAGACGACGGCTGTTATTGGTGATAGTGGAAGTACAAAATAGTTACAAGCGACGAAACAGCAGAGGAACTCCAACCGTGTGACAGTCAGGTTGCAAATAACATCTAAAACGTACATGGTTCCTCTCGGATTAACCTACTTGCCCAACGGATTCGCACACGTTGGATTATATATGCACCGGCGGGAAATAGTCGCTTAGCCATATAAGCTGATTTCCACTGCCGTCCACCCGCGCTAGCCGCTACCATCTTGCCGTTGACAGCCGCACAGCCAGCTGCCACTATCGACAGCATGATTTTTACTTACGTCGTCTCCACTCGAGATTGCACACAGGCCATCTTCTACGCCGTAGTGAAATACATTCGTGGACACAATACAATAAGGTACTCCTGACTACACTCGCCGAGCACGCGTAACGCAAGACTGCACTCGCCGAGCACGCGTAACTCAAGACTGCTCTCGCCGAGCACGCCGTAATGCAAGACTGCACTCGCAGAGCACGCGTAACGCAAGACTGCACTCGCCGAGCACGCGTAACTCAAGGCTGCAATCGCCGAGCACGCGTAACGCAAGACTGCACTCGCCGAGCACGCGTAATTCAAGGCTGCACTCGCTGACCACGCCGTAACGCAAGACTGCACTCGCCGAGCACGCCGTAACGCAAGGCTGCACTCGCCGAGCACGCGTAACGCAAGACTGCACTCGCCGAGCACGCGTAACTCAAGGCTGCACTCGCTGACCACGCCGTAACGCAAGACTGCACTCGCCGAGCACGCCGTAACGCAAGGCTGCACTCGCCGAGCACGCGTAACGCAAGACTGCACTCACCGAGCACGCGTAACGCAAGACTGCACTCACCGAGCACGCGTAACGCAAGTCAGCGCTCACCGAGCACGCCGTAACGCAAGGCTGCACTCACACACACACACACACACACACACACACACACACACACACACACACACACACACACACACGCACGCACGCACGCACGCACGCACGCACGCACGCACGCACGCACGCACGCACGCACGCACGCACGCACGCACGCACACACACACACACACACACACACACACACACACAAACACACACACACACACACACACACACACACACACACACACACACACACACACACACAGAAGTCTCTTGGGGTCGCCCATGCGCTATAGTGGACGACAGCAGAAATGAACCTATTGCAATATGAACATACCCGCCAAACATCAAGCTTTTTCCAGAATACTCCCGGCTATGATCCATTTTTTATATCCCTTCTACATATTTTTAAACTTACCAATATTATGGTGTGTTTCAAAGCACGTCCATATGTGACCCATTCATTCTTAAATAATCGCAATAAAACATCTTGTGTATAGATATCCTAGCCAAGCGTTTGTTCAGTGATCCCGCGTGAGAACTGTGGCGGCATCTGACGATCACATTAGTAGCGATTACATAACAATATTATTTCAGATATCAAAACATGATGAATATTCTCCCACTTGTATACAATAAAGGTTGACACATATATGCCAATGTCGCAAGGTATCGGAAATGCACGTCTGAGAATCGATTACTACCAATATAATACATTATTGACACATATTATATCATCAACATTTTTATTCAGCGCAGAGTGTCAATCGTGAATCGTCCAGAAAAATCCAAAAGAGAATTAAACTAATCTTATATAAACCATTAAACGTTAGATATAATTGAAAATTACGACTTCTCTGATTTTCCAAATAAATATTGACACACAATCAATAAAACAAAACACAACAGATACACATAAACGATCGAGGACAAATTCGCGCATGTACTCTCTGGAAATTAAATTATGACTTCAACTTGTACCAGGAAATATCAAATATTTATATTTATATTTCAATGATATTTTTGATAGTCGCTTCTTTGTACGCTTCTTTGTACGCTTCTTTGTACGCTTCTTTGTACGCTTCTTTGTACGCTTCTTTGTACGCTTCGTACCAACAAAGACAGTTGAAGCGTGGATAATCCCTGCAACATCAAAGAAGCGGAAATGTTACCGAATACATGCAATGAATGAGACACACAACCTGTGCGGAATAACCTGCTCAGCTTGCATGCACTAACGGTTTGTCGTATAAATTCAGCCTTTAGTTGCATATAACAACAACAACAACAACAACAACAACAACAACAACAACAACAGCAACCAACACAGTCGTGATGTTGACAAGGACAAGAAGAAGTGTGTCACTTATAATACTTGCCCAATTGCCATAAATATAACAAGAAACAAATAATTATAGTATGCAACATGCATGATTACAACAATTTCAATATCACTGATGACATATTAGTGTTTATACTAGATAGTCACCGTAGCGCAATTCAAGAATAACAACATGTAAAGAACAGCATAAACAAAATAATTTTTGTAGCTATAATAAATCAATATTTATACAGCCAAGTTGTTATGTTTATACTACATAGCTAACCAACATTTTAGCACAGCACTTTTTAAAAAGTTGAACCTTTCTACAACATATTAAAGTGTTGTCAATTGAGTTGCAGAGTATTACACCTTTAACTGAAATACACATTCTTTTTAAATTGGTACGAGCATAAATTTATTTAAAAGTGGGACTTCGTCTGGTTACATAGATGGACTTGTACAAAGTAAACAACTTTTGTATATTCACTGGTAGCAAATTGTTATTTCCCTTGTACATAATAAGTGCAGTTCGTAATTCCAAATATCTGGTACTTTCAGGATACGTAATTCGGAGATTAGACAATAAGTGTGGTCCAACCTCTTAGCTCTACAAATTAAACGCACTACATTTTTTGTAACAATATTAAACAAGCTAGATTTGAAGCGTATGCATTGCCCCATATTTCGATGTAGTAAATGATTCCTTACTTATATGTATAGAGACATGTGTCTTTAAAATACGATTACCATCAAAGCATATAATTTGTCTTTGATATATTGAGATATACCCTGTTTACTGCAAATCACACATGTATGGTTTTCTAATTCAATATATGTTAACCGGACAAAATCACCTATATCCCTATTACTACATGCCACATGTTACAGAAAATGTTGGTTTTTTTTTTTAAACAATTACGCTAATAGAACTACGAAAATACATTTCATAAAAAGATGCCACTGCTCGAAAACGCTATGTGTAGTAAGAAAAAACTATAATAAATTAAGTAATACTTACTTACATAAAGCGTTGACATGTGGTACATACATCAAAAAACATTATACATACGTAAGTAAGGGTGAAAAATTCATATAAAAGAGGAACTTACATAGCTGATAGCGTTTCTACATGTTTTTTTATACATAGCTAAATGCAAAAAAAATTATGAAGGAATGCGCTTTTACTTCGGAAATGTTACTATATGTGAGTGCACATTCATAATGCGTAAATAAACAACCTACAACAAGAGTTGCTTATTTCATAGATTGAACCTATTTTAAAACAGTTTTAAATTGTCGCGTGCGAAAGGATTAGCAATGCTGCAAGGTGGCGTCTTTTCGTTCGCCTAAGGGTAGCAGTTTTGTTTGATGGTCAAAGACCGAACTTTTTTACTATACTTTCACTGTGCTACTGACACATCTGCATGTTTTGTCCTGCGGAAATGGTGTCGTTGGCGTCGGGCCCCACATACCACATGGAATGATGTCATTGGCTCCTGGACTCTCCAGGCTATTTGGCAGGTTCTCCTGGTCACCTTGGGACTCTCCTGGCTCTATCGGGCCAATCCGTGGCCATTCATGTCCTACACAGCTCTCGACATCAGTAACGTGCAAGGATACAATAATTGACGTTTTTAACAGGCAAATTAGTTCGGTTAATAAGCGTTAGGGGTAAACAAAATAGTTCATAGACTAGTCGCCAGGGTGCTACTAGTACCAGTATTGGTCATCAAGGGGCGCTACAGTAGTGCCGTCGCACCAGGTGCCACTGTCGTACTTGTTCGTTTACTAGACATTAGTATCGCGCGCGCGGGGAAGGCAGCTGAACAATCGGCTGAACGTTCTGTAAGTCGGCCGTCAACATGACGTGAAGACGACGAACGTGTCGTGAAGATGGCTCATTCGGACGAAGTGTCATCGTAGATGGAGAGATAGCTGAACAGTCGCAAGCAGTCAGTAGGCAGCAGAAAACGAGATGCGGCCGATGCAGACGGTCAACGCATACAGTCAAACAATGCACAGTAATCACTTGCGTGGCATTGTGTTGTCTGGGTTTTCACTCGCCGTTGTCAATGCGAGCAAAGTTGTAAAGGGTTTTGCAAAGTCGAGATAAACCGCGCCGTCTTCATACCGGGCCTTGCCGGACAGCATCGTTGGAACTCTAATGCCGCATTTGTGTGTTCTGGCCCCTCTCCTAAATACACTTTATTTCGCTTCTTATACCCATCGCTTGGTAACTTTCCCACCACATCACAAGGACGGCGTCAGCTAATAAAAATTAATAAACATCTGCGGACGGTCCCATTACGTTAATACTCCTTTTACTGTAATGTGCAACATCATGGGTACAATTATTGCATAACCTGTTCATCCCTCACGCCTAAAAATAAACTTCCAATGTGGGCTCCCACACAACACTTGGATATAACTGCATAACCTTTTTATGCTATCCGTCTATATACACTCTAACATTTACCTCACCATATCCAGGAAAATAGTTCAGATAATAGCAATTCGCACAACTGCGAGAGCATGCCGTGTGTACTGTTACTATGTGTTATCGTACGTATTGTAACACAAGCATGCTACTGTTTGTAATATTACTATGTTATGTTACGTATTGTGCCACATGCATGTTACTGTATATAATATTACTATTTGTTACTGTACGTATGGTAACACATGCATGTTACTGTATATGCTATTATTAAGTGTTATTGTACGTATATTATTATGCTAGCCATGTATGTATGCGTAGTCGATACTCTAGCATATGCATGCTACTGTAAGTATTGTTACTATGTGTTATCGGACGTATTGTAACACATGCATGCTACTCTTTTTTAATATTACTGTGTGGTAGCAAATGTATGCTACTGTATGTATTGTTACTACGTGTATTGCAACACATGCATGCTACTGTGTGTACTATTATTATGTGTTATCGTACGTATTGTAACGAATGCATGCTACTCTATATAATATTACAATGTGTTATTGTACGTATTGTAACATATGCATGCTATCGTATGTACTATTACCATGTGTTGTTGTACGTATTGTAGCACATGCATGCTAATGCATATGCTATTACTATGCGTTATTGTACATATTGCAAGGACAAGTATCATGCGAAACGTACTTTCTTCTTGCCCTTTTTTGAACATCATATAACATCACATTACTAATTCAATTGTACTGTTCTGCTTTGTTTGTCGTTGTTTCGAATAAATAAACTTAATTCATTCATCGTTATTCGTAAAAAAATTCCCCACACATTTCCAACAGCACCGGCCTATTTAGCAATATATCATGTAAATAAACCATTAGTAACAACAAAACTATTCACCGATATTTTATTATGATGTTTCTTCAAATACAGACTGCGCTCATTCAAGCAGAAATGGCTGCACTTGCTTTTTTTAGTAAGTAGTTGGGTAACATTGAAGCATAGGATGTGGTAGGCTACTTAAAAGTAACATCATATACGTCTTAAATATTTGTTAAGCGCACAAATTATTAACGATAATAATAAACCTTCATTAGTATGCCTTCAATAACAAAAGTTGATGACGTCAGCAAACGTTTCCCACGGTCAGTGTTTTAAGCAATGTTCAATCGTGTTTCCCGGTGGATAAAAATGACATCACATGGCAGAATAAGTGACCAATAGTCGATGTAGAAATGGTTGGCTTGCATACAGCTGGGTGTTAAATATGCAAGTATATTGCATTACATAGCAAAAGGCTAAGGCGATTTTATTTGATAAAATATCATAATTTTATTATCACGCTGGTTGGATACTTGACTTCGGTGCACTTATGGACTCAGTTGGTCCCGATGCAGCTTCCCGGCGAATTGTACAGCTTCTTGACGTCAGACGGCGACAGCTCTGTCCGCGCAAAGCTGACCTGGAACACAGCAAAGTGTCTAAGTACCCATGCGCGTCCGCAAGGTTGTTGGTTGGAAGTATAATCAAATTATAGGGGACACTTCTAAGTTGAACGGACGGACCGGGACTGGGACCGAAATTTAGAATATGTTTGGAGAGCGGTGAACGTTGTGTACTACGATGTCACGTACTGGAAGAGATTGGGTTACGCTCGCTGATTGTCCATCACTATGTCGGTTAAGAAGGAACTGATGAATATGCTTAGTACATAACTAACTATTAATGCTGTAGGCTCGTCAGCGGTATACACCATGCCTTAATTGGAGTTTCCCTGAACATACAAGGTTTATAGGTGATTGTATATCCAAATAAGCGCTTCTAATACTTCTCTTGGCGCCATATTTGGTTATGCGCTAAATAGTACTCATGAATATGTGAACTTAGTTTGTGAAAGCAATCTTGTTCAAAGGGTAACGTACAGGACAGAGACTAGAACAATGCATTTCGATAATTCAATAAGTTTGCTTCTGTCTGTAATCTTTATTTGAATTCACGTCGTGAGACTTTCCTCGGCCTACGTTTGAACATGCTCTGGTTGCGATGCAATAAATCAAAATGTTTCCACAACAAAGCACACATCTAGATTTTCGAACTGCACACAATTGTACTAATTTTAATAGAAACCTAATATACGTTTTTACAGCCATATATACACTGAGTTGAAACGGTAATCTAATCTGACAACTGTTACTTACTGAGTCCATCAGTCCCTTGTAGTCGAACATGGGAGGACAGTCCGGATCACTGCCCAGAATAATCGGGCCGGGCAGTGGCAAGAGTTTCCCTGCAATTAAGTAAACAACATTGACATGCATTTATCATTGAAATCTTCATTTAATTTACAATGTTTCAAGACACATTAGATGAGCCAGAGTGAGTGGGTGAGTGGGTGAATGGGTGAGTGGGAGAGTGGGTGAGTGGGTGAGTGGGTGAGTGGGTGAGTGGGTGAGTGGGTGAGTGGGTGAGTGGGTGAGTGGGTGAGTGGGTGAGTGGGTGAGTGGGTGAGTGGGAGAGTGGGTGAGTGGATCAGTGGGTGAGTGGGTGAGTGGGTGAGTGGGTGAGTGGGTGAGTGGATCAGTGGGTGAGTGGGCGAGTGGGTGAGTGGGCGAGTGGGCGAGTGGGCGAGTGGGCGAGTGGGTGAGTGGGTGAGTGGATGAGTGGATGAGTGGGTGAGTGGATGAGTGGGTGAGTGGGTGAGTGGGTGAGTGGATGAGTGGGTGAGTGGGTGAGTGGGTGAGTGGGTGAGTGGGTGAGTGGGTGAGTGGGCGAGTGGATCAGTGGGTGAATGGATCAGTGGGTGAGTGGATTAGTGGGTGAGTGGGTGAGTGGATAAGTGGGTGAGTGGGTGAGTGTGTGAGTGGGTGAGTGGGTGAGTGGATGAGTGGGTGAGTGGATGGGTGGGTGAGTGGGTGAGTGGGTGAGTGGATGAGTGGGTGGGTGGATGGGTGGGTGAGTGGGTGAGTGGGTGAGTGGGTGAGTGGGTGAGTGGGTGAGTGGGTGAGTGGGTGAGTGGGTGAGTGGGTCAGTTGGTGAGAAAGTGAGTAAGTTACCTAAGAGTGAGTAATTGAGTGATTCGATGAGTGCGTCAATGAATGGGTGAGTAAACAAGTGAGTTAGAGATTGACTGATTGATTGATCAGTCGATTGAGAGAGAGAGAGAGAGAGAGAGAGAGAGAGAGAGAGAGAGAGAGACGTATTAATTATGTACTTGTAAACATATGCAACTAATTAAGCATATATCAGGTCAAAAACCTACGGACTGACAATGTCCTAAATAACTAGTCCAGAGACATGTGTGCTCGATAACAATGTGAAGTAGAACACAAATATTATTCTCGAAATCAGGTGCATCTATACTGGTTTGCAAAGCACCATTTAAAATGCTAGAAATGACGTTACCCTGTGTCAGATTCTCGGCAGCTAGATTTCCGTTAATGTAGAGTCTCGCTTGGCCGGACTCGTCCACAACGCTCGCAGAGAACGTGACGACGACATGCACGAAATCACTTATCTGGGACGGCTGTCGTATAAATAAAAGGGTTTCTTATTATCAGAAAATGTACCTTAACTAATGAGAGATTAAACGGTTGGAAGCATATTCGGGTTAGAAAAGTGGCACTTTATCAGTGACTTGGGTTTGAAGCGATGCATTTACAAGGGGGCGTGGGTACATCTAGAAAATAACAGTGAACATATTAAACACACCATACGTCCATGATATATGACAAAATGTCCTAGTTAGAAAGCACATACATTACTATGTTTATTCTCTAAAAAGAAAGATACCTACCGTTTGTGCCGACAGATGATAAGTCTTCCCTGTGCTTGTTTTCACATACAATCCCATAGAATGCTCATTCCGACTGATTACGAGAAAAGGACTGGAAGAGTAATAAATGTGTTAAAATATAATTTAATGCATGTATAGCAATTTAAAATTACACACTTACAATATATATATATATATATATATATATAT
Organism: Lamellibrachia columna; assembly: GCA_963662155.1. Classification (NCBI taxonomy): domain Eukaryota; kingdom Metazoa; phylum Annelida; class Polychaeta; order Sabellida; family Siboglinidae; genus Lamellibrachia; species Lamellibrachia columna. The sequence goes on from OY759267.1 coordinate 28,732,651, forward strand.
ATATATATATATATATATACATATATATATATATATATATATATATATATATATATATATATATATATATATATATATATATATATATATATATATAATAAAAAGAGGCATGGTTAAATCTTTAAAAAAATGCACGTAGGAATATTGATGAAGTGATATGCAACTTACTTCAAATTTACGACATTTGTTAACTGTTTACAGTAGTACCTATTGCTTTTATATAATAGTTTAATAGTTGAGTAACACGTTCAATGATGAACATTGCATAATAATTATAACACTGAGTCAGCAACATAAATCTGTATAAGCCGACGTCACGGCCGGACCGTCACCCGTGATCTCAAGAATCACTAGCAAGAAACGTTGGTACATACGTTTGAAAGCACTTGGCGGCGTTGAGGATTGCCATATTGTCCGAAGCATGTCCTGCGCTCCTCTTCATCCAGAAACTGATAGACAATTTGAAGAAGCTGTTGCCGTTGAAGACCGGGATTTTCACGCTGGACTTATCTCCGAAGAGACCGCATTTGTCAGTGAGTGTGCAAGAGGGTTTTGTGACGCCGTTGATATCCAAGTAGCTACCACGTGAGTCCTTGAACTTTCCGTCCCAACGAGGCAGGTCGAACGTGATGCAGACCAGTGGGTTTGCGCCAATGGTGTCTTGATGAACATGTGTGAACATAATAATTTTCTACCCATATCTATACAGTTCCAATAATACATTATTTTTGTCCAGAAACGTGATTTCAATGTTGACCTGTCCAAACCTACGTAGATGCATTATGAAATTATAATGTGAGCCAATAAACATCAACATCAATTTCAGTGGAGCACAACATGTTTGAATATAAATATGACCCGTCTGCCATGAGGAATATGTCACCATGCAATCAACTCACCCATGCTTTGTGCGACAGCGACCATTGACAACACGACACCAAACAGCGTCCACAGATCCATAGTGGGGTGACACCTAGACATCTGGTAACAGAGAGAGAGGGGGGGGAGAGAGAGAGAGAGAGATAGAGAGACAGGGAGAGAGAGAGAGAGAGAGAGAGAGGGGGGGGGATAGAGAGAGAGATATATAGAGAGACAGAGAGAGAGAGAGAGTGAGAGAGAGAGAGAGACAGGGAGAGAGAGAGAGAGAGTGAGAGAGAGAGAGAGAGAGAGGGAGAGAGAGAGAGAGGGGGGGAGAGAGAGAGAGAGAGAGAGAGAGAGAGAGAGAGAGAGACGTATTAATTACACGAGCGCACAAGAACATGTTCGCTAGTTGTTTAAGCAAAACATTTGTGCACGTTCATAACATATTTATCCCAGGAATATTTCAATATTCTCTATTTAATAATTCAAACAATTGATGTCATCGTTACTCTGTGTAGTTTAGCACTTCTTTACATTAGCATGATATGTTCTAATACTACTAAAGAGGCGCAGTTAGTAATTGTTTTAACATTGTGCCACTTATTTCATCACACATAGAGATTCCACCTTAGCACTTATCACATACCTTTGCTGTTGCCGAGTTTGGGCAGAGTCGAAGAACTGATGGTCTCACTCTCGCCATGCCAGTTATATACACGTCGATAGGCTGTCACGTGGCGACTAGGAACGCCTCCGCGTGATCTTTCTTGCTGCGCACATTATGTGTGGCGAATCAAATAGTGACAATTCTAACCACGTGCTCCTATTACTGTTGGCGACACTTGATTAATGTGGATGGTGTCGTCATCGTGACGTCTGCAGAGGTTGTTCGCTCTGATATGTTTTGTAACGGATGGCCAGCTCACCAGTCATGTTTTCCCAAATGAAAACTGTCCGTACTTAACACCACACTATCCGCACTTCACACTAGCCATACGTCACACTCACTCTTTCTTGTACTGACCTAAGCTAACACTGACAGCACCTAACACTGACCATATATCGTATTGCATAGGTTGTTCGTCAATCCTGTTTTGCTAAAGGCAACCTTTAATAACAATATTATGGGGATCGGTTGCCATACCTCACACTGACTATTCCTCACACTGATCATACCTCACACTGATCATACGTTACACTGATTACTCCTCACACTGATCATACCTCACACTGATCATACTTTACACCTCCAATTGATCGATCCCGTTATACTAAACAGCTACATATATGCAATCACATGATGTCAAAAGCAAAGTCTGATTACTATACACATTTTATCACAACAAATTCTGAAAACCCTCGCCAGATGTGGAAATCTGTTAACACAATTCTTCATCGGCAGAAATTAAAAGCACTGCCTGAACATTCTTCATTGGATACGTTGTGTAGTTCTTTTTCAAAATACTTTACACATAAGATTTCTCGTATTCGATCAAATTTTTTCATTAATGATAATGACTATGATTTCCCTGAACCACCACTTTCTGAAAAAACACTACAGAGTTTCACACCTGCAACTACTAATGAAGTTCTCATCATTATTAAAAAATATCCTAACAAATCGTGTGATCTTGACCCATTTCCAACAATTCTATTAAAAAACTGTATCGATCAACTCATCTTTCCCATTACTACTATCATAAATCTTTCAATGCAGAGTGGAGTTGTTCCACAGGATTTCAAACAAGCTCTTGTAAATCCTCTTATTAAAAAACAAACTTTGTGCAAAAGTGACCTAAGGAATTATCGTCCTATCTCTAATCTTAGTTTTCTGTCAAAAATATTGGAAAAAGTAGTTGCTAATCGCCTTCATGAACATATCTACAACCATCACTTATCAAATGATCTACAGTCTGCATATAAACGATTCCACTCTACCGAAACAGCTCTTCTCAAGATACACAATGATATAGTTGATAACATGGACAATGGCAAAGTCACAGCACTCACTTTACTTGATCTCTCAGCTGCTTTCGATACAATTGATCATTCAATCCTTTTACAACGCCTCCATAGATATTTTGGAATTTCTGGCCCAGCTCTTCGGTGGTTCAAATCATTTTTATCAGACAGATATCAAAGTATTAACATATCTGGCACATTATCTAGCCCACAACATCTACCATTTGGAGTGCCACAAGGATCCGTCCTTGGCCCTGTTCTGTTCAGCTTATATACTACATCGCTCAGCCAAGTTATTGCTAATCGTAATCTCAGTCATCACCTTTATGCTGATGACACACAGGTTTACATATCACTTTCACAATCAAATGTACAAGAATCTCTTTCGACTTTAAGTGATTGTCTTACTGATATCTTGTCGTGGATGGAATCAAGTAAGCTAAAGCTTAATCCAGACAAAACAGACCTTATTATTATTGGCACTAAACAACAACGAAATAAAGTCATCAACCATTTCCCAGTTAAACTGCTTGGCAGTGATACATTCCCATCAGATACTGTTCGCAATCTAGGTGTTATCTTTGACAGTGATTTCAACTTTCGCCAGCATATCTCTCAAGTATGTAAATCCTGTTTCTATCATATTCGTTATCTTCGTCGAATTCGGCGTCACATATCTATATCTACTGCTAAAACAATATCAACGGCACTAATTAGCAGCCGCCTTGACTATTGCAATTCACTACTAAATAACATTTCTAAAAGAGACTTGGCTAAACTCCAACGAGTACACAATTGTCTGGCACGTGTGGTTCTCAGGGCGCCTCGGTTTTCACCGTCACTACCACTACTTAAACAGTTACACTGGCTTCCAGTTTCTTACCGAATTAATTTTAAGCTGTCCACTCTTGCATATCGTGCTCTATCTACACAACAACCATCCTACTTGGCTAGTCTCCTGCATCTTTCAAATATCCCTAGGCAGCTAAGATCATCAACTTCACAACAACTTATTGTACCTAAAACAAAACTTAACTTGGGTAAACGTGCTTTCTCTGTCGCTGCGCCTAGGGTCTGGAATGAACTCCCTATCACTTTGAAAACTTCAGAAACTATTGCTATTTTCCGAAAAAAACTCAAGACATATCTATTCCAACTTGCATTCCCACCATAAATGTTCGGTTGTCCCTCGTTCTGATACTGACTTTTGCGCGTCCCTGTTTACGATTACGCTTACTGATTCTGTTTTGTCGCGCCTCTGAGCTCAGGTTCCTGAGGATATAGGCGCCATAGAAGTCAATTATTATTATTATTATTATTATGCTTCATACCGACCATGCCTCACACTGACCTGTACAGCACAATGACCATACATCATACCGTCCGTACTTCACACTTACATTCACATTCACCATGTCTTGTTCTGACTAAACAAACATTAACAGCATCTCACACTGGCCATATATCGTACCGACTCACACATACCTTACCTCATACTATCACACATCACACTGACATCACCTTGCCCTGACCATGCATCACAGTGAACATATTTTACAATGACTACACCTCATGCTGACCATGCCACACAAATACCTTACCTCACATTGACCATACATCACACTCATCATACCTTACACTAACGATACCTCACACTGACAATATCGCGCACTGACCTAACATAGCATGTATGTATGTATGTATGTATGTATGTATGTATGCGTGCATGTATGTTTGTATGTATGAATGTGTGTATGCATGTTTTCTTTCTTTAAAAATTCACCCGCGCATTTATGAATCATTCTTTATCCGTCACGCACAGCCGCTGAACTATTGCTTTGATCGTCATGTTTCTGCATTTCGAATATCAGTGACTCCGTTATCGGTAAAATATCTGATATAATGTTCTGCCAACCCATATCTGCTTAAAGGGTCCTCACTAATCGCCGGAATTTCTCAATTGCTGCGGACGTACCATCCCACTCTGTGTTGTTTTTGTTGCTTACATAAACAATTGACCCTTCCTTGAAAGGGCCTAATATTTCTTGGACCCTTTCTATCACATCTTCTATTTTGACCTCCGGTAAACAAAGATCCTCGTTCACCTCTTAACGTCCCTAATAACATGTCGCCCTCTGTTTCGACTGCACAGTTGGTATTTCGTCTTTCACTATGCTTTTCCCTCGTGTATCCGTGTTACGTTTCTCCTATATTGCTGTCGGCTACTTCTCACCTGTCATCATATAACATGTTCCCTTCCCTCCTGTCAACCTGATAACTGTTCCCGTCTCTCGTGTTCATTGTCATCAACCGTGAGTAAGCCTCACCCCCTCTGCAGCAAGTCTCACCCCTGTCCAGTAAGACTCACCCGGTGTTCAGTAAGCCTCCCCCTTCCAGTAAAAGCCACAGTATGTGCTGTGCAGAAAGGGAACTTTTCTGCTTCATGTCCATTATCTCAGTTATCGTAGGTCATTAAAAAATCCCTATCTGACATTCTGTAAACATTTATTCGAAGTCCTCAGACTAAGTAAGGACCCATTCGCTTACACAGTGCCAAGTAAAGTATTTACTTAACATATTAATCGAAGAAAGACGTTTGAAGACCACGTAAACGGAGAGAACACTAAGTAAGGACTGGCTCCAGGGCACAACAATAAACAGTGAAGATATCGAAGGAAATTTGATTATGTTTATATGTTGTATGTTGCTAGAGATAATTACACGACATACAGATCATGTCGAGTACATCTGCCAGTAAAATTAAACCACAATACATGTGTGTGTGTGTGTGTGTGTGTGTGTGTGTGTGTGTGTGTGTGTGTGTGTGTGTGTGTGTGTGTGTGTGTGTGTGTGTGTGTGTGTGTGTGTGTGTGTGTGTGTGTGTGTGTGTGTGTGTGTGTGTGTGTGTGTGTGTGTGTGTGTGTGTGTGTGTGTGTGTGTGTGTGTGTGTGTGTGTGTGTGTGTGTGTGTGTGTGTGTGTGTGTGTGTGTGTGTGTGTGTGTGTGTGTGTGTGTGTGTGTGTGTGTGTGTGTGTGTGTGTGTAAGGTTTGTGTGTACGTATGTGTGTAAACACACGCGCATACGCACACGCTCACTTCCATGCACATGCACGCACGAGCAAAAACACACGCACGAACGCACGAACGCACGAACGCACGAACGCACGCACACACATTTTATTCTGGTGCAAGTTGACGATTGAAAGCCGTAAGCTTCAGCCAGTTGTCAAAAACATCGGCACTGGTTGAGCTTCCCAGCAGCTTCACGCTACAAAATGCACCTACTATAACTCCCACGGTTCACCGCCACCCAGCGTCGGTACTTTACTGGCGTCGTGCTTCAGTGCACATCGGGTACACAAGCAGTGCCTGACTAACCATGGTGCAAGTGGTGCACTCGTAACAACCACCCCCCCCCATACAAATACCAGGGCTGAGCTACATCCAGCGGATGTGGCCCATTTGGATCCTCGCGAGATTTTCGAGTTGGTTCTTTCATTGCCGTCCTCGGGGTGTGTCTTCGGAAAATGATTCGAGAGCCAAAGCTTAGTCAGTGACGCTTTGGATTTATCTGTAGATTGACAGTGATAGAAGTTATGGAGCCAAGAGAGATGCGACAAGCTGCTGAGAAACGCACTCATCGAACGTTGTGAAAGCATTTGTTGCAACTCGCTCTGGATAAGAGCGTCTGCTAAATGATTAAATTCTGCCTAACCGTTGTTACTGGAGTAATGCGCTTACAGACACAGTGCCCTGTAATTCTGAGAAGTAAACTGCGAAGGTAAAATGTGCCTCAACTAGATACTCTTTGGTGGCATAACTGCAGACACCCAACAGATGGCGCCCTTAACCACAGGACACACACTCATCAATGATATGAGTGGAATGATTTAAGATGTTTTTAACATAGATTAACTGAATGACAATAGAGTGAGCTGAATGAATCAGCTAAACTACCAACATAATGATGTCGTGTCCTGCGAATACCGTCGTGTTCTGCGAAAAACGTCGCGGTCTAGCTGCGAGATCGATCGTGTTCTGCGAAAACCGTATATTTCTTCGAAAACCATCGAGTTCTAGCACAGACTCACATTAATCACATTTATTTAAAATAACTAAAAAAAGAATAAGCACGCGTATGACCGAAACAAATATCTTTGATTAATACAAAAACTGGGAGAGTAGGCCTATTCAATTGCCCGTTTGTTCTGGTGGGGCCACTCTGTGTGGTGACAGAACCACCACTGGTTCACGAGGCTGATATGTACATTACAGCCATATCTTATCATTCTTTAAAACAATTTAAATATGAATCGTGCAGAGTTCTTGGCGCTAAAGAAATCAGCCGACATTCGGCTGGTTGCGTGCATTCATACCATTTATTTTAGTTGTGACACAAGCAACAGTGATTACTCATTCATAAAACATGGGTTGAGACAGACGAACGCAATACTGTGTGGTGTTTTTGTAACGTTTTATTACTCATGACATTAAGTGCGCTTTACAGAATTCCGTTGCTTCGCAATTGAATACTGGAAACTTTACGATAACACAACAAGTTAATAGGAATGAAGGCTATGACGTTGTTCACGCCTTGGCCTTATTTCTGAGAATCTGTGAACATCAATTATCTACACATACGAAACATCGCAATGGTGTTAGAATGTTTTTGTCATTGAACGTCACACATCCCATTCATCATCACACTTGGTATTCCATGGCACACACCCAAAGTTCAAAGTTCATGTGAATTCGTGAAGTTGCCAAAATTATAAACGCAAGTGAACTATGAAAACATACTATGCAGTGATCATCACGGAAAGTGTTAAGTATAATAACAACGCACATCAAAGTTGTGTGAATAGGGAAAAAGTATTGGGAACGAATTTAAATGGCTGCAGGAATTTATAATATTTTGGCAAATATGGGATAGACAAATTGTTGCAAGCGACATTTTATATAACTAATACTCGTAGGTCATCTTATAATGTAGAAGGAAGAGAAGGAAGAGAAGAAAGAGATGGAGAGAGAGAAAGAGAGAGAGAGCGACCCCTTCTAACTCTCTCAGTCTCTCTCGGCATGAGAAGTCGCAATGCTGCTCTCGAATGGAGGATGTATCGGCGGGCAGACATAGGTTGGCGACCTCGGTGCTTCGTGGACGCATCGCTGCGACCACTGCTGTCGATGCAGTAAATACATTTTAACAGAGAACAATGTTCCTGTCGTATGATATATATATATATATATATATAAATATATATATATATATATAAATATATATATATATATATATATATATATATATATATATATATATATATATATATATATATATATATATATATATATATAACAGGATATTAAGCAATGCCGCGTATAGAGCAGCGCATTGCATTATATATATTTATATATATATATATATATAATTATATATATATACATATATATATATATATATATATATATATATATATATATATATATATATATATATATATATATATATATATATAACAGGATATTAAGCAATGCCGCGTATAGAGCAGCGCATTGCATTATATATATATATATATATATATATATATATAATTATATATATATATATATACATATATATATATATATATATATATGTATAACGCAATGCGCTGCTCTATACGCGGCATTGCTTAATATCCTGTTATAGCTAACGTTCAACATTGTGGCGTTATTGAGCGCATTTAAGCAGTGAGTAGCCAGTACTCGGTGTGCTGTGTTCCGGTGACTTTTGAACTTCAGTATAATTTGTTTGGCACTGTTGGACCACTAGTCTCCGTACCCCCCCCCCTTAGGTTGTATTTCATACAGGTGACTCCCAAAGCTTGTATATGCTTACATGAAAGATTGGGTCGGGTCGTCATTGTACAAGTCATAGGGCGTAACGCAAATATATGACACTATAGACAATCACAATGATGTATGTTTTTCGCAGTGGACGTCACAAATGAACATTACCTATCCATCATCACGCTAGGAGTTAGTAGTGCACTGTTCTATCAACGACATCAGTATTCGTTCACTGTGGCTTTAGAGAGTTTTTCAAGGGACACTTTACATAATCAGAAACCATAGATGATTATTGAAAAAGTTTGTGCATACATGAGTTGTAGTCACATCTTTTCATCGGCTCGAGTATTTAACGCTTATATTACGAGTTCGAAACGTTTTTATTGAATATAATTTATTGAGGCACAATAGTTACTATATAGACAAATAATCAAATGATGATATTGGCCATCTAATTCTAAATCGAGGTTTGTCAAATTAGCTTCCCTGGCCACTAGTCTCGATAGACCAAACTTGTGGTGGACTTGAGGCCAACCAATTATCGCCGGTCGGGGTAAGTGTATGTTACAAATACAAAACGTACCGTAGGTGCCGATTTAATTAATACATTTCCCATAATATATTGACATGATGCACTTGTAGATAAGATCTACACGTATTTGCAGTGCCTTTGGAGTCACCACTTCCATCAATAAAACTTAAATTTAAGCCCAAATGCGGAGATTAAATATCAACACAACAGTGTTGTTATTTTTATCTTGAGACGTCTGTTACAACCAGTAATGTAATAATTGACCGATAATGTAATAATCGACCGGTAATTGAATAATCGACCGGTAATGTAGTAATCGACCAGTAATGTAATACATCGACCGGTAATGTCATAATTATATCGACCGGTAATGTAATAATCGACCAGTAATGTAATAAATATACCGGTAATGTAATAAAAATTATAATGATAATCATTATGATGATGATGATGATGATGTTAATAACGATGATGTAGATGGTGATGATGAGGATGATAAACGATTATGATGATGATGACATTTAACGGGTCATCTTAGTGATGATGATAATGATGATGATGATCTTAGTGATGGTGATGGTGCTGACGATGCTGATGTTAATGATGATGACGATGATGATGACAATGAGGGTGATCATTATTACGATTATGAGGACGAAAACATTGACATCCTCAGCCTCATCATCATCATCATCATCATCATCATCCTCATCATCGTTACAAATGTATGATTAAGATAGGACTCTCAGAACGAGTGGGCAGCGTGTTTTCTGGGAGGACATCACTTCATTCCCCCAGCAGATAAATACGACTTGTTCAAGTGTAATTTCTTTCCAAGCACACTTACAGACCGGAACTCCTTAAATTCCGAAATGTTCAACAGTGAAACAACCTCCGGCTTTAAAAGCAGATTAGAAAAAAACGTATTATTAGTGTAGGTAACTGGAAGCCCCGTGGACAGCATGGACAGACATCACCACGTCATTCGTATTATTGTTCGTTATTTCTACAAGTACTATATTTTATTTATTTCCTTTTTTTCGTCCTAATTTTCAGTGATTGACGCTGTCTACTGGGTGTCCACGGGATTATACATCGAATGTTTCTTCCCGTTATCCAAGTAGATGTAGGTCACGGGAAGTGTTAAAGAGGGAACAGACTACACAGCGAAAGTTGAACGAACAGGGACAAAATGCAACGAACAAAGGTCCTTTTCTATCAATGACTGTAACCGATCAAAATGGACCAAATGAGCCCGCTGCACAGATGTGCGTAGTTCGTATACCAGCTACGCTGAAGTACAAGTACAAATGTACAAGTACAATATCACACCGAATCACACCCATTTTCATATGATGCGAAATTCCTCCCGGGTCACTAACCTTAGCTTTTGCGATTAGCAGTGCTCTCCATTTTGTTCGTAGGCAAATTGGACATAGGATACGCTACGCTTCACCAGTTGATTTTCACAGTAATCGGCACATCGCTTGGTTGGTCCGGAGAGCCCGCTGGCGATACTTCGGCCATGTGCTACGTTTTCCACCTGACGTACCCACCCAACTTGCCATTGGCAAGTACTTCAAACCAGACAGAAGCGGTTTTCGCGGACGGACTTAAAATTACTTCAAACACGTTCGATTGCAGCTACGCAACTCCGAGGAACTCAATCATATGTGACAACATCTGTTCACAGAAAAACGGGACCCAATCTCTCATAAGACCCAATATGTAATGCGCAGTAATCTTATTGAAGGCAACTACGAAGGAACATTCGGAACCGTAATCAATATCATACCATAACTCAACTTATCGTCACTTACGACACGCACTGAATTGCCACACTGTTTATAATAATTTCGAAGTGAAAAATTACATCGAACATCGCAGCATTTTTCCCAAGCTTACACACGCCTGAATGGAATGTTCAGAAGAAGCAGACATTCAGCACGCTTAACATTTGCTATTACTAGTAAGTGCCTGACTGCATGATTCTGTAACGTTTCAGGCTTTCTTAAACATGCACTTTGTTGGCTCGAATGTCAGTAATAATGATAAAGTTACATCGAAGATCATAGCATTTTTCCTAAGCCTACACACGCCTGGATGAAATGTTCAGAAGAAGCAGACATTCAGCACGCTCAACATTTGCTATTACTAGTGCCTGATTGTATGATCATCACGTAACGTTTTAGGCTGTCTTAAGCATACACTTTGTTTGCTCAAATGTCAAAGGGCGGTCCATTGCCAGCTTGAGACAGTACGCCAACGAGGCGCGGGAAGACCGCCCGTCACACACGGCAACCATACTCATAAATTACCACGGTCACCATGACATGAAGACATGGTGGCTGTTACGCGTGCTGTCATATGTGAATCCATATGTGGCATCTAAGCGCGACCTCATGGACGATGACAACAACAACCTTGAGGATCCATTGGACGTTCCGCGCAATCAGCGCGTGCAGGGAAATAATAGTTGAATGCCGTCCACCAATAAGACAAACTGAACTGGATAACCGCAATAATATTTCAAGGACGATTCAATACTTCATTGCAAGTTTGCAAATTTTTAACACTAAGATATACAACTATGAAACGATGAGATTAATTAATCTCTTTAGAAAGTGGTATAGACGTTTTGAAGTGGTTGTCAGAAGAAAATGTTTACTAGTGAGCAACACTATGTGTAACAATGTAACCTGTGTTGTATTGTGCACTAAGAGAACACGGCTAGTTGAAACACTTTTTTTATGACTAAAACATAAACATTTAAAGACTATTTTTGTTTACATAATAACAAGTTACACGCAGGCGCGAAGAGTACTTATATATGCTTTATTAAACGCTACTAAGTGAATATATATGTTTAAGCTTGTTCAAAATATGTGTTTGTATTGTATCACTGAAGTATTCCAACTGTGTCGGTCTACACATTTATATGATGAATATATCAATTCATATGTTGTGTTTCAATTTTATTATTTAAAATTACGTAGAAACGAAAAAAATACGAATTGTACCAATACTAGTATTACGATCAGACAACATTAACTAACAATAATATTATGTAACTAACAAAACTAATAACATAACTAACTAATTAAATAAGGATATAGCTAACTAACGAATTAACTAACAATTAAAAAAACATCGTTGTGACATAAGAAGTACGTGTCTCAACAACTACAGTGCACTTCTTCCATGGCGCATGCGTCATACGCCCACTCATGACGTAGGGTGCATGCGTCATAGCCCACTCATGACGTAGGGTGCATGCGTCATAGCCCACTCATGACGTAGGGTGCATGCGTCATACGGTGCATTCGATTGAACTAACCCCGTGTAGATGTTTCAACTTTTTTCAAAAAGCATTTGTGGCCTACTCTGGTTTATCGTTCTGATAAATAAGCGAGTAGAGAAATTTGTATTCTACAGCTGCTCCGTTTTCCTGTATATGCGAGTTCCCTCGTATTGCCAGTGGATACTCTTGGCACTGACAGTGAATTGACATCGCGTTTTATAAGAAGAATGCAAATCTAGTATCCATCCACAAGAAACATCGAAATAGGCAGACAGCCTAGTTAATTCGATAGTTATCTAGTTCATTACTATTCTGTACTGGTAAATATTCCTATTACTAGTACTGGTAAATATTCATATTATTTTTCGTTTCTACATGATTTTAGATAATCAAATTGGAACACAAAATACATATGAAATAAGATAACAGGCGAGAGGTACTCATATTTTGGACATGCTTAAAAATACATATTCGCCTAGTAGCGTTTAATATTTCAAATATGTGTACCCTTAGCGCAAGCGTGTAACTTAGCTTGTTTACTTTAGTCACCTAGCGATTGAAATTTTATTCAGAATCGTTCTAGTGGCGCCGATTAGCGACCGAAGGCTACACTAGAGAACGCAAATTTATTTGTTTCCAAATGATTAACAGATCAACGAAATGTTATCATGTTTGGTATCGTTGGAAAACTAGTTGTCTACTGATATTGTTTATCATTGTTTTAGAATCTAATTATGATGAAGAACGAATAATTTTAGATAGAGTCGAGTTTGTTGTTTTGTGTTGGTGATAGCATAGGGCCAGGTAAACATCTTTACATTCACACCTTCGAAAAATACAGGGAGCTTAAAGAATGCTTAGTGTTTTTCTGTTTTAAATCTCGTAGCAGATGCAGTTTGATGTAAACCATCGTAATGTGTGTATTGTAGAGATTGACATAAATTTTGTGTAGGAAAGCATGTGATTTGAATGATTGATACTGTGTGTTTCAGTACAAACATTGCATAAATATTCACAAGTTAACTTATAATTTACAAATAAGCCTTTATGTGGTATACGGGCTCTTGTGTGTACCAACATGATTGGTTAATCTTAAGATGATTGGTTGTGAGACGACGGCTGCGATTGGTGATAGTGGAAGTATAAAATAGTTACGGGCGTTTAAACAGTAGAGGAACTCCAGCCTCGGGACCGTCAGGTTGTACATAACAGCTAAGAACGTACATGGTTCCTCTCGGCAAAACCCTGTTCGCCCAACGGTTCGCGGACGTTGGAGGATGCGACGCACCGGCGGCGAAGAGTAGCTGAGCCATAGACGTTGAACCTCCACCGCCGTCCACCCTCGCGAGCCGCTATCAACTTGTCTTTGATAGCAGCACTGCCAGCTGCCACGGAAGACAGCACTCTTCGAGCACGCCGTACGCAAGACAGCACACGCCGAGCACGCTGTATGCAAAACAAAACACGCCGAGCTCGTCGTACGCATAACAGCTCTCGCCGAGCACGCCTTGCGCAAGACAGCACTATCCAAACACGCCTTGCGCAAGACTGCATTCGCCGTGCACGCCGTAACGCAAGACTGCACTCGCCGAACACGTAGATCTTTCTTGATATAGGACTGTAAGAGTATTGTTGATATAGGACTGTACATGATGTTTCATATATGATTGTACATTATTTTTGATGTGGGATTGTAACAATACTACTTTATTCAGTGTGTGTTATTAAACGGGAACTCTGTTACCCATTACCTTTGTTGTTGAGTTAACGTAGTTGTGCAAATACCCCAAATACCCACACTGAACCTAACGAGTACATGTCCATTGGCTCGCCGCATATTATCCAACTAAACTTAAAACTGTGACATCTGGGGCTCTGTCCGGGAGTTGTGTGGAGCGGTGACAATGTTTGGTTTTTGTCAATTATAAATAATTCAACACCCATATTTTTCTGAACTACTAAATTAGGGCGAGGCGAGGCAAAGATAACCAAACTAAAGTAAAACCAGTCTAACAATACATTGTTTATTGCAGAGTTATTATAACGAGGTGGAATGAGTCAATTATTCATCGTTATGTTTAATTACTGACGACTACAAGACTGACAGAATACGGTGACGATCGTAGTTTTTTTCTTTCCAGTTACCCAGCGGATGTAGATATATGCGGGTTATGCATATTTTGGTGGTCCGATAGTCGGCCACGATACGGTCCCTTGTCGGCCGGATTGTTTGCGCTCAGTTGTAGGTGGTTCCTTGACAGCCACAGATGGTCCTGTGACGGTTATTGTCCAATGGGACGTTGCTTAGACAGGTCTGATGGGTCTAATGTCGTGTAGTAAGGGTAATGTCCTAGGTATCAAGAATTTGAAGAGATACTCGCTCATTGAACGGTGAGCAACGACTGCTCTAAAGTTCGAGCGTTTGGCAGTGGTCGGTTTGCTGTTGGTACAAATATCCTGCGGTTTTATAGCAGGTAAACCTTAGCATGATTTACTAATTAGTATTAAAAAAGTGTTGTAGACGACGACATTTAGGAATGTTATTCATATAAAACATAATATTATGTTTGCCTAATATAACATTAACAAAACAATAAAGGAATGTGGAAAACATTCGTCATGTGACACAACATTGTATGCCGTCTTTTGTGGGCCTCGTGTAGCATTTCAGCTTTTTTTTATCAGAAAACTATTTCCTGTTTCTTTATTTATTAAACATTTCAAGTATGAAGAAATGTATCGGCCTTTGCTAGACCCGATCAGTATTATGTAATGTGTTTGCTCAAGCATGCCCATGTCCGTATTTACGGGGTGGGTTTGCCTATCTTAGAGAATGGTGCATATTAAGTAGGCAAGGACCGGAGTATTACCCTATTTAGGGGTGTTTTAGGTTATTTATACTAAACAAGTAAGTAGTGGTTTCGTAGTGGACCAGGAGACGGTGATTGGTGAAGTAGTGTCTTGTGTTATCTCAGAAACAAGGAGTATAAAAAGAGACTTGAGACACACGTGACGCATCTCGGCGTTCAGATCAGGGTGAAAGTAGAGTGGATACAGAAGGGTTGCATAGCCCAGTGTGGGCGCCCGGGTGTCAGACAAAGGAAACGTGCGAATCAACCACATGTAACGGATACTATTGAACAAGGGGACACAAGCGTCCACGCTACCTTGACGTTAAGAAGTAGCGAGTGAACATGATAAATTGACTAAAAACATAGCCGAGATGAGCAGCGAATATCAAAGGGGCGAGGCAATGCCAAAACACCACAAGCGAAATGACACCCCTGTTGCGAAGAAAGACGGTAGCGACAACCGCAGCGATACGCCTGAAAGACGATAGAGCACAGAATCGTCTGTACACTATGTGCGCGGCACGGCGGCCGGAGCCGTATGTTAGAACGACGGCAGACAACAGAATATGTGTGCGACGTTCGCCGCTCGACGGCCGTAGCGGTACGGCAGAACGACAGCACACAACCAAATACAAATACATTATACACGCGTTCAATACGTGCCGTGCGATACTGGCGTGCAGTACTAAAACCGGTATTGCACGTTCTTGATACTGACCGAAATACTTAGTTACGTCATGACGTGGCCATCGCGTACGATGACGAAGTCTATTCGCCCGATTGCACTGACGGTGGCCAACATACGCTGGATTCACGTGTATCCATGCTTTATATGCCGTACAAATAAGGCTAGCACCAACATTTAACCACAGGACCAGTTGCAAAGCAATCAGGAAAGATGCTTATCAGCCACATTGTATCTGCTCCGCGCGGTGTTAAAAAGGAAAATGTTAAATTTATACCGGTCGTTGCCTACAAAGAATTCTGACATAAATACAAATTAAGTTGTTGACTAAACTTATGAGCACACTAAACAAATGGTTCATGTTAAAATACAACACGATGAAAATGTAAACCAGTTTTTGTTTTCAAAAACTCACATATCTGGTCGGCAAATCCGTGAACCAGCTAACACAAACTAAAAGGCCTGACATATATGTACTTTTCCCCGCGCTTGTCGAGGAGAGGGTATCTCTCCCGAGATCGCCCCGACATTGGCCGGTCACGCTCCTTCAAGTCGGGAGACATCGGGTCAAGAGGCGGGTCAAGCATTCTGTTCACTGGATAGCCTGAAAAAACACTGATCTTTGATCTGGGAAAAGAATAAATCTTTATTGTACCATCAATAAATTGGTTGAACTGAATATGTTTAAAAGAACAATCTATGCTGACAGGATATTTTATTCCACAGGGTACGTAGAGTCCCTACACTTAAGAGTATTGAACATTTCGGCGGATATCCATTCAGCGTGACAGCTTCTGGATTATTTCCATGAATGGTCAACTATTTTTATACATGCCTTGTCATCCCAGATTACTGGAAAAGAAATGTTTTAACCAGGGACCCCCTAACAAGCGCTCCTTCTTGATATCAATGTCAATTACACCCAAAGTAAAAATATTGAAATGACAATAGCTAAGTTGTGGAGGGGTGATCTCAAACCACATATGTTCGACAACAAACAAGTTGTGGAGGGGTGATCTCAAACCACATATGTTCGACAACAAACAAGTTGTGGAGAGGATCTCAAACCACATATGTTCGACAACAAACAAAATTGGTTTCTTGGCAGAACAACTGCTTCGTTTGGCGAATGTGAATGTTTCTGACATAGTGGTAGTAAACGTTTTCGGTAAAAAGGAATTAACAGCAGGATTTTAGCGTAAATTAGTACACACTGACTTCGTTGTTTTGTTACACAGTGTTCTCCGTATTCGCTAGGTGGCAGGTTTTTTTTTCTCATGCGAGGTTAATAGAAGACACAGTTAGCAAGTATATTAGCCTAAAGTGTTCTTTTGATCACAAAAACAGCTTTATTCAAGGCTAACGTAGCAAACTAATTAAAACTAAATTGTATGATGGCGCCGTGCAAATGGCAGTTAAAGGCCACAAGGCACTTGATTTGTGGCAGTTGCAGTAACTGGGTGGACTTCGTCAAGTCTGGGTGCGAGAAGTCCTGGGCTGAGGTCCAGGCAGATAGTTTTAGTTTTGAGTGTAGGGGATGTACGAAGATGAAGGAACTAGAGGTGGAGTTGGAAGAGCTGAGGCTGCTCGTTGTGGCAATGGTGGGAAGGGAACAGGGGGGTTGTGCCAGTAGTTCCCGTGGGGGAACAGTAGATGATAAAGTGGGGAAAGACACAAGAGATGCTAGGGAGAGCTCACCGCAGCCTGGGAGGAAGCTGAGAGGAGGGAAGGTGACAGGTCGTAGGGAGACAGGACGTAAGGAGACGGGAAGGAAAGGAACGGGAGGGAAGACAACCGGAGTGGATGAGAGGGGAGTAGGGGAGACAGGAGGGAAGGAGAAGGGAGTGGGGGAGACGGGAGGGAAAACAACCGGAGTGAAGGAGAGGGGAGTGGGAGAGACAAGAGCAAAGGAGTGGGAAGTGGGGGAGACAGGAGGGAAGGAGACAGGAGGGAAGGGGTCAGGACAGAATGTGATGGAGGGGATCGAACGGAAGAGTTATTCTGCAGCAGTGATAGAGGGGGTGAGGAAGAGAGCGAGGGTGTTTGTGGGGGATTCGATAGTTAGGAAGACCGACAGAGTCTTAAACAAGGGAGATGATGTGGTGGTCTGCTTGCCTGGAGCCAAAATAGAGGCGATAACTGAGAGGGTAAAAAACATTGTAGGCTCGGGTAAGGGTGGATCTGTTTTAGTACACGTAGGGACAAATAACGTAGAGAGGGAGGGTACAACTGCCATAGTTAGGAAATATAGGCAGTTGGTCAGAACACTAAAACAGACGCGGGTTGAGCAGGTAATACTGTCAGGGATTTTACCTGTAATGGGCAGGAGGGGTCACAAATATCGAAATTGTCGGGGGATGGCAATTAACATGTTAGTCCAGAAGCTATGTAGGGAAGAGGAAGTTCGATTTGTGGATTTATGGGGAAGTTTTGTTGGGAGGGCTGATATGTACATGAAGGATGGGCTTCATTTAAGTGGAAAGGGGACGGCAGTATTCGCGGACAAACTTTCAGCAGCAGTAGATAGTGACTTGGGTACAATGACAAATATTTTTGGAAGTAAACATTCTTTAAACTAGAAGTGCAGGGGGGCCAAGAGGCCACTAGCACAGATAAACCAATATCAAATCATCCGAAAAACATCTCTGAAAAAGGTTATAGATGCGTATGTTTAAATGCAAGGAGCATAGTAAATAAGAAAAACGAATTAAACATTATGGTAGAAGATATTGACCCTCACATAATTGGTATAACTGAATCATGGGCCAACATAGATATAACAGATGCTGAATTAGGACTGACAGGATATGTAATGTTTAGGAAAGATCGAATAGGAAGAAGGGGCGGGGGAGTTATTTTATATGTTAAAGAATCTATTCAGGCTTATGAAATAAAACTAGAAAGGGAAGCAGATTGCGATGAAGCTGTTTGGTGCAAAATTGTTTCAGGAAATTCAAAATTAACTATTGGATTAGTTTACCGAAGTCCAAACATAAACGAAGAGGACAACACAAAAATAAAAAACGCTATAAAGGAAGTTAGTAAAGGGGAATGTATCATGATGGGAGATTTTAACCATGGACACATACAATGGAATTCTCTAGAGAGCACAGGGATTGAGGACCAACAATTTCTATTTTTAATCCAGGATAGCTTTCTTACTCAGCACGTACTAGAACCAACCAGGGGAGAAAATGTATTAGATATAGTTTTGTCACCACAAAAAGAATTAGTGGACAATGTAAAAATATTTGAACCATTGGGTAATAGTGACCATAATCAAATACATTTTGACATCAATGTAAAATCAGAAAGTAAAAATAAGAAAACGTACAAGAGACACTTCCACAAAGGTAACTACAAAGATATGAGAAAATACTTAGCAAAGCTAGATTGGAATAACATGCTGATGAATAAGACCGCAATTGAATGTTGGAATATTCTAAAATATGAAATTGAGAGTATCATCGATAAATTTGTTAACTTCCAAAAACAAAGAAAACGGTGTAGAAAGAAACACTTGTCAAAAGAGGCTATTAGACAAATAATGGTAAAACAAACTAAGTGGAGGGTTTATAGGCGTACCAGAAAGGAAGAAGACTATGCAAAATACAAAGAGGCACTTAATGCAGCTACAACTGAAATCAGACAATCTAAAAGAAGCTATGAGCAAAAACTAGCATGTAACATAAAAAATGACAGCAAGAGTTTTTATGCATATGTCAGGAGTAAACAAAACGTACAAGACAAGGTTGGACCTCTAGAAGACAGTGCTGGAAATATAATATCACAGGGGTTTTAATGGCGGAAGACCTAAATGGTTACTTCAGTTCAGTGTTTACCAAAGAAGATATTAGTTCATTACCAGTTGCTGATGCTAAATTTCAGGGGGCTAAATCTGACTATTTAGGTCCGTTAGTTGTAACTCCAGAATTGGTAGCTAAGAAAATAAAGGCAATGAAGGATAACAAATCACCGGGAGTGGATGGGATTCCTCCAAAATTACTAATGGAAACAGTAGAACAAATCAGTATACCACTTGCAAGAGTATTCAACTTGTCATTAAAAGAGGGAGTTGTTCCGTTTGAATGGAAAGAAGCAAACATCATACCATTATTTAAAAAGGGTTCGAGAAATAAGTCAGAGAATTACAGACCAGTGAGTTTAACGTCAGTGATTTGTAAATTATTAGAAAGGTTAATTAAAGACCATATGGTGGACTTCCTCGTTAAGCATAAATTTTTAAATTCATCTCAACATGGATTCCTTAAAGCGAGGTCATGCTTAACAAATATGTTATGTTTTTTGGAAGAAATCACTAAGTGGATAGACGTGGGATCGCCAGTAGATATTATCTACTTAGATTTTCAGAAAGCTTTTGACAAAGTGCCACATCAAAGATTACTACTTAAATTAAAAGCCCATGGTATCGGGGATAGCATAACTGACTGGATAGAACAATGGCTGACTGACAGAAGACAACGAGTTGTAGTAGATGGAGAAGTTTCAAATTGGAAATTGGTTTTGAGTGGGGTACCTCAAGGATCAGTATTAGGACCTATATTATTCTTAATTTATATCAATGACTTGGACGACAGTATAACAAGTAACGTACTGAAATTTGCGGATGACACAAAACTGTTTAGAAAGGTTAATACTGATGGTGATAAACAACATTTACAAAACGATCTAGACAGATTAGTGAAATGGTCTGAGAAATGGCAGATGCTGTTCAATTTTGGGAAATGTAAATGCCTACATACAGGACATGGGAACATGAATGTAAACTATATAATGGGAGATACTGTTCTGGGTACTACTGTAAAAGAAAAGGACTTAGGAGTTACAATAAGCGCTGATATGAAAGTTTCAGAGCAGTGTGGTATTGCAGCTTCAAAGGGTAATCAAATTCTTGGATTGATTAGAAGAAACATAACGTACAAGGGACAAAACTTAATTATACCTCTTTATAAAGCAATAGTTAGACCTCATTTAGAATACTGTATACAAGCATGGAGACCATATCGTAAGAAGGATATAGATACGCTTGAACGCATACAAAGGAGAGCAACTAAAATGATTCCAGAACTTAGAGACCTTAGTTATGAAGAACGCCTGAAAGAATGTGGTTTAACAACTCTAGAGACAAGGAGGTTAAGAGGAGATCAGATTGAAGTTTTTAAGATATTGAATGGGTATGAAAATATTGATAGAAATATGTTTTTCTCACTCAAGAAGGATAGCAGAACTAGAGGACATGAGGTAAAATTAGTAAAGGATCAATGTAGATTGGACATCAGGAAGCACTCGTTCACACAGAGGACAATAAATGAATCGAACAAATTGTCTACAGATTGTGTAACTGCTAGCAGCGTGAATATGTTTAATAACAAGGTTGACACATATCTCAGGAGGGCGGGTTATAAGTAGATGAACATTGTTGGACTCTCGATAAGCCAATGGCTTCCTTGTCCACTTGCCATCTGGGCCTTTGGCTTGGATGGCAAATCTTGTTAAATCTTGTTTCGCCATGAATATCATGTTTACTGCGCATGTGGAATGGCCAGATCGATATTTATAAACATATAACGATGAAACACTTCTTGGTCAATAAAACACATTCCGGAGGTAGGCCCGTCAATGGGGTTTTGTAAACGGTTCGTTCGGGGGGGGGGGGTGCCCGTCATCAGGGTTTTGTAAAGGGGGTTCGGGAGTACACAATCAGCCGTGGATTTGTGAGAAGATAAATTATAAATGTGTAGCGGTCGGCTACTTATGATAGCACCCCTTAGAGACTCTCGCATTTCCGGCTACAAACGATCGACACACGTGCCATTTCGCTCTATCAATAAAGTTGTTTTAACGTGACTTCTTGTGTCGCTACATTGGTGACCCTGAGTACCAAGACGGATTCTTGGTAAGCAGCACGCACACAAGCCGAGAAACCGAACTTTGATACGAAAATGGACACGTTATTCGCATTTTGCCGAACATTCATTGAATAGCCGAAGACCAGCGCTTAACGCGCCGGTCACGCTCTACTGCACAGCTAGCGCACGGCTAGCACAATGGAAATGCCGGACTCGAACGCAGTCGCATTGAAACTGCCGGTCTTTTGGATCGACCAACCCCGGGTGTGGTCGCCGCACTCGATCAAACCACTGCACTGCGCGTAATTGATGTACTGGAAGATCCACCACAGCATGGCAAATACGACAACCTCAGGCGACGCCTAACGGATGTTTTCGGCCTGTCGCCGAGGCAGCGAGCGGATCGTCTGCTCGAATTTGGCGCGCACAGTCTCGGTGACATGCGCCCATCTCAACTGATGGACGAGATGCTCGGCTTACTCGGTGGGCATAGACCGTGCCTGCTTTTCGAAAGCCTGTTCCTGAAGTCGATGCCAGAGGACGTGCGAATGCAACTAACAACAGCCAGCTTCGACGACCCACGAGCCCTCGCGAAGACCGCCGATGCGCTGTGGCAAGCAAGAGGACAGGCATCCGTGGTGTCTACTGCAGATAACCGCTCTCCACCAACTTCAAACAACCGCACTCAACGAAACGCGCGACCGATAGCGACCGACATCTGCTACTACCATCGGCGATTCGGCAACGCGGCCAGGAAGTGCAAACCACCGTGTACGTTCACGGGAAACGACGGAGCCGGTCGTCAGTAGTAGCTTCGGCGGCCGGCCAACGCAACAGCCTGTTGTTCATCGTGGACGACATCTCAGCCAAGCGTTTCCTGGTTGACACGGGAGCATCCGTCAGCGTGTTTCCTGCCTCGCACAAGGACAGACACGGTGGCGTACGCACGCCTTCCCTTGTCGCTGCCAACGGGACGAACATCGCTACATACGGAACCAGAGAGATGTCTCTCAGTCTAGACAGGCGCAACTACACGTGGCCTTTCATCATCGCTGATGTGAGGACACCGCTTCTTGGCGCAGATTTCCTACAGGCCAACGCACTACTCGTCGATCTACAAAGCCGACGTCTGATAAACGCCACTTCATTCGCGTCATCAGCACTACAGCAATCTGACGAGCCGGCCCTACATCTGCACCACGTCACTTCAGACGACCCCTACATGCGTATACTCGACGAGTTTCCGGCTATTACACGCCCTGAGTTTGCGAGCCCTTCCGTTCGCCACGGCGTTGAACACTTCATCACAACGACAGGCCCTCCCGTATACGCCAAGGCCCGCAGATTACCACCTGATAAACTCGCAGTGGCCAAAGCAGAGTTTAACACTATGGAAGAAATGGGCATCATCAGGCGATCTGACAGTCCGTGGGCGTCACCTTTGCACATGGTGCCAAAGAACTCTGGCGGCTGGAGACCGTGCGGCGATTATCGGAGACTTAACGATATCACTGTGCCTGACAAGTATCCAGTTCCACATATTCAGGACTTTTCCTCGCAACTTGCGGGCGCCACTCTCTTCTCGAAGATCGACCTAGTACGTGGGTATCACCAGATCCCTGTCGCGCCAACGGACATCAACAAGACGGCCGTCATCACGCCGTTCGGCCTTTTCGAGTTCCTGCGTACACCCTTCGGCCTTAAGAATGCAGCACAAACCTTCCAACGCCTCATGGACACTGTCTGCAAAGGACTCACGTTCGTGTTCGTCTATCTAGACGACATCCTGGTTAGCAGCGCAACTGCCGAGGATCACGTGTCGCACCTACGAACAGTTTTCGAGCGCCTGGCTTCACACGGGTTGGTGATCAACGAGAGCAAGTGCCAGTTTGGAACACCGACTATCGACTACCTCGGTCATCACATCACACGTGAAGGAGCAATTCCGCTACCCGCTAAGGTAGACGCTATTCGAACGTTTGAAAGACCGACAACAGTGAAGGGACTCCAACAGTTCGCCGGTATGGTCAACTTCTACCATCGTTTTGTACCGAACGCTGCTCACATCATGCGTCACATCTACGCTGCGTTGGCTGGCAATCCTGTCAACTTGGAGTGGTTGAGCGACCTCGAAGACGCTTTCAACGCCGCCAAAGAAGCTCTAGCAAGGGCAACGATGCTCGTGCACCCAAGCGCCGATAGACCCACCGCACTGACAGTTGACGCATCGGGAACAGCGATTGGCGCCGTTCTTGAACAGGACCTTGGTTCGTGGAAGCCAGTGGCGTTCTTCAGTCGCAAACTTCGACCTGCAGAACAAAAGTACAGCGCTTTCGATCGCGAGCTTTTAGCTATGTATCTATCCATTCGTCACTTTCGATATTTCCTCGAAGGCCGCACCTTCACGCTTTACACGGACCACAAGCCTCTGACCTTCGCGATTTCTAAAATCAGCGATCCGTGGTCGCCGCGACAACAGAGGCACTTGGCATACATCTCCGAATTCACCACAGATGTGCGACACATAGAGGGGAAGAATAACACCGTGGCAGACACCTTATCTAGAGACGGCATCTCAGCAATCAAGGCACCTCTTCATGGTGTGGACTACGAGGCGATGGCAGCAGCCCAGCTCACGGATGACGGCATTGCCAACATACGGTCAGCTCCGACGGGTCTTGTCGTACGAGAAATTCCGCTCAATACGAACGGCCCATCGATCTACTGTGACGTCTCCACTGGCCGACCTCGACCTCTCGTCCCCGACACGTGGCAGCGCACCGTTTTCGACGCAGTGCACGGCCTCTCTCATCCTTCGATCCGAACCACGAGGAAGATGATCGCAGAAAAGTTCGTATGGAGAGGTCTCAACAAGCAAGTCGGCGCATGGGCTAAGTCATGCCTCCGTTGTCAGGCAGCTAAAGTCCATCGGCATACAGCGTCTCCCGTGGCAGACTTCGCCCCAACGACGCGTCGTTTCGACCATGTGCACGTGGACTTAGTCGGCCCTCTTCCGCCTTCGCAGAACCACCGCTACCTGTTCACCGTCGTTGACAGGTTCACGAGATGGGCGGAGGCAATTCCTCTAGTCGACGCACAGACCACCACATGCGCGAGAGCCTTTGCTGCTCACTGGGTGGCTCGTTTCGGTGTGCCAGCGGACATGACGTCTGACAGAGGATCGCAGTTCACATCTGAATTGTGGTCGGTACTGTCGCAGCTACACGGTACACGTTTACACCGCACCTCCGCGTACCACCCACAGTCGAACGGACTGGTGGAAAGGTTTCACAGACACCTCAAATCCGCACTGATGGCTCGTCTCGATGGACCTAATTGGCTCGACGAACTGCCATGGGTCCTGCTCGGTATTCGCACTGCGCCCAAAGAAGATCTCGGGTGTTCATCAGCGGAGCTGGTCTACGGCGCGCCACTGACGGTCCCGGGAGATTTCATCCCTCGTGGGCAAGAGACTCAGGAGGCAGCACGGTTCCTTCCGCGACTACGCGAAAGGGTTCGCGACCTGGCACCGAGACCTTCCATCCCGCACGGCACCAGACCGTCGTCTGTGCCGTCCACTCTGGCACACAGCGCCTACGTCTTTGTGCGCCGCGATAGCCACCGTCCACCCCTCACACCGCCGTACGAGGGACCCTACAAGGTATTGACGCACGGCGAGAAGTCGTTCGTACTCGACTACGGCAATCGACACGACCGCGTCAGCATCGATCGCCTGAAACCTGCCCATCTCGACTCGGATATTCCAGTCGATGCAGCTAAGCGAGCCCCCCGGGGCCGTCCAGCTGCCGTGCACACACGATCTGGCCGCCAAATCAGACGACCAGAACGCTATGCCCCGGGTGACGGGTGCTAAGGGGGGTTGTGTAGCGGTCGGCTACTTATGATAGCACCCCTTAGAGACTCTCGCATTTCCGGCTACAAACGATCGACACACGTGCCATTTCGCTCTATCAATAAAGTTGTTTTAACGTGACTTCTTGTGTCTCTACAAATGTTACATTAATTTTCACACATATATTGAGAAAGTACTCTGATGTAATCGAAATGTACTCGTAAATCTAAGTATATTGAGAATGAGTACGAGTACATGACCCATAAGGTATATGAGTACGAGTACCTCAAAAATGTACTCGAGTACACGAGTACTATTGCCCCAGGTCTGATATTATATTATATATATATATATATATATATATATATATATATATATATATATATATATATATATATATATATATATATATATATATATCAGAAAATGTACTCGAGTACTTCTGCCCCAGGTCTGATATTATATTATATTATATATATATATATATATATATATATATATATATATATATATATATATATATATATATATATATATATATATATATATATATATATATATATATATATATATATATATAATATATATATATATATAATAATATATATATATATATATGTGTGTACTCATATACCTTATGGGTCATGTACTCGACTTGGGGCAGAAGTAAGTGTATATATTGACATCATTTATTTTCTATATATCAATTGGTGAAGCAACTGAGTATTGCATGTCCCGTTTAAAATGTTTAGTATTCCCAAATAAAAGCATTACAATGTAACGCTAATTGTAACACTAGTTTGTCATAAATTTAACATGTCAATCAAAAGTTTTTAAATAATGGACAGACAAAGAAGAGACCACAGTGAAGCGAGTGACGCTTTGCCATTCTGCCTTGGGCTCGGGCAATTAGTGGAGCACTTTACAGATTTGGTGTGTGGGACCTCCTCCACAACACAGGATCTCTTTTGGTTACTTTATTGAACTATTCAAGGGAGAGTGTTGTCGACCCCTAAGCCATTGTAGTCTCCCACCCGACTACTGACATAACCCTGTGTGTTATAGTTCTCAACCTATTTACTGTAGGAATGACTATTTGCTTATATACTATGTCATGACCAAAAAGACGAATTTGTGGTGTGTGTACCTTTCAAACATGGTCAATCTAAATTTAGCTGAAGGCACAACATCTAATGAAAATATTTATAATATTTATTTATTAGAATGTTTGTCATATGCAATAAATCATATGATGACCCAGCATACATGATAACAAATGCGTAAATAATATTACTAATTCATTTTATTGATATTGAATTATGCACATTCAATCATAGCTATGGACATCCGCCGGAAGTGGTCAATCTAAGATGGCGCCTACAACAGACAAACAGACACATGCTCTTTATTTGACCCATATATGTACAAGTATTGCTATTACAAATATAAATATACCACACAAGTCAAATAAAGGGCATAGAGAAATGCTATACAACGACGGCGCTTTATCATGCTGCTATCCCCAGAAGCGGCTGTGTGGAGTTAGTAATCTGAAATTTACGAATCTGTCACCATTAATAATCAATAGTAATAAATATATGCTCTAATACATTAATTTCCGCTCCATTTAAATGTGCAACAATGGAATAGATCATATCTATATACACTACCAAACTAACATTTATACACAAACCTAGCTTCTCATCAAAATGAGAATTAAAGCGGAAATCGCTTATAGATGATCCCTTAGCAAGAAACGAAAAGGCACACAGGACAGGTAGTCCGATGATGAACATCTTTCATATATTGCGTGAACAGCGACAATAAAATTGCATGATGGAATAAATTTCCATCGCCTAGCTGCTGTTATACACATCATTCGATCAGTACCAACCTCTCAGAGTGTCGCCGTGCCTGCCATGAGAGAAATGCCACCCGTGCACGGCGCTGTTTCCTGCTAGTCACCACGTTCCCGTGCACACATAAAGAACACTTTGTTTTTGCTCGTCTTTGTATTGGAACACCTTTTTTGCCTTCATATATTTTGTCCCGACTGGTTGTCAACGTCACGCACAACACCGCATTAAGCATACAGTGTGTGTCATAGGCCTCGAATGTGTATTGATTCCGAAGCCATGCAAGCCACCAAGTGGGGTCTTTCACAAATGGGTTTTGCCAGGTGCGTCTACAGAAGCACCAACTTCGCTTGGACTGTTATGTAAGAAACTAATTTGAAGAACGTGCTGGCCGGTCAACAGTAATAAACCCTTGTTGAACTAGCAGCAGTTCATTTGGTGATCTCCTGAATGTTCACGGGCAGCTGAACCACTGTATTGTCTGTGCTGGATATAGGCAACGAACCATGACAGGCATTTCCTTCGACCCAACAGACGATGTTGCAAGTGTTTCCATAGTAGCATGTAAGCTGCATGTTTATGTCGGTCGATGTCAAACGCTTCGCTCAGATCCAGTAGAAGCCGTACCACCCCTTTGTGGCTGTCACTGACCTTCAACTGCTCATTCAGAAGCGCTGTTTCAGTTGATAGGGTATTACAATCAGAATTGGAGTTAATTACATTGTAATTAGAACAGAGGCTGCTCGAGATAACCCGTGGCGCCTCTGTTGCCGATAAGGTAAATGTGAAATCGCGTGAGATTGTCGACGGAAGTAAGACACGCACTTCGCGCGAATCGTTTGCCGTGCGTTGAAACAATCGCGTATCTATGCCAAAGCGCTTATTCAAAAGAGCAATTTTAAGAAGTTTGTTGAGGGAACTCATAAAACAGTAAATAGTTGCACTTAAATGATATTATTGTCGCATCTACTTTGGCACGTCAAACCATCATTAGAGAGCATAAACGTCGCATCCTTTGGCCGTTTCCTTGTGACGAATAAGTCATCCATGTTAATTTGAGCAGTTAGTTTCAGAAGTTCTTTGTTGGACATCTTTTGTGGCCAGAAAAATAGCATGCTGCTTCAAAGATATGTTGTGTGGAAGGTGGAAAATTATCTCTCATCTCCTTCATTCAAACGCCAGCATTCTGAATCATATTGCAGAGTGGACGACTTATGTTGGCAATTAATTTACCTACATGTTACATGCGTACCACACCTTGGTTTGTCTCAGGGAGAAAATATAAAATTGTCGACCTTTTTTAAACAAAACATCTAATAACGTTATAAATTTTAATAATGGCGCAGCATAATTCACAGCAACATGACATCAACACACATGAAGACCTCCAGTTGACACATTATTTTATTACATTGTATGTTATTTTCCTTAGGCTTATCATATCTATGATCAGAGCTGCCATGTTGTGTCGACGAACATGCGAAAGATATTGGCAGGATCCAAACACTAAAAAAGGGTGTTATGTTTCCCAAAAACTAGGGCACCAGATGAATGCAATCTAGTCATTAAAATTTCTATCGGGATAGCTCTTTATAATACACTGGAAAGAATTGACAACTTAATAAATCTTTCATTATATATGCCTTTGCGGTTTATTTAAATACGGGACGAAATATGTTCAATTGTTCTGAAACAGTTAAGGTAACAGCATATTGATATTTGATAATTTCCAATGTCTCATACGTATCAGTTTTCTGTGATCCCATACATATTACACATAAACAAGATTAGACGATTACAAAAGAACGCAGCAAGTTTGATTGAAGGCAACTATGAAGGCACACTCGGAACCGTAATTAATCTCATATAAGAACTCAACTAGTCATCACGTTGAATTATCACACTGTCTTTATTAACATCGAAATTAAAAATGACATGGTAAACGTCTAGCATTTTAATCCAACCTACACTCGTCTGGCTTAAATGCTTCAAGGTTGCTACTACTAGGATGTGTCTGGTTGTGTGCCCATATATACTTTTAATAAACAAATCATTTGTTGGCTCAAATGTCAATGAGCAGTCTATTGCCAGTTTGACAGTCAGTGTGCCAACGAGACCTTTGACCAGCTCTCGTAACATGCCCCAACCATTCCCGTGATAATGATCACTCTGGTATGGAGACATGGGGTTGTCACGCGGGCTGTCTGTCGATAATCGTGTGTGAAAGTGGCGATTACGCACGACGTCACAGACGACGATAAGAATAACCTCGGGGATTGTATTAATTATTTATTGAAACGGCCAATGTGCGTGAGATCTACAAATAGCTGCGCGAGAGCCTGAGATGGAAGCCAAATGCGTGAGTGTCACGCCAAATGTGTGGGACTTGGTAGTTCTGCATGACTCTTACTGTGTGCATTATGCCCCACCTTACTCTAAGTATCCAAGTCCTCCTCCGCTCAACTTTCTTGACTCCAAAGACTTCACATGTGCTTAGGATGGCCTCGTGTACAACAGATAGATCGATTTTAGAGTGATTCGGTATTTCCCGCCCGAATGTTGACACCTCAGAAACAGTGTCTCGTGTTAGACAGGCAGCCTCTCATGTTGCTCATTCATGCCCGATTCATGGTCGGGTCCAGGGTATCCATCAGGTGCCCGGGAACCCCTTAATTCTTCGACTCACAATGGCCCATGAATTGTTTATTACCTTGCATTGCAGTCTTAATTTCAGGATGTCAATGTTTCCTAGGTTTCCCCACTCCATGTTTTGAAAGAAAGATACTGGATATGGTAAGGTCTAGGTAAAACACAACAGGAGACAGAGGATACGAAATTAATTTCTGATTTCGGTTTTGTGAATTACTGATGAACACAATTTCCAATCTACAGATCTATATATAATATTATACTTATTTCAAAACAATTGCATTTTCTAACCATATTCTTAAAAATATGTTAGTAAAATCATATAGGTTTATGTGACCTCTAATTTTGGACGAAGGAAACTGGCTGTGGCTGAAGGACTTACCGTATTCCAGAAGTCATCACGACTTTATAGCTTCCGGCGCCATACATATCTGTGTTCCAGGTACAGGCTAACACGTATGTTAAATTTAATTTCCACCGTCTTATTTTCACGCGGATTAAATTTAAAGAGTGAAAAAAAGGCCGGCGGAAAACAGTGAAATGTGCCAATAATATTATATTTATTCATTTATGCATGCTTTTGCGGTGCGCGTGTGTGCGTATGTGCGTGCGTGTGGTGTGCGTGCGTGCGGGCGTGCGCGCGTGCGCGCTCTCTAAATGTAGTAATGTCCTGTTCGTCCACAGCAGGTATTAACCGAGACAGTTTTGTATTGAACAACCTGTTGAGGTATGAACCAACTCTGGACAAGTGGATCAAGGTGGCAAACATGAACAAGTCCGTGTGAGACAAGGTGCGTCTAATAGCGAGACACGGTGAGTCTGCTGGTGACACACGGTGAGTCTGCGAGCGAGACAAGGTGAGTTGTTTTTAAAAGTTTTATGGTCTCTTTACATCCATGGTTCGTAATTTGAAGAAAACGAAGCAACGTGGCGAGCATGACACGGTGAATCTGCGAGAGAGACACGGTGAGTCTTGAAGCGTGACGCGATGAGTCTACGAGCGAAACACGGTGCGTATGTGAGTGAGACACGGTGAGTATGTGAGTGAGACACGGTGAGTATGCGAGCGAGGCACGGTGGGTCTACGAGCGAGGCCCGGTGGGTCTGCGAGCGAGGCACGGTGGGTCTGCGAGCGAGACACGGTGGGTCTGCGAGTGACACGAGGTGAATTGTTTTATAAGCTATATGATCCCTGTAGAAACATGGTTCGTAATTTGCGGAACATTATAGCAACATCACATTTTCATACGACACCTTTGTATAAATACACAGGGACCCGCTTTGTGGATTCCCACTTGGCAAACGACACACAGGAACTCAACATCACGCGACTACATTCCAATACTCTCCAATAGTCACAGTGGTAGGTGAAAGTAAGCGAACGTTTGCAGGAATCGTGTAGAATATCATGTAATATGATGAAGGTTGGTGCTTGTTTCTGAAGGAAACGAGCACACACCTGTTCACCATACTACAGTTAGGAATTCAAATGACACTAGAACTCCTGTCAGTGTGGTAAGAAATCAATTTCCTCCATCCTGTACAGTTCTTGTATTGTTCCGCTTTTAAGGCAATGGAAGCGATGGCGTCGTTGGCCGCGTGTCTGTCTGTACGTAGGCCTACTCCGTGGTTCGGACGGAGAGAACCTCATCAGCAATGTCGAGCGCTACACGCCTGCCTTCAACTGTTGGCAGTCTATCAACATTGTTTTTGAACAGAGATATGGCCATATTTGAGGACTACACAACACTTATGCTGTGTCCAGATTAAAATTTCTAGTGGCCGACTGTCAACGTATGCGTGTGCCAATGACTGTTGGATCCCTTGCGCATGAAGACACGATGCAATTGACGATTTGTGTGTGTGTGCGCGTGCGTGCGTGCGTGTCTGTGTGAGTGCGTGCGAGTGAGTATGTGGTGTGTGCGCGCGCGCGCATGTGTGTGTTATTTACAGTGCAGTGCAGAGCAGTGGAGTGTGTTTGTATGCAGTGCTGTATGCGTGTGCTTGTGTGTGTGTGCTTGTGTGTGTGTGTGTGTGTGTGTGTGTGTGTGTGTGTGTGTGTGTGTGTGTGTGTGTGTGTGTGTGTGTGTGTGTGTGTGTGTGTGTGTGTGTGTGTGTGTGTGTGTGTGTGTGTGTGTGTGTGTGTGTGTGTGTGTGTGTGTGTGTGTGTGTGTGTGTGTGTGTGTGTGTGTGTGTGTGTGTGTGTGTGTGTGTGTGTGTGTGTGTGTGTGTGTGTGTGTGTGTGTGTGTGTGTGTGTGTGTGTGTGTGTGTGTGTGTGTGTGTGTGTGTAGTTATTTGTGTTTATATACATCTGAATGTGTATTGTTATTAACATTGATGTCGATAGAAACCACTGGTAATACGAGGATGTATTTCCGTACCCAGCTATAGGCGTGGTTATTTTGTTAAACGTCAGGTGCTACGATGGTTGGGCTACGGTGTTTAGGGTACTACGATGGTTGGGCTGCGGTAGTGAGGGTAGTACGATGGCTGGACTGCGGTGGCGAGGGTGCGACGATGGTTGGTCTGCAGTGGTGAGGGTACTACGATGGGTAGGCTGCGGTGGTGAGGGTACTACGATGGTTGGACTGCACTGGTGAGGGTGGCAAGAGTGCTACCATGGGTGGACCGAGATGGCGAGAGAGCTACGTCGGTTGATCTGAGGTGGCAATGGTACTACTACGGTTGGGCTAAGCTTAACTGAGAGATGCATTTCGCCATTATTAAATGCACGCACGCACGCTCTTAGGCACGCACGCACGCACGCACGCACACGTCTGAATGATCCACTCTCACCTGCTAGACAATGTCAAGTTGTCCAGTAAGAGAACTTGACGAAAGGTCCGCATTCCCGAAGAAACACTTGCAACCTACTTCACCCCTCTGTCTGGTTACGCAGTAAAGCTTGGGCACACAAAGACCCTGGTCCAAGCTACTCCATCTTTCCAACTCCTAACGAAAGGATGTTGGATGAC
Source organism: Lamellibrachia columna (assembly GCA_963662155.1). Classification (NCBI taxonomy): domain Eukaryota; kingdom Metazoa; phylum Annelida; class Polychaeta; order Sabellida; family Siboglinidae; genus Lamellibrachia; species Lamellibrachia columna. The sequence goes on from OY759267.1 coordinate 28,765,873, forward strand.
GTACTGGCTATCTGTGTATTTTGGATTCATTCTCTACAAGAGGAATTGTCTCGTCTGCCGTCGGTTTCTCCTTTTTTGTTCCACCTGAAACCGAGAAGACGAAGTGACATTTCTTATCGACAGGGTCATGGAGCACAGGTTCTCCCCGCCTCTCCGCGTCTACGCATCTCAGTGTCTCCCTCTCTGCCATTCACTCTCTCTCTCTCTCTCTCTCTCTCTCTCTCTCTCTCTCTCTCTCTCTCTCTCTCTCTCTCTCTCTCTCTCTCTCTCTCTCTCTCTCTCTCTCTCTCTCTCTCTCTCTCTCTCTCTCTCTCTCTCTCTCTCTCTCTCTCTCTCTCTCTCGCGATCAACTTTCATGCCGACTTCATGGGACGTAAAGAAGTATCTCAGGGTAAACGTTCCAATAGTATTGATATGTAGACTAACCTTATTTACTGGGCGCTCGTACGTACGTGCGTGTATGTGTGCGTGCGTGCGTGCGTGCGTGCGTGCGTGCGTGCGTGCGTGCGTGCGTGCGTGCGTGCGTGCGTGCGTGCGTGCGTGCTTGCGTGCAAGAGTGTGGGCATAGCTATACTAGTGACGTACCTCGTATGTATTCGTGCAAGTAGCCTCGCTTGTAGAGGAAAGCGACAGTACAGGTTAGACTTGTACCGAAGACGACTGGAAGCAAACAGACTGCAATTGCAACAGAAATTGGAACATTACTCGTTGTGTCGTACGTATACGTGTGTGTGGACTCATATGAAGGGTTGTCTTTGGCGAACGATGAGCATCGTTGGACATTTTTGGAGGTAAGGATATAATTATACGCTTCACTGACCTCACCAGCTGTCCTATATTATGTGTTCGAGTTTGCAAAAGGACGGGGCATTATGAAAAAAGGAAATATATGACATAAGCATGGAAAAAAGGTCATACTATTTGTATTTTCGTACTATGTTTTAACCACCAGAGTACCAAGAACCCCCTGCAAAAGCCTTGCACTTGGTGACACACATATAACTGTCAGCGCATAAATTCAGTTACTCTGCGACCCCACGGTCGGATTGTCTGTTTAATTGTTTTTTTTCTCGAAATTCACCCGCTATTACCCTTTCTACGAACAATCGAATTACACTTTGTATTCATTGCGTACAGCTGCCGACTACGCTACGCAAAAAATTACGTACAATAGTACATATGCAAGTTTTATTTCATACATTTTCTGACGCTCTCAATATTGAGACTGTAAACTATTACAACATGTGAAGAGGAAATAAAACTAATCCACTGCAAAATGACACCATTTTTCTTTTGTCTCTCGGAACAGCTAAACCGTGCTAAGTTATTCACTCTCACTTTACCTCTCAGACACCTTATTTTTCTTTTGTCTCACGGAACAGCTAAACCGTGCTAAGTTATTCACTCTCACTTTACCTCTCAGACACCTTATTTTTCAGCCAGTCAGAAACCCTATTTTGCAACATTTTTACCTTTATTAACTTCACCATTCTTACATTATTAATTGCCAGTGTATAATGAAGTGACTAAATAAAATAACATGACAACTAGAAAACTACAGTAATTATCAGTTAGACACTGATACTCAATTTATGTAACATAATCACAGTAATTCTTTTACAAATCTGCAACCAAAACAGGTTGATCCATAGACTCACTGATTAATTACCAACATTAATGAATAATTAATGATATATATATATATATATATATATATAATATATATATATATACATACATACATGCATGCCTGCCTGACTGCCTGTCTGCCTGCCTACATACGTGTACATGCACACGTGTATTTTGCCTTATTTACAACAAAAGGTCATCAACCATTTGCTAAAAAAAAAATATATATATATATATGATTAAGACATTTGCAGGTATAACATACAGAAATTAAACTGCTTAAAAAAGACATAAAAAAGTTGATTATATCATAATCACATAATCATGGCTAACTCTTAAAATATGACAAATATCCACTTTAGGTAAATAAAGCATACACCAACATGGCCACGTTAAAAATAAACTACTCCACGTTATAACAATTAAATACATGTATGACATTTTAATATTGACATAATCATATGGCTGATTATGAATCTTCAGTGCAATGTCCACTTGGTAAAATGTACACACTTAGACTCTACAGGAATGAGACAAAGATGTTCAAATATGACACACATTATGAATCATATGTTAAAATAAGTGCACCATCTTTCTATATTAAAATGACTTTACTATTGATTACATACAAAGAATTAATAAATAATAATGTTCACAAGTCTCAAGTAATCATACTGCAATATTGGGCTAACGCAGGAGTTAGTACGTCCATCACAGTTAAAAGTACCTCACATGCAAGTTGTTGCAACTCTCATGATCAACACCAAATGTGTTCCCAGCATATAAAGTACCTCACATGCAACTGACATGATCAACACCAAATGTGTACCCAGCACATAAAGTACCTCACATGCAACTGACATGATCAACACCAAATGTGTACCCAGCACATAAAGTACCTCACATGCTACTGACATGATCAACACCAAATGTGTATCCAGCACATAAAGTACTTCACATGCAACTGACATGATCAACACCAAATGTGTACCCAGCACATAAAGTACCTCACATGCAACTGACATGATCAACACCAAATGTGTACCCAGCACATAAAGTACCTCACATGCAACTGACATGATCAACACCAAATGTGTACCCAGCACATAAAGTACCTCACATGCAACTGACATGATCAACACCAAATGTGTACCCAGCACATAAAGTACCTCACATGCAACTGACATGATCAACACCAAATGTGTACCAAGCACATAAAGTACCTATGGTTCAAGCAATTACAGAAGGCACTGCTTGAATCATCATCTAGTTACATCAACCTTTCTCAGTAGGGAGGTTCTGCAAGTCAAGCCTTTAACGTGTACGTCTAAAAATTGTGAACTACCTCACTGAGAAGTGGCCATTTCCTGGGGACTCCTATGTAGCTTTTACCCGTACACATTCTCGATGTGGAGAAGCATTGCTACCCGCATGCTACAAGCTGAAAGTTTGTTGTTATTTTGTGGCATGTCTATGTCTAGCACGCATGAATTAAAACATCTGACTTAGTAGGTAACTCAACCTTTCTTGCATTATTGTGAGACATTAGAAGGAGTTCAATGGGTGTGAAATGCTTACAATAGAATCTCAAACTAATCAACAAAAACATTTTGCTGCCAAGTCCACATAATGCTTTCAGAAAGGAATCATTTTGTATTTCGCCCCTAACTGCAGTAAACGCCACACTATGTCTAAGCTGACAAATCTATTTGAAAGTGTATTAATCGTTACAGTCGTTACACAAACACGTTAAACAGTTAACTTATGGTCCTACATATAGCAAAACATCGAAGTTTCTTATAATGCCCATGCATGTAACAACGATGTCAAAACGTATCATGCTCACCTATTCATCTTTTACTTACAACAGAACAGATACAGACATATCCAAGTCTTCAACTAATACACAATGTCACAAGTCATGGGCCTACAAGTATCAAGTTGCTTAATCTCTTGTTTTGTAATAATTGGGACGTGTACGCGTAGTTCACATCTTCTACACATACAAAAGTTTGGCATGCTGAACCTGTTTAATGTTAGGAATACAATCAATACATACATGATACATAGACCTCTGTAATCAAATATTTACACATATAAAAGGCACCTGGAGTGTATATAATAAGTGATATGTAACAAGCACGAAGGCACATGAGTTGCATGTAAAACATTATCATCTCAATCTAGTAATACACGCAATGAAACCTGCAACTGGTTCCTAGCCAGCTGCAATTGCAATATACAGATGTTCCACCAGTTCCTAGCTGGTGGTGCGAGTCTTTCACAGTTGGGACAGTGTCTGCCACTGCGCATGTAGCCTAGCTCACGGCCCGACTGAGTCTCTCACAGTTGGGGCAGCGTCTGCCACTCTGCATGTTGCCTAGCTCACGGTCCGACTGAGTCTCTCACAGTTGGGGCAGTGTCTGCCACTCTGCATGTAGCAATGCCTGAAACAGATTAACACATTTTATGCCAATATTTTATTAATCTCATTTCTGGTTCTGCAGTCGTACTCAGTTCTATCGGTTAAACTTTGCTATTTTGACAAAATGTACAAAATTACCCTGTTGACGTATTACAAAATTCCTATTTTAGTGTTATAAAATGTTTATACTGCAAATGTCACAAAACTAATTAATTACAAAATTCAAAGCATTCACAGTATTTAACGGAACTTTACTATTACTATAACTCATCTATGATAATGCAAATGCATTTCTCCGTAGCAGAGATGAATGTTCTTCACTGTTTCATTTACATATATTTCTGTTCTAAAACATTTCATGGTTGGTTTGTCAAACACAAGAAAGGAGCAACTTGTTCATTAAACAAGAGTGTTTGTTAATTTTGAGTCATTATTGTTAACATTCATAGCTGATGCAACTATTTCTAGAGGTGCTATGTGACAGATGGTACAACTAAAAGATAACATGTAGATAATAATTTATGCATTTGCTGTTGCAACTTTGGAAACAGTTGCTTACTGTCTAGAGTAAGAATGTGTTGTTGGCTCCTGATGTGAACAAAATGGTTAAATAAGCCGCACTGTCAAAGTAGCCATGTTCCAGGGACACATCTGTACCAGGTGATGTGACCTTTCATTATAAGTATCCTGTCATTAGCAAGAAAGATTACCTAAATTGTTCAACAGATTGAATCTAAGTTCGGGACTTTCTGCTTTTTGTCACTGCTTATGTATTTATAATTCTAACTAATGAATAAATTAATTGAAATCATGGCTTGTGGACTGTAGCTTAATGGTCTAAATAATGGAAAATACTGTGTGACAACCCATAAAAGAATTATTATCCATCAAGCAGTTTTATAATATCCATATGCTACAGATGTCCACTGATTGGACGGTCGACTGTAGCCACAGACCAGCTGCATACCTGTGTAGGACGGCTGAACATTGGGGGCACACGATGGCGATACTGTCAAAGGGAAAGAGGACTTCCCTGAGGTCGCACAGTTCACAGATGTATCCCTTCAACTGACAAACCTGTACAGAAGACGACACAAACATCAGACAGATGCTCCACTGTAGCGTTTGTGTCTCCTACCTTCTCTTCATGTGCTAGGACTAGGCATCCAGCACTTACAAACAATAATAATTTATTTCTTGCAATCATGAGATTGAATAAAAAAATACATGTATAAAATATGCATTTGCTAATAATGATATGCATATGTTATAGGTTAGAAAATATTTTAAAGAAACTAAAAACCAATGCATATATATCATAGAAGGATCACTAGAAAAAGACACACATAAAACAGTTATTAAAATGTGTAATGATTTAAAATAGTATTATCTACATTATAAAATAATGTCACTCCGAGCATACACATGGGAGAATAACTGCTGATTGTTAAATAGATTTAGTCTTTGCCCCGTTTGTTTTTCTTAGAGTAAGGGGTAGCGGGTACAACATGGCATATTATACGAGACAACCCTTGCAGGTGGAAGCAGTCGGTGCAGTTTATGCTGCACCTGTTCGATCTGTTTAAAATGCTTATTCTAGAATGCGACACTAACTATGCCTGCATTAACAAAACAAGGCACTGCATAATATTTGTATACTTTCTCCCACTTAAGTAATGCAACATTTAACCTGACATTGAATACAATCTTTGCACTGTCACCAAACCTCAAAGGGATTACCGTATTCAACCTATTAAGCGTACATGCCTTAATTAGCGTACACCCCGTTTTATCAGCAGGATCCATAATTATTGTAATCTGACTAGTGCTAAACAGTTAGTCTTGTCTAGAGAAAAGATTTTTGCTATATGCTTATAAGAACAGATTCCTTGACATTTTTCCATGGCCCAATTTTTTTATACACAAAATGGGTTTCATTGGGGGTAGGGGGGGGGTCAGCAGCTGTTTATTTTCCAATCACAGTAGGGTGCTGACTTCAAGTGTTTTGATAAAAATTAGTTAACCCAACGATCACAAACAACCAGTTCAAGCTGTGACTTGTGACACGTCTTACCTGGCAGTCTGTCTTGATATGTTGTGCTATACTTGCGTGGATCTTCGCCAGCTCCGGCAGAAGAATATCAGTGGCGACATCTACCAGGTCTTTGAGTGAGTACATATCTGACGTCTCAACGAAATGCTGCCGTGGACGCAACTGTCAAGCAATAGTCAATGGAACTTGCTTCATGTTACGTATAATATACTCTCATCTTATTGTTCTCTCAATTAAATATACTACTATTTTTGTAATGCTTTTTATTTTGTCTCCACAATTAATCAAATGTTAATTGTAATGCATTTTGCATTATTTAAACCATTTTACCCATAATTTACAATTGAAAAAGTCTTACTGTTGTAAACTTTTGTAACTTCTCTCACATGAATGTACATAAATGAAACTATCACACCAAACCTAACAGAAGCAGCAAAGATCCACTCAAGAAATATATCGGAAATAACACTTTTATTTGTAATACAATGTTAAAATTTGCAAGTAGTTCAGCAGTTAAAACCAATATTAGTTAAACTTACCTGAAGCAGAAGTTTGCTGTCAAGTGCGGCTTTACAAGAGAGGAAGTAGCGCTTCATTATGATAATCTCTTCTCTCAATCGCTACAACATACAGACAGGCCAGGTTACTGGGTTCGGAATCAGCGTAGGAAGTTGTATGAATATTTCTTGCAATTATTGCCTTGAAAGTTTCTTTACCTCTAAGATGTTTAATGCATACCGTAGTCGACCTATTAAGCATACATGCCTAATTAGCATACACCCCCTTTTTAAATCAGCAGAATCTATAATTATTTGTAAGTGTCGCCATCTGGTGTTAAACAGTTGGCACCACTTTTCAGTTGTTCTACACTAGCCACCAAATGACACCACTGGTGTTAAACAAATTGAAATAATAGTATCATTGGTTGAAATGGCTTCGATTCTCACGACATGTCATCCAAAATTATGAAAGGTTAAGCAAAAGTACTTTGAGTCATTGTCAGGCGATGTAAAAACACGCTATTTGGATAAAATAGGACTTGTCAGCAATACAGATCCGTACGAAGTTAGCAAGAAAGACTGGTCGCATAACAAGTCGTGATGGCCAGAACTCGATAATTTTGACATGGTAAACTACCTAGTTTATTCCCTGAGCCACTACACTATGGACGAAATGAGGAGTTACAAGAGTCTGGACTCGTACAATTACTATGTACATCGATGGGTGCATGATGTGTCTGACATCATCGATAAACTTCAAGTGATGACTGCTCGAGTAAGTTACCTGGCCAATTATCGTTTTGTCATAATAATGACATTGATGACATAGCATATGACATTATTACTTGTGAGGTTTTGTTACCCCGGCCGTGTTGTAGTCAATGTCAAATTGAATATTTTGCATTGATTATTTCTCACATTTCCTCTAACAAGCATGTTATTAAAAGTGCCACTATAACCCAACTGTAATAGGACTTTGTACTCAATTTTTTTAGTTTATTCCATTTTGGAGCATCTGAAAACTTCGGAGGAGATGCATATATTACGTGGGAACAATAATATTTATGCATCAATATAATCTAAATGGTCACGTATATTGTTTCCTTTATTTTATTGAACTATCAATAATATTAAAAAGGCATGCTTTTCTATTTTATAATATATTTTAGAAAATGTTTGACTTATAATTTGGACATATGATTATATTAACCAATTCATCAATGTGTTTCCAGGTTAACCATTCTTTGAGAATAAGAGAGACACCAAGCCAACCCTGGGTCATCACTCAGCAAGATGGCAAAATCATCACTGCCCACTGCAACTGCAAGGCAGTCTCGCTGAATCCTGCAGTCACGTCGGAGCTTTATTCTTTGCCATAGAAGCGGCTGTGAAGATCCGCAATTCTGCCACAGTGACACAAAGCAAAGCATACTGGTTGCTGCCCTCTATTGTCAACAAGGTTGACTACCTGGAAGTTAACGACATCAACTTTGCTTCTGTCAAAACCAGAAAGCAGCTGGACAGGTGACATCGCCGACCAGCTGCAAGCCAGTGGTGCATGCACCAACACCAACAACACCTGAGCTGGACAGTTTTTTTCCAGCAGTTGAGCATATCTGGATCAAGCCCAGCCATCTTGTCTTTGATTCCAGAGTACACTCACCAATTCGTGCCAAAGTCGCTGTCTGAGGAATACCCACAAGTCCTCACAGAGCTAGCAGATGAGGCATGTTTTGACATGCCACACGAGGAACTGCTCGAACATTGCCACTTTGTGGCTGACAGCATTGCAGTGTTGCCACAACAAGCCGAAACAGTCGAGTTAGTGATTCGAAAGCAGTCGTTGGAGCAAAGGTGGTTTAACTTTAGGAGTGGGCGTGTGACAGCTTCACATCTCGTTTAGCAAAACCATTGCAGAGCTTAATCAAAGATATTTGCTATCCAGAAAAACATTTGTTCAATAGCAAGGCTACACAGTGGGGGTGTGACCTTGAGAACATTGCACAACAGCAATACTGCGATCTCATGAGTCACACACGAGAATTTTTTATTCGACACAGCGGTCTCATTCTCCACCCTAACATGCCTTCCTTTGGAGCCACACCAGATGGCATTGTGTCCTGTGACCGTTGTGGTGATGGCATTGTGTCCTGTGACCGTTGTGGTGATGGCATTGTGTCCTGTGACCGTTGTGGTGATGGCATTGTGTCCTGTGACCGTTGTGGTGATGGCATTGTGTCCTGTGACCGTTGTGGTGATGGCATTGTGTCCTGTGACCGTTGTGGTGATGGCATTGTGTCCTGTGACCGTTGTGGTGATGGCATTGTGTCCTGTGACCGTTGTGGTGATGGCATTGTGTCCTGTGACCGTTGTGGTGATGGCATTGTGTCCTGTGACCGTTGTGGTGATGGCATTGTGTCCTGTGACCGTTGTGGTGATCGCATTGTGTCCTGTGACCGTTGTGGTGATGGCATTGTGTCCTGTGACCGTTGTGGTGATGGCATTGTGTCCTGTGACCGTTGTGGTGATCGCATTGTGTCCTGTGACCGTTGTGGTGATGGCATTGTGTCCTGTGACCGTTGTGGTGATGGCATTGTGTCCTGTGACCGTTGTGGTGATGGCATTGTGTCCTGTGACCGTTGTGGTGATGGCATTGTGTCCTGTGACCGTTGTGGTGATGGCATTGTGTCCTGTGACCGTTGTGGTGATGGCATTGTGTCCTGTGACCGTTGTGGTGATGGCATTGTGTCCTGTGACCGTTGTGGTGATGGCATTGTGTCCTGTGACCGTTGTGGTGATGGCATTGTGTCCTGTGACCGTTGTGGTGATGGCATTGTGTCCTGTGACCGTTGTGGTGATGGCATTGTGTCCTGTGACCGTTGTGGTGATGGCATTGTGTCCTGTGACCGTTGTGGTGATGGCATTGTGTCCTGTGACCGTTGTGGTGATGGCATTGTGTCCTGTGACCGTTGTGGTGATGGCATTGTGTCCTGTGACCGTTGTGGTGATGGCATTGTGTCCTGTGACCGTTGTGGTGATGGCATTGTGTCCTGTGACCGTTGTGGTGATGGCATTGTGGAGATGACGTGTCCTTTCTGCAGAAGAAATGCAGCACTCATTGATGCTGCAAATGATGGGAAATTCTGCCTGGTCCCCACAGCTGATGGTGAGCTGAAGCTGAAGGCCACTCACCAGTACTACTACCAGGTACAAATGCAGATTTCTGTGTGTCAAAAAGACTTGTGTGACTTAGTTGTGTGGACAGAGGATGACATCCACCTGGAGAGGTTAGAGCCCAATGCTGAATTCTGGGCTAGCACAAGCAAGACTGCCATGTGTTTCTTCCGGGATGTGTTACTGCTCGAACTAGTGGGAAAGTTCTTCTCACACCCATCATGTTTGCCAGCTGATAATGTTACCACAGATACACCAGCTTCTGACAGCATTGCACTGTCTGGAAATGAAGTGCTGAAAGTAGTTGAGAACACATCGGCATCCTCAGAAAATATAATATGTGTATGTCAGCGCCCATATGATGAAGAGTATGACTCTCTCATTGGATGTGATAATGACATTTGTCAGTTTGGATGGCTGTATTATTCATGCATAGGCATCAAGAAGGCACCCAGGGGTACATGGTACTGTCATGTGTCAGCCACTCTTTCACATTGCAGAGTAAAGCAACTTCCACAGAACTACATGTTGACATCATAACATTTATTGCATAGTAATAATATGACATTGCACACTTTGAAACTAAGAGTGCATTATTTACATATGCAGGGATTCTCAAATGTTAATGTGTATGGTTACAATCATAGACATATTAGTTAATACTTGTAGCTTGTATTTCTCATAAATACTTTCAAACTATTTCTCATAAATACTTTCAAACTAAGATACTGTTTGCATAACCAAAGCCGTAATGCTGTTGTGATACATTAAAACCATGATTTAAAATGTCTGTTTTACATATAATGTGGATTAACATTCACCATTGTTCATACTGTATCTGAATGTTTTTCACTATCATCATCTAATCAAAGGGAACGATTGGGTTACATATGTTGACAAGGGCACAGCAAACCGTGGCTACGATATTGATCAGCGACCTTTCGTTTGACTCCATCTTCAGAAAGGCATTTGGCAGAATTCCCTGCAAGATGGTGTATTTATTTCGCACCAAACCAATCACCCGCTCCACGTGGATGCGAACATTTGCCAACTTTTGTGTTGCCTCAACTTCTCTAGGTGAAAGCTGGAGACGACCTTTGGTAAAAGCAGGTATTTTTACTTCAGCACACATCAATCCACGGTCTGCCAGTACTATGTCCCCTGGTAGCAGTTTCTCCAACAAGCTACAGTGGTCAGTGAAGAACTTATCATTGGCCTTTCCACCCCAAGCATGTGACAGGAACGATACTGTGCCCTGTCGTGTCACCCCAATCAAGAATTTTACCGTGTTGTGGTGTTTGTAGTCTATGCCTTTGGTGCATAGCCAGATGACTTTTCACAGAAAACCTCGAAACAGTCGATGATCACTGCCACTCTCACACCAAAATGTCTCCGGAAGACCATGGGCATAGTGTACCTCAGGGAATCGCGATCAGGCCACATGACAACAGGATGTATGCAGTCATATATGACACCAATAATGACCTTGAATGTCCGTGACACAGTTGATTTTGATATGTTGAATCGGAATGCCAGGTCTTGTACTGACAGGTTCAATCTTAAGTGCATCAACACAAGAATCAGTTTTTGACACTGACTGAGGGAACATTTTGCATGACTAGTAATATGTGGTGAGAGCAAGTCAAAGACAGCACGCAACACAGAGAATGAGGACAGACCAGTGTAAAAATGTACTTTCTCATCATTCCTTATAAACGATTGTTCAATTAAGTGAAGTGCTTGATTTTCTTCACGAAGTCTCATGTTTTCTGTTAGCAGTCTCTGCATTCCTGCACGCATTTTGTCAGAAATGGCTGCATCATCAGCAGTACATGTTGTGTCATCACCCTGGTTGTCAGATATGGGCAATGCCATTGCAATGGCTATTGTGATTTCTAAATCTGTGGCTGATTCCTGCTCACAAGCACTGTCATTCAAGTCCAGCAAGGCATCACCTGCAGCACAAACACGTTTCCTATCATGCCTGAGCTTGCTCCGGGCATACCTCGGGATTGTTGGAGTAGTTGGAGTAGTTGTGTAACCGAGTCAGAGAGATGGGGTCCAGTCTGGATTGGTAGTGTCGCATAATGCAGCTGGTTTTCCTGTATGGGAAAGGAAATACCCTGGTAAGCAGAATGTCTCATATGGGAGTCAACATTCAATGTTTTCCTAAAATCTTGGGGGTTCAAAATGTAAAAAGTGTGTAAATATAAAGAGGGTAGTATTCAGGTTGTAGATAATTACCTCCTGATCCTACGTATTTAGTTCACACTCAGAAAAAAACTACAATGTCAATGCACCTGTGACTAGTCCATGTGTGCTGCTGCACCGTGCTGTGGACGTTTAACAGTTAACTACTGAAGCCTGCAGTGCTGTACTAGACTAGTTAAGTTACAACCTATCTCGGCTACAGCCTATGTTTACATGAAGTAACACTTACTAAATAGGCTGACACATTAAGTTTCATTGTATTAATGTTATAAAAAAAACTCACCTGAAATAAAGTGCTCTGAACATATCCTTGTGTGTTTGGATGGCGTGAAGTCTTTTCGTTTTATCTGTGCAAGCCAGGCAGTTCGCCTCGCTGTCGTCAACTTGTTAGTCCTTTCGCCTTGACACGTAATTATTTTAGGAAATGAATGAAAAGATAACTTGTCATGGTTAGATCTGTTGCTACACTTAAATACTGAACAAAAAGTTAACCATGACAACAGCTGACAGCAACAGAAAATAGTAATAGCATACAGTGCGTAACGTCATTCACTGATGACAGTGATGTGGGCTAACCACAGTAATGGTGGCGGTACCACGTGATTGCAGTGCCGTGACGTCACATGAAAACTAAGAATGGTAACAGACTAAAGCAATTGCTAAAACAATCATGTGTTGATAATCGAGTTAATAATGTCACATTTCACGACACCATATATGGACATCATTTGTCTGGAGAAGTTGACTCATTGACAAAACATACAGGGAAAATGGTGCTTATGAAATACTGTGTTGCAGAATGACATTTCAGGTGGAAAAGAAATTGTAGATTTATGGAGAAAAAAATGTTCTGACTTGTTAAATTGTGTCAATAACAGTAGTGTAGATACATGTGAATATAACTGTGATACTTCATATGAGGACCTTGATGTCACAGCAGAGGAAGTAACAGATGTGATTAAAAAGCTTGATGTTAATAAAGCATGTGGGCCTGATGGTGTATATTCAGAGCATATGAAATACTTGTGCCATTGTTAAGTATGTGTTTTACTAGCTATATAGCTCATGGATATCTGCCTGATTCAATGCTGTCAGTTGTACTTGTACCAGTAATTAAAGATAAAGCTGGTAAAATTTCATCTAAAGACAATTGTCGTCCAATTGCATTAGCTAGTGTGTTTAGCAAACTTATTGAAATAATTATTTTAGACAGAATTGTTTTGTACATGGATACTAATCTTAACCAGTTTGCATGGAACTGATCAGCGTATTAAAAGACGTCATTGATTTATATAGATCACTTAATGGTAGTGCATTTGTATGTTTTCTTGATGCTAGTAAGGCACTTGACAGAGTAAACCGTCGAACACTGTTTAAGAAATTCAGTGAAAGGGGTGTTCCAGGGTATATATTACATGTATTGACTTACAGGTATAAAAGCCAGACCACGTGTATTAGGTGGGGTGATGTATATTCTATGCAATACAAAGTAACTAATGGTGTTAGACAAGGGTGGACACTACCCCCTTACTTATTCAATGTCTATGTAGACGAATTCAGTGAACAACTTAAACTGTGTAATATTGCTTGTAATGTGAATGGACATTTGATTAATCACATAATGTATGCTGATGACTTAATATTGATATCACCATCTTCAGCTGGACTATGTCAATTATTGTATGAATGTGAGAAATTTTGAATAAGTCATGATGTTAAATATAATGCAAAAAAGAGTGTTATCTTGATATTCAGATCAAAAATCTTGAAAGGGTGTACTATTCTTGACTTTAAGTTGAATGGGATTATTCTTAATATGGTGGATACATATAAATATCTTGGGCACTATATCACTATAGAACTTTATTTGTGCAAGGCAGTATTATCTTATGTAAATTTTACGCGTTGTACAGATGTGAAGCTTACACTGTTCCGTACATATTGTTCATCATATTGTTCATCATATTGTTCATCAATGTATTCTGTTCAGTTCCATTTTTTTATGCACTCTGTTTGATGTACAAAGTTGTCAATCTGTAATTAGAAACTTAGTATATTGATTTTATGTATAGATTAGATAATTCATCTAGTTTTATTATAAGGGATATATTAGTCACTGGTTCGCAATTTTCATTAAGAATTCGCAAACATTGGTACAAACTGTTATATATCTGACAGAAACAAATGTATGTAATTGTTTACTGCAGCTCATTACTATGTAGTATTTTAATGTCTGTTTTTATTTTGTGCAATAACATATGGAACTCAGATCGCATGTATGACGTGCTCTGTTGAGTCCGGAATAAAGATATCGAAGTGAATTGAATTGATGTACCTTGGTATCATTGAGTTCTTCCACATAACTGAAGAGCATCGGGTTGATCTGTTGAATGTGCAGCACTGGACGAGAGAACATGAGTCTCAGGAACTGCTTTGAGGCTCGACACACCTACCACAAGAAACAGTGTCTTCATAATTGTAGCGCATACACAAACAACTGCAGATTACCGAGATTGTGGGGTATGGTGGCACAGTGGTCAGAGCATTGGACTGTCAATCGAGTCCACCAGTTGCCTTTTCGAAAATGGGGCAATTTCGCCATGCCTTTATCTTCCGAATGAGACACTAAAGTAGTAGGTCCTTTCTGAGTTCTACCCTCTAGTCTAGACCAGGGGAAGAAAAAGTAGTAGGTCTTTTCTTAGTTCTACCTCATTTCTAGGCCAGGGGAAGCAAAAGTAGTAGGTCCTTTCTAAGTTCTACCTCATGTCTAGGCCAGGGGAAGCAAAAGTAGTAGGACATTTATTAGTTTTACCTCATGTCTAGGCCACCAGACGCAAAAGTAGTAGGTCCTTTCTTAGTTCTACCTCATTTCTAGGCCAGGGGAAGCAAAAGTAGTAGGTCCTTTCTTAGTTCTACCTCATTTCTAGGCCAGGGGAAGCAAAAGTAGTAGGTCCTTTCTTAGTTCTACCTCATGTCTAGGCCAGGGGAAGCAAAAGTAGTAGGTCCTTTCTTAGTTCTACCTCATGTCTAGGCCAGGGGAAGCAAAAGTAGTAGGTCCTTTCTTAGTTCTACCTCATGTCTAGGCCAGGGGAAGCAAAAGTAGTAGGTCCTTTCTTAGTTCTACCTCATGTCTAGGCCAGGGGAAGCAAAAGTAATAGGTCCTTTCTTAGTTCTACCTCATTTCTAGGCCAGGGGAAGCAAAAGTAGTAGGTCCTTTCTTAGTTCTACCTCATGTCTAGGCCAGGGGAAGCAAAAGTAGTAGGTACTTTCTTAGTTCTACCTCATGTCTAGGCCAGGGGAAGCAAAAGTAGTAGGTCCTTTCTTAGTTCTACCTCATGTCTAGGCCAGGGGAAGCAAAAGTAGTAGGTCCTTTCTTAGTTCTACCTCATTTCTAGGCCAGGGGAAGCAAAAGTAGTAGGTCCTTTCTTAGTTCTACCTCATGTCTAGGCCAGGGGAAGCAAAAGTAGTAGGTACTTTCTTAGTTCTACCTCATGTCTAGGCCAGGGGAAGCAAAAGTAGTAGGTCCTTTCTTAGTTCTACCTCATGTCTAGGCCAGGGGAAGCAAAAGTAGTAGGTCCTTTCTTAGTTCTATCTCATGTCTAGGCCAGGGGAAGCAAAAGTAGTAGGTCCTTTCTTAGTTCTACCTCATTTCTAGGCCAGGGGAAGCAAAAGTAGTAGGTCCTTTCTTAGTTCTACCTCATGTCTAGGCCAGGGGAAGCAAAAGTAGTAGGTACTTTCTTAGTTCTACCTCATGTCTAGGCCAGGGGAAGCAAAAGTAGTAGGTCCTTTCTTAGTTCTACCTCATGTCTAGGCCAGGGGAAGCAAAAGTAGTAGGTCCTTTCTTAGTTCTACCTCATGTCTAGGCCAGGGGAAGCAAAAGTAGTAGGTCCTTTCTTAGTTCTACCTCATGTCTAGGCCAGGGGAAGCAAAAGTAGTAGGTCCTTTCTTAGTTCTACCTCATGTCTAGGCCAGGGGAAGCAAAAGTAGTAGGTCCTTTCTTAGTTCTACCTCATGTCTAGGCCAGGGGAAGCAAAAGTAGCAGGTCTTTTCTTAGTTAATTCTACCTCTTGTCTAGGCCATGGGAAGCAAAAGTAGCAGGTCTTTTCTTAGTTAATTCTACCTCTTGTCTAGGCCAGGGGAAGCAGTGGGTAAATTTGTAACCTGTCATGGACTCGCGAACCCTAGGAGAGGAAAACTCTGCACTCAAATGTTTTTTTGGGTTTCCATTAAAAAGAAGCACATATGTTAAAACATATCAAGTGGTATCTCTAAAAGAGCTACTTGTTATTTATACAATGTTGCAGACATGCGGTTATATTTTTCTTCTGACCTATGTTTTTGTTGTATATATAAGGGTTTGTAAATATTATCTATAATCATCTTCTATTTTATAAAAAATACACTTTTGTATTCACAATCTATTCTTAATTTGGAAAATATCTGCACTAATGATGCGGTTTTTCAAATCAATGTTTTACAATTTCATTTTCCTATAGCTTCAAACAAAAACTAAAAAAATGTATATATCAAGATGCATAAATGGCACATTATATGCACATGTATTTGATTGGTTCTTGAATAATGGAAGGTAGCTACCTTTCTGGGTTCAAAGTCCCAGTTATGTAGAATCCTTGCCGGTATGACACCCGTGTCATTCCAGTGACACATATCACAGTAGTAGTCTCCACTGTAGTCGCACTGGCGAGCTTCGGGGAAACCCCGTTCTGTACAAGAAAGGTAATGGTAAGTTCTTATATGGCGCGGTATCCAGTCCTTTGGACCGCTCAAAGCACTTCATACTTTACCCGCTGGCAGACCTGTTCATGCCAATGCCAACTCGACTTCTCTGGGAATAATTCAGCCTTCAGAATTCAGGTATTCTTAGTTACAGCTGAGAGAACTGAGGCAAAGTGGTGTGGACAAGATTGCCTGAGAAACAACAGTAGGTGGATTCAAATCCCGGGCAGTCTTCCTGACTGAGAATCCAATGTTCTGATTACTTTGCTGCTGTGCCCAACAAGAACAAATAGATTGTTATGTAGTCACACTGTGGTGTTATACAGATTAACACTATACAGGAGGTAACCCGGATGATGATGGTAAATAAAGGTTCCATCCTATATCTCCTATGCGTGCAGTTGTATGCATTGTCTTCGTAACTAAATATCGTACAATGATCACTTCAGAGATCTATATACCCACATACGAACATTGTTAAGCAACAACGAAACATGGTGTCATGTCAGGGATTGTTGTGAAGTGTGGTAAGAAGGTTATTGGAAGAGAAATGGCATGTGATTGGTGGAATGAAACTGCCATGTAACTTCAATCCAATTGGCTCGGAAGTAGCCAACAGTTCTATTTACTTTGTTGCCCAACAAGAACAAATAGATGTCACAGCAACATACAGCAAGCAATGAATGAGTAAAAGAATATAATAAATATTTGTGTGTAAAGTGTTGTAAAATGAGAACAAGATAATGCTGTGTAAATTGTTGTAAAATGAGAACAAGATAACTGTGTGTGAAGTGTTTTAAAACGAGAACAATAACATTGTGTGAAGCGTTGTAAAATGTGATCAACACTAATGATAATAATATATGTTGAATTTTTTTTAAATAGATAAAAATGTATATGTAATTGAACTTTGTTATTCCAAACCTGGTTGACTTTTTAAATATATATCTGAAGAGTTCATTAAATATAGAATAATTGAGAACATTTTAACAATTAGCATGAGGTGATATAGAGTATTTGTGTCAACAAAGAATTACGTTAGTATTTTTTTATCATAACTGTCCTTTTACTTTTAAAACTTGAACAAAGTTTTAATAACAATTAAAGTTTTTGTATTCTTGAATGCGAGTGAACATTTTGCTATATACTGTTTCTGTGAACGACACACAATAGCTTAACATAATAAAACAAGATCGTCTTCCAAGGCATCTAATTTCAGATACCATGTTAACAAGGAAGTGAATAAATTAAGTTAAGAATGTAACTATCTGTAAGTAGTTTGGTCGGATGCCTGTACAGTCACGACCAACACAAGTGAATGGTTACATACGAAAGCCAATCTTAGCCCTGCACTCCGAGCATCTGTAGTTCTGTGACGACAGGCCTCGCTCACAGCAGACAGACATCACATAAGTTGGATTCTCAGACACCTAAAACATGGGCAAACAAGGCGTGTTTAAGTATGTGAACATTACTGGTAAGTAATATACGTGACACGTATATTCATATACATTAACAAGATTGTCATCAAAAGCAAAAACCGCAGATGGTAAGTGGAGAGTGAAGCCAATTCAAACCATAGGCTTATCGAGATTAAAAAAAATTGTCATCAATGTGTAACCCACCCTTCTGATATATTTGTCAATCTTGTTTTTAAACACATTCACATTGCATTTACACTGTAGATAAATTGTTCCATTCCATTATCATAAATATGATGCCCTATTGTAGTAGTATTTGCACAAAACGTACTTAAATAAAGTAACAATGTAGTAAGAAAGAGGCTTAAACAGAAAGCAGACATGAAATTAATGTAATCTGTAGTCACAATTGCTTACATATGTTATGTAACTGCAATCTCAATAATTTTTATTAAAAAATGACCATAACTGACTACACCATTATGGTAATCATGATTACTGAGCACTCTCACTTTACAGTAATCAGTGTTTTTACTATTATAAAGTTCCCAAAGATGTTGCTACATTCTAACCGCAGGTCAGCAAGAAATACACTAGGTAGGATTCTATAAGCGCATAGTGGGATTGGTGTGACGGAATACAGTCAAAAGCCCTCTAGGTAAAAAGCCCCTAGGTTGAAAGTCAGAAGACTGGCCGCATCAACAGGTAGCCAAGGGGGGGGGCAGCAGGCTATCTCTACCAGGACATAACGCACCAAATTCAGTAAATATCCATCAAAGAAATGAGTTGAATCACTGGTCTAACACCAATTATGGATGATGTCTGTAAACATAAAATGAAGGCACGTTGGAGGCTAAACAAAGATGAGGAAGATCGCAAAGAAGATGGAGGGATTACATAAAGATTACATAAAGATTACATAAAGACGTGGACAAAGCTAAGGTGGAATGAACTAAACATGAAAGTGAATGATCGTGTAGAGTGGAACAACATGTGCAGTGAGTTATGTATTCTGCAAAAGCAGTAAAGACTCTGTGCCAGTGAGCGATGACACCTCTGGCTTCCTGTACTGTGGTAGACTGGGATAGCAGTTTGAACCTACATTTCACCCTTTCCCTTGCTGGCAGCAGTGAGGCTTATGCCAGGCTTACACTGGCGACTGGCTTGCTGTTTTTGCTGAACGCAACTGTTACAAACAGTGAGACATCAGTGTGTGCGGAAACCACAATTATGACTCCCAGTTGCCAACTTATTAAGACTAAAATCTAGCCTGGGGCCGGGAGTCTTATCCGATTCAAAACTTCCACGGCCTTGGGTTGGTGACTCAAAGACCAGTCGCAATTGTGAGCAGGTCTTAGAACGCCACCTGTTTGCCAATAACAGTGCTGCATTTGTCGTGTGACACATAATTGAGGCTCCCTGTTTGAAACCCTGTAGTTGTGCTCAAAGTCTCACAGTGAGCTGTAAACAACAAGATGGCGGCATGGTGTAACGATGACACAGAATCAGAGATGGTGGAAACATAGTGTTCAGAGCCACTGTTGTACACGACCATGCCAAAGGGGTACTCGCACCGCCTCAAGATTTAAAAATCTATCAAGATTTAAAAAATTGCGAGATGTTTGTTCTAGATAGACGCCATTCCTGCTGCATCATCTCGCCATTGTCAACATACAAGATGCTCCCTGTGTTTGTGCAGGGATCCTACCGGCATTTACCAGTGGCATTTACACAATTACCAAAAGTAACCACAAGAGGGCGCCTGCAGTTCACCACAACACCAGGATTATAGCAGGTCGCTGACAGTCGACTTGTCAGTGGGTGCAATAATCGTCTTAAGAAGTCGTGTAGTGTCCGACCCCGGGAAACTGATGTTATTGCAACTGGACTGTCAAAAACTGTTGTGTCTTAACAGGTCATGTAGTGCGTAGACGCTACTAGAGGCACAGGTGGTAACTGAAGCCAATGGGGTTGTTCATGGTAGGGCATGGAAGGGCAAAGTGAGTAGCCTCAGTAGCCAAATGTTATGTTACCTCCAAGTCTGGTTTGTCCACCTGGCTCCAACAATGACAATTTATTACTAGAACTAGATACTCACTCTGACCGATCTCCTTGTTAACATATATTCTCAACAAGTAGTTTTAACTCTTTATATTAATCTTTATCTAATATTTCACAATAAATTTTTTCTCTGTTTTGCTTCAATAGAAAGCTGCCAAAACATAACGGAAAAAGGAAAATTTACGGTGACATACAAGAAGAAGCTTCTATACAAAAATTTGCAAAAAGGCAATGAGAAAAATATGCACAAACAAAAGAAATATGACATTAACATATAATATTAAGATTCAAAAAAGTTGCCATCCTAAACAAAACACCCAAGTGGCAAGTGGACAAGGAAGCTATTGGCTTATCGAGAGTCCAACGATTTGTCATCTATGTGTAACCCTGACATATTTGTCAATTTTTTTTCTTTTTTCACATATTCACGCTGCTAGCATTTCCACAATCTTAATTAAAGCTAATTTGTTCCATTTGTTTATCATCCTCTGTGCGAATGAGTATTTTCTAATATTTAATCTACACTGTTCCTTCACTAACATTACTTCGTGTCCTCTGGTTCTCCGATCTTCCTTATGTGACAAAATATACTTCTATCAATATTTTCATAACCATTCGATATTTTTTTTAAATATTAAATATTGCCATATGTGAGAAGGTTGAAAGTTGGAGACAGAGTCTGACCTTGACAGTTGCACACTTCCTTGTAATCAGACTGAGACACTTGGCATGAGTGCAGAAACCACATGCTGCAAAACACAAGCAAACAAACACATCAAGAGTTCATTCCATATTGTAAATACTTGTAAAAAAAATTGTGAAAAGCACTTTCAAAACATTCACATGGTGAAAACTCATTAATTTCATTTTGTCAGGTTGTTTTGTAGATTTGTAGTAGATTTGTCTTAGTTATGTCATGAATGATTCTGCTACGACTCAAACTAATGTGTTCAGACCGCTATTCTGTGAGTCCACACTCCAAAGCAGATTACATTTCAACCCTGTGTGTGCGAGATCTTTTACTCTCTCTGGCATGGTCACTCACCCGGTGTAAGGGACCTATCGGTATTAATTTCAGTGCATCTGAAAGACGTGTATTAATTATGGCCAATGTTAGAAATGTGGAAAGAGAAGTGTCAGCAGAGAAGTGTCCAAGAGACAAGAAGTGAGGGCTGTAAACAATGCAAAGCATAACTGGTGCTCCAGAATACATCCATTGCAAGGTTTAACAAGGTTTAACAAGGTTGTCATCCCAAACAACAAGTTCCAGATGGCAAGTGGACAAGGAAGCCATTGGCTTATCGAGAGTCCAACAATTTTCTCATCTATGTGTAGCCTGCCCTTATCAAATATCTGTCAATTCTATTTTTAAACATATTCACACTACTAGCATTAACACAATCATTTGGCAATTTGTTCCATTCATTTATCACCCTCTGTGAGAAAGGGTACTTTCTCATGTCCAACCTACACTGCTCCTTAACTAATGCTGCTTTATGTCCTCTGGTTCTACTGCCTTCTTTAAGTTTGAAGAACATATTACAGACATGTGTCCATTAATACAAATTTATACAGAAACAAACTAGTTTTATTTTACCCCAATTTTCTTTTTTTCACTGATTGACCTATGCCATATACATGAAAATTAAATACATGTGAACCCAGCAGTTGGAAAAGCTCTTATAAATAATAAACATCATTGTTGTGAATCAGTAATATTTCTATTATAATATAAGTATCTAACATTACTGTCATGAATGACAAGGTTGCAGTAATAGAAGTAGTATTGTACCTGTACAGCGATACCATCGCTGTAGCATTCCCCATATCACACAGTTGCATTTCTCACAGTAATGCTTGGAGCTGCGGCTTTGTTTCTCTTCAAAGTGATGTCCTACCACAATCTTGACATGTTTGTCATCAGCTTTTTTCTCCTCCTGCAAGGGAAACATTTATAAAAAAAATGTAATGTTATGCTAGTACACCTGTACTCACACTGATGACCACAAGTACCAATTGAAGATGACCAAACATTTAATTTTGCTGCTCAATAATAATGTTTTGTTTGCTCAAGATTCTAGCATAGAATTATGTAATACTCATGTGAAAATAAGTACCCCGGTACATGTCAATTTAAAACAACAGAGAACAATGTCAATAACATATCATACAACTAGCAATGTCTCTCACAAGATATGACTGAGACAGGCTGCTGGTGTCAGTATTATAAATATCACTGTACCATGGAATCTGCCAGCTTAAGTCGGAGCTGCACAAGTTTGTGGATCAAATTCTTGGCATCTTCCGAGTTGGGCTCAACTTCAACAATCAGCTGCTTGCAGTTCTTGATGGCCGTTTCCAGTTCCTTCCTGTTTGACATCCTGCAGTGGTCCTATTTTTAAACATAACAACAACAACAAGGGACACGAAGTAAAAAGGGTGTCTCAATATACATGCATATACAGTGCAACAAGCTTATAACGAACACGGATACAACGAATTGACAGATATAACGAAACAACTTCTTAAGTACGGATTTTTCCCTATCTTTTCCATTATAAGTGTTCACGCATATTACGAACACGGGTATAACAAATTCACGGTTATTACGAACACCTTTTCCTGAATAAATTTCGCCGTATAACGAATTTCTGTCCAACTGAAAATCGTCCGGTTGTTTGCAATACTTCCCGTCCGTGACCTGGAAGCCATGCTGTGGCTGCACAGAGCGCCAGTGACAACGTAATTAGGTCAATGAGGGAAATCATCCAAGGTGATTGTTAGCTGCCCACTAAGCTATGTTTAAATAAACATTGGTGCGAATCCGACCCATCTCCTGCTGAGCAGATAAAGAACATCACGGAGTGTTTCGACAGGCTGCGCGGTATATGACAGTTCATCCGTTACGCAGTCAGACGATGCTGCAGCGCACTGTGACTGGCTTGAGGATTACCTTTTGTCTGGTGCCCTAGCCAGCAGCAAACAAACGTCAATAGTGGACTTCTTCAAAGCAGATTCATGTCATTCTGTGCGTGTTGTACAAGAAGTACAGTAGTTACCATGGCTCCATCCCACCACAGTTCGCGTTTTAGTGTGCTTGGACGCGGCATGCTTGCCAAGTGTTTATGCCATATTTCGTTACTTTTTCACAGACGGTGGACTGCGATGTTACACTATAACTACACTTAACAGTAACATTTGTAACTGTTTTATGTGTCATCTAAATAAATGTTACACAACAAAATATCTTTGCGTTTGATAGACACCTGGCGAATAGTTTAAAAACTGTCACACACAACACTGCCACCTACTGTGTAAACGCGTACACGCATATAACGAATTCACGGATATAACGAACTCGTTAGCTACCCACAAACTAGTTCGTTATAAGCGTGTTGCACTGTACTTTCACTTTACATTGTAGTCATTATCTGGTTAGGGACTACCTGTTTTAAAGACGAACCAACACACACAGAGGATAACAGATGGATAAAGTTAGAAGTGCAGGATGCAGCACTTGCAGAATACAATAAAATAGTTGTTCGGGAATTTGAGAAAGGTGAAAGGGGCAGATATGATTTGACCTTAGGCTTGCACAGGTGGTTAGCCAGATCATTATATTTTTCACAAGGAGAAAAGATAATCATTTTATTTGACTGCCTTCCATGTGTCATTAAAACATATTGTCACAAAATCATGGTCATCGAAATTATAATTTTATCACTGATACCAAAGTAACAGCCTGGGTTCAAATATGTAACAGAAATTGACTGAGCACTGCCATATATAAATTTTTTATCGACTGACAAGAAAGGTTCTTAATTTGCACTTTGTGAGCAGGATTGTAATTGTAATTCCATAATTAATTACAATTACATTGACTTTAGGACACTCATTTTTTAACAAAAGAATTCACCACTGCCCAAAACACTGTCTAAAAATACTCAATCTATGAACTAGTGCAACTAATCCTTTACTCTCAAGTGATTTTTTAAGTGCCGTCATTGTGACTGAGCTGTTATGAAGCAGTGTAATCGTAATTGACAATTGTAGTTAAATCTAACCCGACTGGTGAGCATTGGTAGAATGTTTGACAGTTCCTACCTCAGGCTGTGAGAAATGTTCCTCCATCAAATCGAGCTCCGTGTTGCTGTTGGCATTATCAACCCCAGAGTTTTGTGGTGTCAATTCAAATGGGTCTGTCCACGAGTCACTTGAGGTAGTACAGTTGGTCGAAGGGTGTTTCACTGCCAGAGAAAGTATACCAAGAGATTAACTTCCCCACTTTAAGTGAGAACATCTGTCATGTTATTAAATAACATGTCAGCACTACATCACCCTATCCCACGCAGTAGTGATCACGGCTCAAAAATACTCTAACCACATTTATATGTGGTTAACATAGAGTTCTGAGCTTCAAAGGAAGAAGAAGACGAATAGCCTTGATTATCCAGGTTCCACGACGTGGCGCCACTTTTTGTCACACACATCATCACCTGAATGCAAAACGTTCTTTTCATTGTGATGGAAATTATGGTGACTGGAGAAAAGTCACAGAAAAGTCACAATTTTGCCTAGGAAAACAAGTCACAGAAAAAAGTCACAATTTTTTTATTTTAATAGAAACAGGCAAACAATGATGGATAATGTTGTATATTTGGCATCAGGGTCAATATATATCATGCCTGATATATATATATATATATATATATATATATATATAGTTAGGTCGTGGTGGGGTGGTCACGTTTGTTTGTGGGTGACCTTGTGGCGAAATGGCCCCACCTGTTTGTAATTAAATTTGTGTATTGGTGGTGGAATGTCTGTATTCTTTGCATTACATGTTCATGACGACTTCTTGATGTATATATGTTAACGTCATGCCTGTAGGAATGTGGGCTCTTAGAAACTTGCCGGACGGGGCTGTACATGTGTTCAGTACCTGTCTGGTTTGCTTTGAGGAGCTCACATTCCTGTTAATGTGCTTCCCAAAGTGGCTGCGTGATAAGCAGTCCACTTTGCAATAAAACATCATTTATTTGGCCCTTTTCAATCTCTACTACATCGGACTTGTGTTGGTTATTGCATATATATATATATATATATATATATATATATATATATATATATATATATATATATATATATAGTAGGCATGATATATATTGACCTTGATATATATATATATATATATATATATATATATATATATATATATATATATATATATATAATTATATATAATTATTTATATATATATATATATATATATATATATATATACATCAGGCATGACATATATTGACCCTGATGCCAAATATACAACATAAATAATACCAACTGTTAAATGAGCACTTAACTGAGAGTTAATTGGGAATTTGTCAATTAAATTAACCCCTTTTGGTGAAGTTAACTGAGTTAATTAAGTTTGGTGAACTTAACTGAGTTAATTAAATTAACAAATTAACATAGTAATGTAGCATAGTAACATATAAATATATATATATATATATATATATATATATATATATATATATATATATATATATATATATATATATATATATATATATATATATATATATATATATATGTATATAATAGCTTCAGTTTGGGATCTTTTTACAGCGCCAACTGGAATCAAAAGCAAACCAGTTCTAGTGATACATAAAAATTTCTTTTTATCAATATTTAAATGCTAGTGTATAAATAAAGGGGAAACATAATGATTTAGCAATAAAGCACTGCATAAATAACAACTTGGTGCATAGAAATTATGTATGTAGTTACCCGGTTATAAATTTGGTGGTTGAATATAGGAGGAAACTCCACACCCTGCAAATCTTCAGCCACAACTTTATATTCCTTTCAGAAAAAACATTAATTTATCAAACATTTACAACTTTTAAAATGTGATCAAATACCCCATGAACAAATGTCTTGGTATATAAATATTGTATAAGCAAAACACATTTCTTTTATAAGTCAACAATAATGTTCAGATTTGTTTGATGATAATAATAATGTTTCTCAGATGTAATAAGCAAGGTAATTCCATCAATATATATGAACACTGTACTATCGTGACAGTAACATTTACGTTTATTATTTCAATGATGACTTGTATCAAGTGCTTAAACTTACAAAAAACAGTGACATATGAATGTAATCTGCATTTCTACCAAAGCATAATTTAATTGTTAATTGAATTAAAGTTAATTGTTAATTTAATTGAAGAATTTGGGAGGTTAATTTATTTTAGTTGGCCTGAGAAATGTGTGAGGTTAATTTAATTTGAATATTTCTGAGTTAATTCTAATTTAATTAATTAACTTTTCAAGTTAATTGCCCCATGCCTGGTATATATATATATATATATATATATATATATATTCGTAACTTTTTTCCTGTGACTTGTTTTCTGTTACTTTCTTTCCTGTGACTTTTTTCCTAGAATTGAAATTATGTATGCGTCCAGATTCTGTGGCTTTGATTTATAAAAAAATTTTCAGTTTCCAACTGATGAAAGTGAACAATGCTTTAGCATGGAAACTTCTAAAAATGTACGATACTGAACAGTGCTCAATTACATTTATTTCATAACATTTATCTGAATCAAAATACAAATATCCAATTAACTAAGCAGTATATTCCACTAAAATAGAGATGGACCATGTCTGTCTATATACACATGGAACATCATCTAGGTATGGGGATTTCATAACTTAATAAGGTTTGAATAATTCAGTGTCTCTTATTGACACACTGTAGTTGGTCAGAGAATTATAAAAGACTGCGGTGTTGTGTAACTAGAGCTGCATATACAGCAAAGTTGTACTGTATCATTGGGAAGATGCACTGACTATGGAAACATACAATGGTAGAGAAATGGTTACCTCTCGGAGTGACCATAATAGGTTGTCCAGCTGTAGGGACTGGCTGGCATACTTCGGTCTTGTGGTCAGTTCTGTCCATTTGTGACAGACCCTGATCTCCTCGACTCTTGACTCTGTGACGGTGGGACAAATCTTCCTCATCACCATCATCTTCTTGACAAAGCGTATTGAACGGATTAAACCTGAGAGACAGTCGATTCACGTGATCTGCATGAGAATCATTCCCTGGGAGTGCCGCATTACCTTTATCAATTCTCCCTGTCTCTGTCCAACCATCATTGTCACTGAGCAAAGAAATGTGTGGATGAGATGAGGCAACTGAGTTTGCCTCGAGAGGTGCTTCCTCGCCACTCTCGCTCCCAAATGGATTAGTTCTGTCACCATCTTTGTGCTTCATATGAGCAACAAATCCTTTATGTTCTTCCTTATCACTGTAGCTCCCAAATGGGTTTGTTCCTCCACTGTGTTTGTGCTTTACACAAGCACTAGAACCTTCGTGTTCTTCATCGTCACTGCAGCTCCCAAATGGGTTTGTTCTGTCACTGTTTTTGTGCTTCACACGAGCAATAGAACCTTTGACTTCTTCCTCATCACTGCAGCTCCCAAATGGATTTGTTCTGTCACTGTTTTTGTGCTTAACACAAGCAATAGAACCTTTGTCTTCTTCCTCATCACTGCAGCTCCCAAATGGATTTGTTCTGTCACTGTTTTTGTGCTTCACACGTGCAATAGAACCTTTGTTTTCTTCCTCATCACTGCAGCTCCCAAATGGATTTGTTCCTTCATCGTTTTTAAACTTTACACGAGCATGTGAACCTCCACGTTTTATTGGCAGCCTCCCTTTGGTAGGCGTATCATCATTTACCCTATTATTAGCGAGTCTGTGTACACCTGGCTGGGCCGTATTTCTTCTTGTATCACACTCTCTATTGATAACTAAGTCATCACTACAGTCTGACTCACTCGAATATGATGCACCGCCGCCTGTGAATCGGATGGTGGCGGCTGATGTCTCTACCATCCGAACACGATCGGTGCCTGGCACTGACTTGCCTTGGCTCTTGGACACACCTCGTTTTGTAGCGCTCATATTCGCTCAACATTTGTTGGATGATGAGATATACATTTGTATACTCAGTACTGAATGTTTGCTGAATCCTTGCCTTGATAAACTCTATTAAATATGTGTTGATGGTAATTCTCATCAGCACACTGAAGCTTCTGCAAAATAAAGAAAGCATTTAAAATTAGTGTGAATGCTGGTAAGATGTTTCCTAGGCATTAAACAGAATAGACTGCTGCGTTAGCAAAATATTGGGCTGTTAAGAGTATAATTACTTGAGACTGCACTTCTATAAAGTCCAGACAAAACTTAAAAAATTCGTACAACTTTTTGTAGATACAAGTGGCAAGTCATACAACTTACATTTGAAAGTCAAACTTTATGATACAATGGTTTTGCAGCATAATCATTATACAGTACATGGAGCTAATGATAATGCGATAAATGCTATACCAATGATAATGAAAGCCTGGCTCTGTCCCTCGATTTCTGCATCACTCACTGATTCAACCCCGGCTCACCCTCAGTTCCGCCTAAAGCTCTATCGTCACTGTCACCGACATGGTCATGGACATGGATGGCGAGCCTGTGCTGTGACACTGTCACTGACGCAGCAAGCTTAATTTGTTGCACAAGCCTATCGTATTGTTTACATATGTATACTTTGTTGACAGAAAGATTACTTGCCACGTGACAATTCGTCTTGTTGGTTCATTGAATATTATTTTAATCTGGCAAAGAACAAAATGTTTAACTTTGACAGCCATCAGTGTAAAATTGTTTTCTTTTTATCTCGTGCCAACAGGTCATTAAGTTTAGGTCAAAGTTGAAGGCCACTGCGCATATACATGGTGCGTCTAATTTCCTAATTATTTATTTTGTACGACGCTCGCCATTGAAAGAATTTTCTTTTAAGATATATATTTATTCGCTTTATGTCAGCACATAAACAGTTTTAATTTAAAAGTGCTTATAAGATCAGCGGATGTAGCATTGCACCCTGGGACGTCACTGGAAATTTGTGTGAGATTCGTCGGAGGTCACGCGCAAGTAAATCGAAAAAATGACGTTTTGGCGTGAAGCAGGATTGAAGTGTGTACCATGATGTTGTTAACAATGTAACACTTATGAAATGCTCTGTCAAACAGTGTTGTTAACATTTGTGTACGCCTCTTTAGCACGGTTCTTTTGCCGCACCGGCATTAGGTTGAATGACAATGTGCCAATGACAACACAGACCACGACACAACACAAGTCTACACCGTCGACACTGACAACAATCAACTCAAGTCTAAAAGTTAACCTCAATTATTAACGGCACATCTGAAATCAAAAGTCTATAGTGATCTAGGATATTTGGTCACAAAGCATTTTGTCACACGACATTTGGTGACATAATGCAAAGCGCGGTATTTGGTCCTTTTTATTTTGGCAATTTTTTGACTAAATGTCTAAGTAAGTCTAAAATCAATACTAAAATAATATATGCGATGTTACAGGGAAATCTTAATTAACCAATGTCGTTGCTTGACAACTAGAAGCTAGACCTGTACTGTAGTAGGCACAGCAGTTCTTCTTGATTAAGCTGACTACAACGTCACAACTTTCTGTTGGCTGATAAACATTGCATTGTTGTGTCAGAACATGAGCGTACTCAAACAACACACAACTTCTCACAACAAAACATCACAAGGTCAAGGAATGTGTTTCCAGCAGGTCCCAGCCTCTCTGGCAGATGTCACTTGTGCATAGTGCAGTAGACATTAGAGTGACCAGGAAAAGACTGCTTGGCGTCTTGGTCTATATTATCACGAGTCCCATCTTGGCAGATGTGCAGGTTTTTGTAGATATAACTCGGTTTTCAAGGCAATTTACTGTGCTTGTATTCTGTCTCAACAGTTCAGTGTGATAAAATGCCTAAGTTGAATGTAATAAATGTAATGTGAATTTAGTCAAGTACTCAAAAAATAAAATAAAATTTTAATGGACATTTTAATTAATAGTTTGACCCAGTGACCCATGTGTATATTAAAATACATTTATCATTTGAACTATTGGAAGTATTTCCTCATTAGACAGTGACACAAAGTTTGTTTTGGCAGCAACAAAGCCAGTGCCAAAATTAATTCTAGATATTAAAACTTCTTGAATACATCAGAATGATAATGGTCATGGCTGCGTCTCAAGCCTTGTGTACACCCAAAAGCTTACCAATGATAATCCAATATTGTGATTGTTATTGCACAGTCAGTGTTTTTACTGACACATTATAATTGTTTGCTGTAAATTATTTCACACATCTTGTTGCAGCTACGTTCGATACTCTCAGATATGCGCTAAAGTGGTGCGGCAATGTCTGAAGGCGGACCTACGAGAGGCAGCAGCCAAGCGCAATGAATCCGTTGTACAGTCTGTAATGTGGAAAGGTGGAAAACCAGTTCCAGGTAAAAAAAAATTCACCTGAGTTTCCTTATCACTTATGAGACCCACAGTGGTGTTGTGCTCTGACATGGAAATTGCTGAATAGCCAAATTATTCATTTGTGAAACAATATCTAAAAACTGTTGTTAGCATTTCCACCCATTCCAGTTAAATGGTCCTTGCCACCTGACCTGTCTCCAATCCACCACAACACAAGGGGTAATTGGCTTGCTAACTCTGCAATGTTTCACTGAGCTGATATTTTCTGAAGCAATATCAGGCTACATGTCTTTCCATGTTGTTTGAATACCACCTTAGCCATTGTCTGACAATGTCTGTGCATTGTTTATTGCTTCCTGACTGTTACCAACTTACTGAAAAGGCAAATCGCTACGGCTCCCCACCACTAGCACCACGGACCAGTACCCACCTGACAGTGAATACTGTAACTTAAATATAAATATATAAGCAGATGTTATTATTAGTCTTGATCTTTAACTCATGTGAGACTTAAATAATATTTTTATTGACAATTTGTTCAAGCAGTTTGTTATATGAAACGTACTGTAAATGAAACTGAAATACATATTCAATTATACAAAATATAACAATTACAGCAAAATTTTGAAACCATAATCAATTACAATTACACAATTTTGCTGTAATCAATTACAATTACATAATTGGAACCAGCCCTGGTAATGATATCAACTTAGCAGTGATGCCCTTCCTTGCTAGTAATTCAGTAATAAAAACATTTTATTACGTCACTAGAATTACCTGCATAAGCATTGACATATTTTACATTGCTTCTACTTCTATACACCCTGTATATTGTTTGAGTTATTTATGTTTTAGCTTTTCTTACAATTCCTGAAACTGTATTCCCTGTCGATATTTTTATTACAAAATTAGGTAGTGAATGACTACAAATCTGGCATTGTAAAGTAGTGGTGTCTTTCTAACAGATGGTTCTGTTTATTTGCAGCTGCAAAGTGATAGACTTTCAAGAAACCAAAACACCATGAAAAGCTGTAAGTATGCTGTAATATGTCATGGGTTACAATTCTTATTCTTCTCTCTTGTATGTGGATCGTAATCAGATTCCAATTCTGGAATCGGTTGATGTGAAAACTGTCAATTCCACGGCAACTGATTTTTTATTTTTGGTTGTACAAAACCACACTGGAAATGAAGAAATAAAATCACACAAATACACATAATATCCAGTTGTTTGGAGAAAACCAGGATTTTGTCACAATGATGGAATCAGGGAAAGAAATGGAAGGACGATTCCAGAATCGGTTCATGTAACAACACTTGAATCAGAATTGCTTACATGGATTCAACCACAGAACTCGCCTGACTCCTCTGTTTCTCTTGTCGTTTTCACTCACACGAGAGTAAAATGTATTTTCTGTGCACATTTTTGAACAAACTGAACAAACAACATAATTTGTCATTGGTCTGTCCTAGGTCGGCAACGTAATTTGTGTGTCCTTGTCAAAAGAACTGTCCAAAGTAATGAAATGCCAGTACTTCTCAATCACGTTATCTCGGGGTTAACCTCAGACCACTACAGGCTATAAATTTGTGTTGGAAGTCAGTAATCATCGTTCCCATATGTACACCGGTCATACTTTTATTGTATTTTATCAGAATTGTTATTGCAAAAAACACTGGCCAAGATATATTATTCTCCATATAATTAATTGTCATTCACATTGTCAGGGACAAATAGGCAGTTAGTTTATTAGTTATTGACCTATTCCCTGTCTGATTTCAGAGCTTGATTCACTAGTGTCATCCAACATGTTGGCTCAGGCGGACTGAGGTATGGCATCATGGCAAACAGGACGGCGGCCAGTGACATGAAAACATTCAACAACAGTTGCTGTTCACTCAAATAAAACTGTTTGCAATGGTGTCGCTTCACACATGTGACTGTACATTAAAACATAACATACTTATGTAAATGAAATACGCATTTGTGTTTTTGTTTATGACCTTTTAACATCATGTTGCTGCGTAGCAGAGTATTTTACCTCACCTAAAAATATTACAGGAACGAACTTGAAAGCGCACAACACCGTAGATTCATGATATTTTGCACGATACTATGAATTTATGTCGATGAGAAAATAGTAAAACCTGACTCCACAAATGGATATGGACATTATGAAGCATTTATCTACGAAACCTACCAAAATCACGTAAATGTGGACTAGTTTTGTACTGCTGTTTAGTACAATAGTGGCAATGATGTTCTGTTGCAAAATATGTTGTATCCTGTTGACTGGCGAATCAACGGTTTTTTCTCTATTGCTTAAGACCACGCAGAAACAAGCATTTCTACACGCATAAGAAACTGCTGGTGTTTCTTAAAAACTCGGTGACTTGGGGGGGGGGACCTGGGGCATCTCCATCAAGTTTTGTTTAGTGTTCGCTACGTGCCGCCACCAGCTGGAGTTTTGAAAGCAACCTGCTTTTATGCGCCGGGTTGTCGCCAGATGGTAGCACTTATTTCAACCGCATAGAACATGAGTGGGGATAGCGGCGATGCCGCGAAATTAGAAAAGACGTTGCAACCTCTAGAATGTCGCTTAAGATTACATAGTTTTAGTGAAAAATTAGCGGAGAGCCAGATCCATTTTCAAGTTTTACGGATGGAAGACAGTTTTTTTGTGTGGATAGGAATTTCGCCTCCAGATTTTAAGAACCTGGCGGTGGCAGTTCAAAGCAAATTCGTAAGTTGTAATTCAGCTTCAGAACAAACGAATTGTATGTGGAAGGAATAATTAATATTAACAATTTCCCACATGTCATGCTGTTAAATTAAGGTGGAATACACAAATAAATGGTAATGTCAAGTCAATGGAATCGGGCGATAATATGGTGTTTTCGTGCAGCAAACACGTATTGCATGATTCATGAACCTCCTCGCAGACGCTGTCCATCATGCCTCACACCCTCCATCGCCATAGACAGTTTTCACACACTAACTTGACTAAATGCCAGTCAAAGTTTTGAATATGCTTAGTTGGGTGTATGGAAACTCCCTGACAGTGTCATGCAGTGGGAAATTTATAGGGGGGGGTGGGCCATGGCCCCTTAACCCATGATTTTTTTTCCTATATAAACCGTTGCCCCTCTGTGAGATCCTAGATACACCACGCCTCATACTCCATATATACAGTTTCCTTGCTGCATGTGTCTTTAGGAGCTAAGTAGCGTCCACGGTTACAAAGGCGTTTAATTTGTGTGGTAGTGTGGGGGTTCCTTACGGGTGATAAATGCTTGAGTTTCGGCCGAATAAGCATGTTCTATGCCACGGTGTAGGCTGCCTAGTTGGCACAATTATAATAATTGATCATTATAATTGAACCCAACCCTAGCTGCATGCATGAATTCACCTAAACAAAAACCCTGTCTTAAAAAACCAGTATTTACTCATACATGTAATTTTCCTTTATAAAACGATGTCGTTATATTCAACCTATTGTCATTTACCCTTTTTTATAGTTTTTTTTTAAGTGTAATTAGAATATTTATGATTCTTTGTATTTGAACCCAGCCCTGCGTGGCACATTCTATTATAAACTGACTAATTTGTGTGCATGTTATAGTTACCAGAATCTGATAGCCTCATCATTGCCTCGTTCAACTATTCAACCTTATTCAGAACATTATCACCAAGCTTACCTTTCTATGCTAGCACTGAGGGTAGTCACTGCCTGGTGCATGTCATCCTTAACAGTTCTTTTACATATCAATTAACGAGATAAGATGGACATTATTTACAAAGTTACATGATCATCTGAGTCATGAGGTCCTCATTGTTGAAAGCGAGGGTTTACACCAAATGTATAGTGCCTTGTCCAGGACTGCCAACTCTTGCGTGAAAAGTGGGTGTGTTAATCACTACACTAGTGTACTGCTCAGTAACCAAACTTGCAATGTCGAGCAGCACAATAGACAACTAGTGTTAGTCAAAGATATGACCAAGACTAATAATGTCACACACTATTCAAATCATGTGGATGCTTATATTAACATTTTCCAAACGTGTTACATTTCCACATATGCTTTATTATCTTCAGCAATAGCATATTTGCAGGAAATTGCATTTGTAAGTTTTATAAGAATGTCTGTTGGTACAACAGGAGCGACAGCCCCTCGGCAACAGTCTGATGGGTGACTTGACAGATCCCAGTTCCAGCTCGCTTGCACAGAAGTTAGGTAGGTGTGCATAAATTGTTTTAATTCTAAATTTGCATTGTACATAAAAGTTTTTGGGTTCGGCAACCGTCTCATCTGTATCCTCAGCACGTTAAGGCTAAGCAGAATATAAATAGAGGAAAAAGAAGAGAACAAGTGTCTTTGAAATTATTAAAGACATGCAACACATCCTTTCACTAATCTACCAATTAATTTAAAGGTGCTCAATCAATTTGATTTTTTTTGCTAGTCTCATTTCAAATTAATTTTGCAAAAAACCAAACCTACCTAGTATCCACTGCAACATGCTTGTATCTAGTTTTTGTGAAATCATCAGACAAACTATTAAATTAATTATGGCTTGTTCAAGCATTAACTGAAAATGTAAATGCTGAAAAATCATGATTTTCTTACTTGGTGAAATTTCGTAACTTTGTCGTGTGATCAGCATGAGGACGGATGATCAGCATTGACCCACACATAATTTATCATTTTGGGTATCCACTATTTTGATCCTTACCAGATCTAACAAGAAAAATAAAGTAGATTCTTTCGATGATTTGAACAAAAATGGTCATTTGTTTATTAAACAGACTGCGTACATTACTTAAACTAGTCACACACTACACATCTGGACATAAGTGAACTGGATTCATGATGGGCTGAACCATTTGATGAAGCAGCTTTAAACGATTTCATGGACAGCACATTTTCTTTTCTATACATTGTTGAGAAACTAAATTCCCACATTGAGGCAGCTGATTTTGTAAGATGTTGTGTAAAACAGCACAAAACTGTCAGTTAAACTTTCACTTATCTTCACGTGTTCCTGAGCTGAGCTGCAATGAATAGTAATTTCTGAGTCATTTGAGGTATTTATTAAAAATTTTAATATAGCTCATGGTGGAAGTTATTGTGTATTAAGTACAACAGGAGAATTTGAATAATGTACTTTTTATGTTGATTTTATAAAAGCTGTAATTTTTATTTAAAAAGACATGTTTTCTGAAAGCTAGATAACCCCCTTAAAACTGGGAAATAGTTAATAGATGCCATCATGCCTTTAACACACACCTTGTAAGTATCACACTTATGACATACCATATTCTGATTTCAGCAAAAAAGACAAACAAGCAGGTGTTTGTTAGCTGTAACTTGACCACTGAACCCATGATGCTCCCCCTGGTGGAGAAAAGGTTATTTGAAGAGATGAAAGCATTTCCTGAAAAATTTTAAGGTGTGTTGTTTTGTATTTGTTATTTATAGGCATCAACATAAATTTGAGTACGTGTAATGACAAGAAGCAATAATCTGTGTGCTGTGTTATACAAATAAAATTATATTTGTGCATTGATTCATCTACAGTGATAACAATTATGTCTATACATGTATCCATACATATAAAAAATTTAACCAATAGAATACCCTTAAAGTATTATCCCAGAAAATTAACCACATCTGATTCCACATTTATACTACAACTAGCAGGAAAAGAAACTAGCCAAAGTTTTCACGTTACCCAAGGTTGCATGTTCACATCTGTACTTGGATATGTGTACATACAAGCGCACACATACACACAATCGTATACAAATATCATATGGTCAGGATGCGTGATGAAAACCTCATTCCTTTCCAGTTTGTGACTTTACCATGTTACATCTTCATCCTAGCATCGACAGAGCACACTGGACGTCTCATACTAGGCTGACCAAGACAAGATGTCTGGATGCCCAAACTCTCAAGTCTGTCACAGGCTGTTATCATTCACCCATCCAGCTGTGCAAATAGAAACCCAATACAGACACAGCTCTGCTCTTCATGTGCCTGTCCTTCACATGCCGGTGCTTCACATGTCGATGCTTCACAAGAATGTCTTGTGAGAAGCTCAGTGGGGACACCCCAACATTGTTAACATGATTAGCCTGAAAATTATATACCATCAGATTTGGACTACATTACGAAATGTGCAGAGACATTATCGGTACACCTGTACATAGGATACGGGCAATTTGCTCTTCCTCGGTTGCCTTTAATTTGCCGTAGCCCATTGCGCACAAGGACTTGTTCCAGTGATGGAAAGCGATATTAATGTATTGTATATGACCTTACTACTATAATCGAGCTAACATATGTATGTTATGCTACTCCTAAATGTTTTGCATCTCAGGCGCAGGAAGAATTTGCAACACTTTATTACCCTTCAAGAATTACCCTTCATAGATTGCTACAGATTCAGCTCCTTGCATCTTTGTGTATGTAGTGCCCTATGGCAAATAACATAGAACTGATTAGTGGATGGTTTACGTAACTTGGAACAATCATAGAAAATATGCAGTGTTGCAAACAATTGTACGTACAAACTACCAAGTTATCTCATCCAGAGGATGGTTATTTTTACTAGTATAAAATAATATTATAACCCTTCAGGTACTCTAGTTAAGTGACAGTGCCTGTTGATCTAAATGACTAATAAAATAAATCATTCAATGTCGGTGACAGCTAGGGTCCTTTGATCGAATATATATTAAGTAGTTTATCTCCGTGATAAAGGTGTATGTATTTGTCAAGGAGCTTTAATATGGTATTACTATGG
Organism: Lamellibrachia columna; assembly: GCA_963662155.1. Lineage (NCBI taxonomy): Eukaryota > Metazoa > Annelida > Polychaeta > Sabellida > Siboglinidae > Lamellibrachia > Lamellibrachia columna. Next base: position 28,803,278 of record OY759267.1, read on the forward strand.
CAAATTGTGGGTGTGTTTTCACCTGTTTAAGTTTTATCTCCCTATATTGGGAGGGTGTTATGTTATTCTCAGTCACGGTAACCGTGAAGGGGACGCAGAAAAGCAACCTTTATCTTGTATTTGCCATTTTCAACGGCAGGCACTGTGTGCAAAAAAAACTGAAGTGAAAATAAAAAACATTTAAACTGAAAGTTTTGAATTTTTTTTACACAAAGTCACAAGTGTTTTTTACAACGTGCAACATCATAATTATCTGGGGATCTAGGTTAGGATTGTTAACTGTTTATATTTAAACATCTGCAGAAATTGCACCAGAATGAATTAAATATACCGTAAACTGGGGATACTTTTAAAAGTGGGATAACTTATTACGTAATGTCATACAAGCGTAGTTAAATAATGCGAAGTATCAACACTGACACTGCACCGAGTTAGGCTTGTATATTTGGCATTGGACATAAAAATTGTGGGGTTCCTCTACAAGTGTTTTAATATTATCAATATTTAAAAATAAACTAAGGATAGTATAAATATATGTGACCTAATTAGGCTAATACATATCGTACGATACGTTGCGTATGCTATCAACGGTCTAGCGTCAATTCTAATTACCCCCAGTAACCCAGCAAGTTCTACCTGTCTTTCCCCATGATACTCTGACGCTCCTTTAAACTCCCGCCATTCGTCGAAAACGCGCCAAACGCCATCAGCGGAATGTATTCACACGCGCATAAATTGTGGAAAAGTTTATTTATATTAGTGTCGTAAATATATAACTGTTTAATGTCTTAGCATATTATTTTGAGAAATGGATGGTATATATTATTTTTCGGTTTTAAATCATTCACGTTCGAAAGTTTTATTCGAATGGATTATTTGTTGCTAAAGCCATGATGCGATATCATTGTTTCGTCATTTTGAAACCGACCAATCAGAATGCATACAGCACAAATTAGCAGTAAATCGGTTAGACCGTTGACAGTTAGGAAAAAACAAAGTGAGGTGTGGGTTTGTATCGCTGTTGTTAAGCCGAATAGTGCACGTTAGTAGAAATAAAATAGAAACATCATGCGTGAAATTGTGCACATACAAGCAGGGCAGTGCGGCAATCAAATTGGAGCTAAGGTTGGTATTAAGTACATACTTTTATTAGAAATAATTTGTTTACTTAATCGCGTGATGGACGACGTGTTCATATATAAAAATGGACGGCCATTTAAATGACAATCGGTACTCGACATTATCTGCTCTCTTGATAAAAGCATGCTAGCTTTCACTGTTCGCAGGATATGCAGTTACGAGCATGTTGTATCATATTTCGTTGTATTCGACAGTTAGCCAGTTACAAAATTTTGTAAATAGTTTCACATTTCGGCCGAAGAAGTCACATATGGCGTCTGCATGTGGCGCTTGGCGCTCCTGAAAACGTGTAGTTGCGCACATTCACGTGTGGCGTGACATTGTCACTATAAATTATGACGAAGATACTGCACTGTAATTCGCGTCATTACACATTACTTATTTGGGGGTAATCATTTGTGATGTTAACCGATTAATTTATACAGTTATAAACTACATCTTTTGTGACTCCACATTAATTACAAATAAGTCGCATTTTGTGGCTGTTTTTTCACTTTGCATCGGCTGTGAGTGTAACGGTTATTACAAATATTTGCCGTGAACACACTCCAACCTCCAGTCATTTTGGTGAACCACTTTTCATTTTTATTTTAATTACACTTGTAAACTTAACAAATCAATTACAGTTATACAATTTCAGTTACAGATGTGTTAACTTATGTTGTGACTTATGGTTATGCGGGACCAACTGTTTATTCCGAAAGTTTATTCAGTATAATATGTGAATTATATGGAATGTGTGACAGCAGTGTCCACTGAGTTGCTGAATTTGGATATTTTGTATACAATTTATACACATGTATGAGAGTTCTTTTGATAATTTTTTCATGTAAAGTTTGATAAGAAAAAATGCTGTATATATGTTTGATTGGAATTAATCAAATTTTAATGCGCTACTGTGTACATGTTTTTGTGGTGGTGTGAAGGTCAAAGCTGTTTGGAGAATTGTATACAGTTACGTTATATTTCAATAAAAATGGGCACATTTAACCTTCCCAATGTTCCCTTCATTCACATACCGGCTAAAGCTGCAGTGTTGGCACTCTCAGCGATCTTAATTATTGATTGTACCCACTGACCTTCACCACTCTGCTTAAGCCTGTGGTTTATTGTGATTGTCATCAGGCATGGGTTCTATTACAGACAATCTATTACTTCTTACAATCTATTACTTTGTTGTGTTGTGTTGTGTTGCAGTGTTACCATGTGGCAATTGGCAATTTTAGAAGAAAAAAAGTTTAGCTCAAATCAGTGCTTACTTTGAATTCAATACATATTGCAGCTCCTGCTCTAAGATAACATTTGTTGCCTGCCTGCACATATTTGAAACTATGCCCTTTGTATGTGCTAGGAATGTGTGAAGCCATAGCCACCCCAACAGGGCATCTCAACAATTAGTAATTGGCTTGCTACTCCTGCATTGTTTCATTGAGCAGGTATTTCTGAATGCATCAAATTATCAGCCTACTGGTCTTTTCATGTTGTTTGAATAACAGCTCAGCCATTGTTTACAATTGCTAGCAGTTGGAATAACACGCAAACAAACCTGATATTTTGTAACTTTGCAGCAGAAGGTGTAATAGAAAAGTAATAGACTAGTATCTATTACTTTAGGATTTATTACTATTACTTTTGAAGAAATCTCATCTGTTACTATTACAGAAAAAAAAAATATTACTATTACCCCATACCTGATTGTCATAATCAAAAAGGACTACAATTTGCATATCAATTATCATGTATATGTCAGGTTTGCTATCTTTTTGTGTACTGGTCCAAAGTGTTAAATTTGTATCTTTGCCATTTTTCAGTTCTGGGAGGTCATCTCCGATGAACATGGTATTGATCCGACCGGCACATATCATGGTGACTCTGATCTACAGCTTGAGAGAATTAATGTCTATTACAATGAAGCAACAGGTTAGACATATTCTGTAATACATTACCGCAGTTTATTGCACCACTCATTTGGTTGTCTTTCCTCCCAGTCAGACAATTCCTCTTTTACTAAATCTTCCAACATTGGGAAAGTCTCCCACTCCCATCAGCGGTTTTTATCACACACTGAATTTATTTTAGTGCACACAGATATGAATTGTCCTAAGTTAAACAAACAGAGTCCAAGGGTGTCGTAATAGTAATGTCAGGTTAATTATGTTTATTTACATTGAGGACAGTTAGACTTGAGACTTCCCTGTAAAATTTGCTGTATGCAATTGGACAAAGATGGTTCCTGCTAGCTTAACGATTACACATTTGGTGCCCCTAGTGAGTGAATCGGACACATTCCATAAAACCATGGTAAAAAATGTGTTCTTTACTTTTTTGTTTTATTGAAATTGCTGCATATCTAATAGTACAACTATCTTTTCCCCAGGTGGCAAATATGTACCACGAGCCATTTTGGTTGATCTTGAGCCGGGTACCATGGACTCTGTACGATCAGGCCCTTTTGGGCAAATCTTCAGGCCAGACAACTTCGTATTCGGACAGAGCGGTGCTGGAAACAACTGGGCCAAGGGTCACTACACAGAAGGTGCTGAATTGGTAGACTCCGTTCTCGATGTGGTTCGCAAGGAGGCCGAGAGCTGTGACTGTCTTCAGGGATTCCAGCTGACACATTCCCTTGGCGGTGGTACTGGCTCCGGCATGGGAACCCTTCTTATCAGCAAGATCCGTGAAGAGTACCCTGACAGGATCATGAATACCTTCTCAGTGGTGCCGTCACCTAAGGTAAATTTAATGTCATTGATATCCCGTACTACAGACCAGTAGTATGTATTAATAAAACAATTAAATAATTTGTGAAACAATTCCTTTGACTAGTGTAAATAAGATTTTCATTTGCAGAGATTTCATGGTAGAAAATAATTCAGAGTAGCATTTGAACAAATCAAATTTACAATATATCTGACAATTGACTTTAAAAAAAATTATACTTATCTATACGATTTTGCAAGGTCAACTTGGTTTAATATGTGTTTATTATAGGAAACCAGAAAACAACATAGAATTATAATAATGTGTTGTAGTTATGTACAGCATTTCTCCTGTTATGGGAATTAGACATGCATGATATTTCTGGTGTGTTATTTTGAAAACTCTAATTTCACAGGGTGTTACAGCCATTCTCTGCCAAGAAGAAACATTTCTTGTACATTGCAAACAGTAGTAAATACTTTTTTGGGCCCATAGATGAAGTTATATGCTTGATTACAAAAGACAAGTGGTACTAATGAATTTTGCAGTTTACCCTAGTGAATTTTCCAGTTTACCCTAGTGTAACTTCCCAAATGTGTTTTACTCTATTATTCTGATTGTAGGTATCTGACACAGTGGTTGAACCCTACAACGCCACCCTATCTGTCCACCAACTCGTTGAAAACACCGACGAGAGCTATTGCATTGATAATGAAGCATTGTACGACATCTGCTTCCGTACCCTGAAACTTACCACACCCACATACGGTGACCTCAATCATCTCGTCTCCGCCACCATGTCTGGAGTGACAACCTGCCTCCGATTCCCTGGACAGCTGAACGCTGATCTGAGGAAGCTGGCAGTGAACATGGTGCCATTCCCACGACTTCACTTCTTCATGCCTGGCTTCGCCCCACTTACCTCCCGTGGTAGCCAGCAGTACCGAGCCCTGACCGTACCAGAGCTTACTCACCAGATGTTCGACGCCAAAAACATGATGGCTGCCTGCGATCCACGCCATGGTCGCTACCTGACGGTGGCCGCCATGTTCCGTGGCCGCATGTCCATGAAGGAAGTCGACGAGCAGATGTTGAACGTCCAGAACAAGAACAGCAGCTACTTCGTGGAATGGATTCCAAACAACGTCAAAACCGCTGTGTGCGACATTCCACCACGTGGTCTGAAGATGTCTGCTACATTCATTGGCAACAACACCGCCATCCAGGAGCTGTTCAAGCGCGTCTCGGAGCAGTTCACAGCCATGTTCCGTCGCAAAGCTTTCCTCCATTGGTACACCGGTGAGGGCATGGACGAGATGGAGTTCACAGAGGCCGAGTCGAACATGAACGACTTGGTGTCTGAGTACCAGCAATACCAAGATGCCACAGCTGAAGAAGAAGGCGAATTTGATGAGGAGGAAGAGGAAGCTGAAGAAAACTAAACATCGGCAACATCTAAACATCAGTGTTAAAAGGCATGAACAGGATGTGATTGTGCATTATCACGAGTCCGTTATCTTGTGGAAAAGGCATTAATGCACAGAAAAATCTTACGAAAAGTACTTTCGGTGGACTTGCAGTTCTGAAGTATACGAAACATTTTTTTATTAAATTTGTGAAAGTGAAGTAACAACTGTGACACTGCAAGTATTTCAGTGATTTAACATTTGTTTAATTTCCACACTTGGTGTGTTGCCAAATGGCAATAATTTCACCGTTGTATTTGCTTTAACAGGCCTACCATTCTACATCGAATACAGCTTTGTGAACCCACAACCTTGCCTGAGTGGCTTGGTGTTCATGATTTTTGTAAACTTCATTTTAAAATGAAACTCAACAGATGTTTGTGTGTTGTGTTAAATTGTCCAGATACCCAGTGCACTCTCACACGAGCATATATTTTTTTTACCGGCACTTGGCATGTTTTCAAGTTGCAGCTTTCACACAACTTTCAGTAAAATGTGTTTGAGTATCGGGTAGTGCAAAATTCTGGTGTAGCTTCTTGGAGATGCTGCGGAAACGGAAGTAGCTGAGGTGTCTTTCCAGGTTTCCTTTTTTTACGCTTGTTTGTAAATCGATACATTTGGGATGATGGGGCGCATTCTGCATAGAATAAATGCCCTTTTCCACGATGTGGTGCATTGTGTTATGTAATTATGCCGAAAATGCTTTGCTGCTCGTGTGTTTACGCGGGCTCAGCCAACTTGTGTCCCCGAGATGTGCATTTGCATGTATTTGTTACCGGTTGACAAAGACATACAGTGGCTTTTGGTTTTATGATTTAAACAATGGACGTCCATTGTGTTGAAAACTAAAAAAATTGATCGTTGATATAAAAAATAATGTATTGGGATTTTAAGACAAATTGTCTTATTCCTGGAGTGTTCTGGCTTTCCTCTCGAAACAAAAAACTGGCAAATGCTGGGAGAAAATTTGGAAGAAAGACGGATCACAATCTTCGGAACGGTGACGGCGGCTGTATAATACTCGATAGCTGGAGAATGACATCGATTTAGCACCAACAAATTGGCAGCGATGCCATCAAGATATAGGAGTCGGACCACAGTTGAAAATTGCATTGGTGGCCATGTTAACGTTTTAGATTATAAGAAAACGTGACCACTAAAAATTCTGAAACTTTCACAGCAACTGCCATCATCTCATTGACATGCTGACCACGTTTTATCAAAATCACATACCTCCAGCTCTTTTAAAACGCCCCGACGTGCGATGCCCATCAATTTTGACAAAAATAGCCTTGTATTCATACGCCCACGTGGCCCATAGCAGAAAAATTCCCATAAATCCCTCCGCCTTTTAAACTCTCAAAAAAATGCACCATTTCACATCCAATAGCTTCTACAAACAAACCTGTGAATATGCCTGCTCAATTGCACTTATGTCACATCATATGAATTCTTTAAATTCACATATCGCAATTTAATACGCCCTACATTCGTGTGAAACAATAAACAGGAAGGTCAACTGAGGTCTTACTCCTATAGTCTACACATTGAAGAAAGATCCACTAAATGTTCGCATCGTTTTGTGAAACCCATTAATACTAAGCACCGCAAAACGGAAGTTTTCCTGGGAAAGACAATTATCGGCGGGGCCTGGTCGACGTAATGCGATTCATCCGACCGTCCGGGAGCTCGGATGATGTGGAGCAGCGACCTGCGGGAGCGCTCGCCTGCCGTCTGTCTGCACGGATCTCATTGGTGCACTGAGTCCGTAGCGCACCCCGCGCCAGAGACGCCGGGACGAGCGCCGGATGTGTGATAAATGCTAGCAGCCTCCCACGACACATCAGTCGATTCCAGACGTCTTTCGCTGCTGTGTGTTGGATATCTGTCAGACGGGGAAGATGCGGGAAATTGTGCATATCCAGGCGGGTCAGTGCGGCAATCAGATTGGTGCGAAGGTAGGTGTCCAGCATTGGTTATTGTTGGTGGCTTGGGATGTGTGTGATCTTGGGTATTTGCGGTTTCAGAGACCGTGATAGTTGCTCGTGGTGACATCCAGTATGACGGACCATCGATTGGTGGCTTTAGTGTGAGTCTGTGACTTGTATCTGCCGAACCAGCTAGATTCAAACGGGGTTAGTGTAATGCACTATACCACCTTCCTGGTCGACTTTTTTTGTAAAATGTCCTACACACATCTGCAGTCCCAGTGAGAGAGCAATTCCTGTGAGTAGTTATGGTCTAGGCCGTTCTCCTTGTGATTACTGTCCCACGGGATCGCCCCGCCCACTCCGTTCGGATGTCTGATATGCTTACCAACGAGCCGCTTAACGTAGCGTCGGGTTCTGTGGATGAGACGTCCCAGATGCAGCGAGGAAGCCCACATTAGTGAGTCATCGGGACATCTACCAATATATATATATATATATATATATATATATATATATATATATATATATATATATATATATATATATATATATATATATATATATATATATATATATATATATATATATCTGTAGGACTGACACCCGTATTCATCTTCCGTCAAACATATCAACTTTCTTTTATTTGCCAGGCCTGTTTCAGCCTGAATCACCACATTTTATATGTAGCCTACCTATCTAAATGTGAGAAATATCAGGTATGAACACCGCAAGGACATAGAACACCCCAGTACATTGATATACTGCGTCCAGAAATAAAATAATCACAGGAAGCGTCCTATGTGCCGAACCCCAAGAAATGTAGTCTTGATGTATTGATACAGATGGAGCTGCGATCCAGGAACTATTTTCGTATGCACAGTGATGCGGTGCGATCCGAGACATGAATTACAGTGATTGCTCTGAACGTGAGTCACTCCCCCCCCCCGCAGACCGTTAGCGCAGTCTCACCATGTTCCGTTCGAGGATCACTGGCGTTCCCCTGCCGATCGCCACAGCTACCATACAGCAGTATTCGTTGCCTCTCAGTTGTCATTAAAACCAGTCTCCACGGCGCGCAGCGCAGCTCAGTTATTCATTTGTCATTGAGGAGTAGTTATACGGTGTTGGGGAAAGACCACAGTAGAAAATCGCATTGGTAGCCATGTTAACGTTTTGTCTGATTATAAGAAAACGTGACCATAAAAAAATATGATACTTTTTCACAGCAACAGCCATCATCTCATTGACATGCTGACCAAGTTTTGTCAAAATCACATATCTCCAGCTCTTTTAAAACGCCCCGAATGCGATACCCGTCAATTTTGACAAAAATAGCCATGTATTCATGCGCCCGCGTGGCCCATAGCAGAAAAATTCCCATAAATCCCTCCGCCTGTTCAACTCTAAAAATGCACTATTTCACAGCCAATAGCTTCTACAAACAAACCTGTGAATATGCCTACTGAGTTGCACTGATGTCACATCATATGAATTGTTTAAATTCACATATCACAATTTAATACGCCCTACATTCGCGTGAAACAATAAACAGGAAGGTCAACTGTGGTGTTACCCCTGCTGCTGTCCAGATAAGACGCACGCACGAACGCACGCACCCACGCACGCAGTAGACAAGTTAAAAGAACACATTCACAGCTGAGAATACTTAAATGTTAGCTGCTAATTATGAGAGGTAGATTATTCCTGTCACCCATACGGTATCCATATATGTTCAGTTGTTAGCCCTTGACCCCTACTCATAGGCCCGTTCTACACACATCACGCGTAAATACTGTTAATAATATGACCATATCGTTGAAGCTAAGTGCACAGTTGTAAAGTTCTTGATACGTACTATTGGGTTGTTGATCTAAACAATCTAACATATTTCAAGGCTTTCCCAAGTAAGGCCTACATTAAAGTCTATCAGACATGCCGTATGTTTAGCCTAATAACCGTTTTCTAATGTTTATATACGGGTACCTAGGCCCTACATGCAGCCAGACATCGTAGTTTTACAAAGGAGCGAAAGGCCACTGCTGTCTAGTTTGGATCGATGTTTTTTGAAAAAAAATTCGATTTGACAGCTGCTGAGTAGGTAGGTCGACGACATGTAACATGATAGACCACACTTCAGTTCTACACTCGTAGTTAGTGTCTTACGATAAACTGTTTCTGTCGATGTTAGACGTTATTTTTACTAGGAGGTTGCACGAGTCATCTAAGGTGAACATACCGCTGCCACCAATCAGTGTTTTCTTGAGTAGTTTGTCATCCGGCAGGCAAATATATGGATAACCTTTCCACAGCTTCCTACCTGACTAGCTTTGCTCATTAATAAAATAAATAAAAACATGTTCTACATAAAATGTAAACATACAATAAGCAGGATGTCATAATTAATGTATATCTTCCTTTGTCTGCAGATACACATTGCCACATTAGTGTCATCAATACAAGTGTATTTGACATGCTTAATAAATATACCTATATAAAATAAATCCTATAATTTATAACCCCTTATATATCATTTATTTCCTACGGTTGCAGTATTGTTATTTAACTGGTGCCGCCAGGAGAGTTGCCAAATCTGATTACATAGCTTAAACAATTGTGTTTTACTGAATAGACGATCTATGTGAGCTAAGTTGACATACACCCTTCTTCTAGAAAATGAAAACTTATGATGCTGTACCGCAGGTCGAAGCAAATATTAATTGCATTCCAGTTAATTACATACTGACTTACTTGTGTCCTCCACTTAGTGGTTCGGTTCAGAACTCTTCTCCGATGGTCATCGGGCTTACAGACGCATCACATGACTGGCCAGACGAAGACGCCGTTGTCTCACGATGGTGGTGATCCGTAGGAGGGAGCCGTACAGTTCTTGGTTAGTCATGTTATATTGCCATGACACTTTTGAGTTTTCTGCAGCATTCTTGTGTAGGTGCCATCCAATGCATTTTCTACTGTTTGTGTTAGCGACCATGAATCGCATCCACATATCAAGATCGGTTCGACCGTCGTCCTGAAAATCTTCAGTTTGGTGAGTCTGCAAATGGGTTCTCTCCAAACTTTGTCAAGGTCGTGAACTGCCGCCCATGCCTAGGCTTTTCTACACTGGATGTCATGTTGAGTTTTTGCAGGATCCGATATATTTAAAATCCTCTACTTTCTCAATTTGACTCCCACCTGACGAGTGTACACTATCATTAGCAGACGGGTTGATGTGCACGTACTTTGTTTTGCTTGGATTGAGAAATAGTCCAGTAGATTTGGAAGCACTTTCCACTTTATGAAGTAAAAGTTCTGCTTCTTGTATCGTGTCAGCGAACAGAGCGATATCATCGGCATAATCGAGGTCAGAGAGGTGACAGGCTGGATGTCTGGTGCTTCGGCGTCTGGTTAGAGTTAGTCCTTGTCTGTCATCAATCGCAGTTATTAGGGCGTAGTCCAAGACTATGATGAACAGGTATGGAGCGAGAGGGTCTCCTTGGGGAACCCTTTGTTAATGTTGACATTTGTAGTTTCCCCTTCGGGAGTCAATACAACTGCAAAGGTGTTTACATACATTGTATGTATGGCTTTGACGTTCTTCTCTGGGATGCCATACGCTTGGAGAATCTGGAACATTTTGTTCCTATCTACGGAGTCAAAGGCTTTCTTGAAGTCGATGAACATAATGGCAGCTTCTTTCTGGTGGTTTCTCATTTCCTTGATGATGCGTCTAAGAGAAAGAATCTGCGAAGATATAGATCGTGGGGGTCTAAATCCGTTCTGGTTTGAGCTTAAGATCTCTTCTAGCTCAGGGCGAATTATGTTAAGCAGGAGTCGATTGTAGACCTTTGCATCAGTCTATGTTAGACTTATTCCACGATAGTTTTCAGGAAGAGTCAAGTCCGGTGGTCTATTCCCCAAGTAGGCTTCGTTGCAGAACCTCAATAAATATTTCCTTAACTTTGGTAGTCGCCACACTTCAATGGGAATGCCATCTAGTCCTGAGGATTTGCCAAGTTTCATTTGTTTGATAGCAATGTTGACTTCTGCTAACGAGAATGTGTCGGTGTCAATGTTGGTCGTGGTCTCATAGATGGGATCAACTGGATAGCTGGATGTTCTCGTATTATTTGAAGGGAGCATTTGTTTGAAGTGAGTTTTCCAAGCATCCAAACGATCTTCCCCTTGTATGAATATGCTTTTTGATTTCTTTCCCGAAAGTTGTTTTACTAACTTCCAGGCATTATGGAGAGCATTAGTCGACCCGCAACTTTCAAATGCTCCGAGAAAGTCATAATAACGCTTCTCCTACGTTTCATTATACGTGTTGCGCAGTGTAGTTTGCGCTGTGGATACTGTCTCAGGTTGTGCACTAATTACAACCTTACGTGCTGCATTTACTTCAGTCGTATGGCGAATACTAGTCTTGAAAGCTACTCGAGGTGGTAGGATGACTCAGCCTGCTTTGTTGCATATATCAACATAGGGAATACTATGGTTAAGGCTTTCGTAGAACTCTTCAACGTGTGTTTCATCACTGACATTTGTTATGGAATAGCATGATATAACCCGAGTCGTAGGGTTCCCCTTAAATAGCATGATATAACCCGAGTCTTAGGGTTCCCTTTAAATAGAGCACATATGATACGGTCTTTTGTCTTGTTGATTGATACAAGGTTCTGGGTCAGCTAAGATTTCACTACTACTCCAACGCCCCCAACTGCTGCACCTTGCCGATCACGTGTAGCGAACGCTGTGAACATCGTCGATCTACCTATCTGATTACATCACATGGGCCTAATAATCTACTGTGGACTATGCAACCTGGAATACATTTATCTGTTTATAAGCACAATTCAAAAATAAACATATTTTGCATTGACAGTTTTTGATTCAGCATCACGGCTGTCATGTTTTCTCCGATACCATAACTAAATCTAGTTTACAACCTAGAATACACACGATGACTTGTAGGCCTACGTTTTCAAGTTTCGACCAGGATTTGGTATAATTTATGCGACGGCGTCTCATAAAGAGATGCACGTCTGGCCTAGCCAGCAAACGGCGTATGGAGAATTCGGAACCCGTTTCATGAGTAATACATCTGTCTAGCTCGGATTCAGTTACCATGGAAACGTCCGCAAGTCCTGATCGAACGATGTGAACGCTCGCGCTGTACTAAAATTACGCAACATGTCTATGTCAGTGTCATGGGCTGAATATTTATTAGTTCCAACATCTGTGATACTCGACGATCGGGACTAGGTCCTACTTACGAAGGTCAAGGTCGTTTTGTATTACGAACAATACTGGTAGGCCTACGGGAATAAAGAACGTTAGCAGGGGGTGTGGAATATTTAACAAATTTATACCCAAACCTACTGAGGTTCTCAAGGGAACACAGAGGCTCTCTGAGTGGAAAGGATATCGAAGTTCTCGTAAGGGAAGTAGACAGGCTGTCAGGTTGGAACATACAGGTTATCCGAAGGGAGTAGACAGGCAGGCACGCACTCACTCACGCACGCACGCACGCACGCACGTACGCACACACACAATTAGTTTACTAGTTATTACATGAAGTTGACAGAAGTGTGTTTTATGGTTTATTCATGATGTGTTGTTGTCACTGACTGCATGTTTGCGTATTTTATAGTTTGTTTGATTTGAATGCGTTTAGGCATATATTGTATCCAGTGATTGTTGTCAGATAACAGTCGTCTGTAATGAACAAAGTGTGTTTATAATGGCACATACACTCTTGATAGTCTCATTATGGTGGTAGAAAATACCTTGACTATCGCATTTTAGATTATGTGATCAGAAAAGGTCTAATAGCGTGTTAAGAGCGAGATAAAGGGGTAATTATCTCGATCAACTGTCGATGCGCATTTCCTCTTACATACGCGTGTTCATTTCGGCAGGCCTGTAGCTACTAACTAGGTTGCCTTTTAACAAAATCATGAGCAATGTCAGTTACTGTTCAACCGTAAAACCTGTGAAGAGTAACATCTACAAACATTGTCGTTTTGTTATTTGCATCGTATCCGATTGTACTTTATTGCGCTTGTAATTAAGGTAGTGTTTAATCGGGCGCGTCCGTCAGTAAATTACAGTGGGCTAAAATAAATACATAGGCAAACGGCTCGCTAGTCGGATTCTATCGATTTTTTAATACCAACCTCGTTTACCTTCAGCCAAACCGACATATTTCATGGAACACTCGCAGTTTCGAGTAATCCGAACGTCTCGTCTGTCCTCATGCCCACTGACTCGCCCAAGAAGGATCAAAACCAGACGTTGATTTTAGGGAGCACTCCCCATCCCACTAAAAGTGCCAACGTATATTTTTGCTGGTGCTCGCTGCGTTCCTCCAAATGTGTCTTCCGTACAAATAACCGACGGCACGTTTGACACGTCAACATTCGCCGAGATAGATTGAAAGGATTGTGAAGGGTTTGGCTTTGATTGAGTTCAAATATGTGTGACAGTATACTGAAAGAATGTGTTGAACAAACAGAAAAATCACAAATTCATCCTGTATGCGTGATGGCGCCCATCTAAAACCATAATCAAATGCAGAACATAATATTCAGCCGCGTAGCCGTACGCACGCACGCACGCACGCACGCACGCACGCACGCACGTGCTTCCACATGAATATGGCAAACAAATATTTTAAAAACAAAACCCGCCTACACACTAGTTAGAAGATGTGATGGACAGTCTAGTAGATCGCCTGCAAAGGACACAATGTTAACTTGACTTCTGTGCATGAAGTGTGATGGCCACGGTCCAGCAGATCTCCTTCTCCACGGTCCAGCAGATCTCCTTCTCCTTCACGCACCCAGCCCACAGGTTGCGTGTCTTTTTAACCGAGCTCGATGTATACGAGGGTGCACAAGCTGGTTTGAACAAAATTACTAAGCTGCAATCGCAAGTCACAGCCCTATGACATTTAGAAGTAGACGGGGACGGCAAAGTCACAGCCCTAGGATATTTAGAAGTAGACGGGGACGGCAAAGTCACAGCCCTAGGATATTTAGAAGTAGACGGGTACGACAAAGTCACAGCCCTATGATATTTAGAAGTACACGTGGACGGCAAAGTCACAGCCCTAGGATATTTAGAAGTAGACGGGGACGGCAAAGTCACAGCCTTAGGATACTTAGAAGTAGACGTGGACGGCAAAGTCACAGCCCTAGGATATTTAGAAGTAGACGGGGACGGCAAAGTCACAGCCATATGATATTTAGAAGTAGACGGGGACGGCAAAGTCACAGCCCTAGGATATTTAGAAGTAGGCGGGGACGGCAAAGTCACAGCCCTAGGATATTTAGAAGTAGACGGGGACGGCAAAGTCACAGCCCTATGATATTTAGAAGTAGACGGGGACGGCAAAGTCACAGTCCTATGATAATTATTTAGAAGTAGACGGGGACGACAAAGTCACAGCCCTAGGATATTTAGAAGTAGACGGGGACGGCAAAGTCACTGCCCTAGGATATTTAGAAGTAGACGGGGACAGCAAGTCACAGCCCTATGATATTTAGAAGTAGACGGGGACGGCAAAGTCACAGCCCTAGGATATTTAGAAGTAGACGGGGACGGCAAAGTCGGACGTTACTTGGTGTCCATTAAAATGGTGACTTCATCACAACACTAGTGACCATTGAGCGTGTTGTCCCAAAGTCCTAACAGTGTAATCTCCGCCAAAGAAGCAACCAATACAATCGTCCAGCTGCAGCAGGAGAGGGCCGACCCAGAAGTATGGAATGCATTCGTTGATTTGAGATTTAGGCGAGCAAGCCGCGCAATGTTGGTAGAGAGAGGCACCGTCCGTGAGAACATGAACGCTGATATAACTGATATGCTATAACAGCCATTATTGGACGAGAGCGATGTATCTGCTGTTCGTGGTACACTTGCTGCGGGAAATTGACACACGTCTATCAGTAGCTCAGAATCACTACGTGATTCAGTAACTCAAACCACGACAGTGGATCTGACACTAGAGAGGCTGAGAGACCCAACATACAGGAAATCAATCATGTCCTGTGCCCTAACATACACCAGTCATGCTACTGCTGGTGATACCTGTATCTACTGCCACAGCAGAGCGATAACTTGTGCCATGCGACGTTACGGTTACAACTAAACTTTACGGTTACAACTAAACGTTACGGTTACAACTAAACGCTTGTCAGGATTTGCCTTTACGAATGTCCACAAGGACAAAATGTTGCATGCAGAACGCATCATCCACCAGTTCAGTCATTTAGCGCTAACATTCCGCCCAAATGATAATGAGGGTTAGTAACTTTCTGTAGATATTATACACTCGTAAACACTTATTATCGAAGCATCATCATTGCAGGAGTGTGTTATTTTGGCTTATGGATAAATGGCTGTTGCTATTGCAACATATTTGCTTTTGTATATTAATATCATTATCAAGATTGATTCGTAGTACAAGTTTTCCAATGATTTTGAATGATAGTGTAGTATATGTACATGTATTGCAATAATGCTTCACTAATTATTATAATTAATTGTGCTAGTACATAGTAAACGGGTCATTGAAATATGTAAACAATCTTAACAAACAGCAAACTCCCACACTTTAAAGCAAGCCTTTGTTATACATATATGATATACTGCAGGTTCACATCCACCTTACACCATATCACACCACCAGCTAGGCAGGGGCATTTTTTTTAAAGTTTTATTTTAACTTTAAAAATCCAACATATTGCAAATGATTACAGGTTGCTTTTAAAAAATGGACACCCAGACCCTCTTGGATTTATGCTTCCACATGAATGTATTTCTAGCTACGTCCTTGATATTATTATTATGTCGTTGCTCTACTCTTTATCCCTGAAGTCCGGGCTGAGGCTGGCATTGATGCCAGTCGTCAGTTTTCCTTCTATTTCCGTCATTGGTCACGTTTCACTGGGCAATTTTAGGGCCCCGAACATGTTGATACTTTGCTATCTTGAAACTTTAGGCCTAGTAAAAAAGAAACTAGTTTCTTGTCCCCGCCCGCTTCCTTTTTGACTTCCTCCTCCTTTTTATTATTTACTATTAACAAAATCATTAGTAAAAAAGATTGTTCGGTTCAGTGAAGAAATCTCTGTCAAACACTTGCAATCCGAAAACTGTTATACTCTTTCAGTTCACTTTTTATGCATCATCTAAGGTGTAGGGATGTATGTGCACTCTACAGAGTCTAAAATAAGAGCGATGACCCCTTGATTTACAAACTCTTTACGCAGACTCATTTACATAATACCAGTCTCAATCAGTATAAATGCCATTCAGTTGTATGGTTGTGATACAAGCTAATGAAACCATGGCGAAACATACACATGACATTCATAAGTACATTCAATATTGTTTTTGCTTTTTATTTCAAGTACATTTAAGTTTTCCGGTGTAACACGTACCTGCCATATTCCACTGAGGTAAACGTTTCTATTAATCTGCCATTCCGCTAAAAAGTATTGTATTTGCAAAGTTGTTAATGTAATGGCAGGCTATATAGTAATATACATTACTGGCATGTTCCATATTGCATCGAAAAAAGTACAACTTGTATTTTAATCAATCATAATAAGCACGTAAGACATGGCGGCCATCTTCGAAAGTAATACCAAAAAATCCATAAATTGTAAATAATAAGGGCCTCCCTCGTCCTCTTTAAAAAAGTCCGGACGAGAAACTAGTTTCTTTATTACTAGGCCTTATTTATAATAACTTATAATTGATTACCAAGGTTCATCTCCTTTAGGCTATATTGCCTAGTTTTACAATAGTACGGCCTAATGAAGGGTGTGCGCCACTATCCACTATATTAAAATGATGTGTGGTTACAGACTAGGCTGCAATTGATTTTCCCGTTGAAATTAAGACTGTCACTGTTTTCGTCAAATCCTACAATTGTCTTTTTTCGAGAAAATCAATACACAAGATGTTCCCCGCCATTTGTTGCCCAGATCAACCGGAAGCTGTCACTGTACACCAGGGATCCTTCCGTCACTGACAAGTGCATACGCTGCCAACCGGCAACCATAACTTAAAGCCTATGCGCTGTGACCGGTCAGGGCAAGTTGTGGTCGTTCGGGTAGTTATTTTAAAGTCCACAAATCTCGCCATCATATTCACGTCTCAGGAGGTTCATATAATATATCACGACCACACTAGCAGATGGTAATGTACGCCATTTTGAGGACACCGCGGCAACGGCTAGGCCTATGTGAACATGTTCGCATGAAACTCAATGTTCACATTATATTTGTTCACTTGACAATTGCGCACATTATATTTGTTCACATGTCATTTATCCACAGGACACATGTCCACATGTCATTTTCCGAGCACATTTGTTCATAGAGCATTTGCCTATGCTATTGCTGCATAATTAATTGCTAAGCATATTTAATGCAAGTAAAACAGCCTCTTTTTATCAGCATAGGAAGCAACCTTTAAATTTTCCACCAACCAATAAATCATTCAATAAATCAATAAGTCAGCATGTCAGCCACTCAGTGAGTCAGTCAATTAATCAATCAATCAATCAATCAATCAAAACACATGCATGATTTCATTTTCTAGATTAGATTATAATCATTGCTTGACAACTATGATTACATGTCCGTTTTCCTTAGTTAATGTCCGTTTTCCTTAGTTAATGTCCGTTTTCCTTAGTTAATGTCCGTTTTCCTTAGCGAACAGTGAGTAGACGCCGGGCGTACAGCCGCGGCTGCGTACTATCGTCGAATGACACTCATTGTCCTAATTCCTCTCTTCCCTTGCCACAGTTCTGGGAGGTGATTTCTGACGAGCACGGCATCGACGCCAACGGCAACTACAATGGCGACAACGAGATGCAACTGGAGAGGATCAGTGTCTACTTCAACGACGCGTCAAGTAAGCTTCTAAATTATTTCACTATCTTAGTCTCAATTTATGACGTGGAATATTCATGTAATGAACTGAATTGCGATTTGCATGCGACAGCTTTTGTGACGGTGTAACGTATGATGGCAAGAGAATGGCCATCGCTGTTGTGCGCTGAATTTGGCAACGCGGTGACGCGATGGAGCGATGCGACAGAGCGATGCGACAGAGCGATGGCGCGATGCTGTAATGATACGGTAGTGCCATCTCTCCATCGCTCCGTAGGCCCTATCATCTCGTTAACAGATTCAGCACGCAACAGCGATGGCCCTACTCAGCCATCGTAGTAACGTGAAATAAAAGGATAGAAATTCGAGAAAAAAAAATCCCGCTGTGCTAAAGGATTGAAGCATTATAAACCTCTACGTGTCAATGTAAACAGCACCTACTTATCCTCCATAGCTCGTCAGCACACCGATCCAACTGTTTACGACTGGAATTGTTAAACCGACAAGAAATGGTCTAACCCTTTTGTTTTGGTGCGCAGGCGCTGTTGGGCTTTGGTTTCCAGAAGATGTTAGCGCAGAAGTTTTTTTAAACGATGGCGACCATGCATGTCACGGTTTTAGCGTGATTTTCAACAGGTCATCAGTATTGTATTGCATGTATAGCAAGTCTGTTGAAAACGCAATTTTTTTTTATTAATAATTGTGGTGTTGCAGCATCTCGTGTGAATGTTTGTACTAAGACTACTGCATACCCCGCAGGTGGCAAGTATGTTCCGAGGGCCGTGTTGGTCGACCTCGAGCCCGGGACAATGGACTCGGTGAGGTCCGGCCCCTTGGGCAAGCTGTTTCGCCCCGACAACTACGTGTTCGGCCAGAGCGGCGCAGGCAACAATTGGGCGAAGGGTCACTACACCGAGGGCGCAGAACTGGTCGACGCCATCATTGACGTCGTCCGGAGAGAGGCTGAGAACTGTGACTGCCTCCAGGGGTTCCAACTGTGCCATTCGCTAGGTGGCGGCACCGGCTCCGGCATGGGCACGCTACTGATGAGCAAAATCCGCGAGGAGTATCCGGATCGGATCTTCAACACGTTCTCCGTAGTGCCTTCGCCGAAGGTAGGCGATAGATCGCCATCAACGACGACAGGCGTCGTTGTGTGTGCGTCGTAACTGTCATCTATAGATATATGCCTTTACCATAGTCACTGTCATCCTCGTCGCAACGTCGTTGTTAGCTTGCTTTTCAAACTTGTCTAGTCATTAGTAAAAAAAGATGTTTGTCGGTAATGTCCTTTTTTGTTGATAAGATATGTATAATACAAACTGAAGATCACGTGTGATTAAAACATATAATTTGTGCAATAATTCATTCTACACGATGGAAAGCCGAAGGCAATTTTAATAGAAATATGCCGAAAAAATAACCGAAGTGGAAGCATTTGGTAAGCACAGCGACGACAGCGCTGCTAGAGCGTTACCTATCACTCAATATTCCGAAAAAAGCTCACACCTAATGCACCCAATGATAAATCTGTGGAACTGTTAAGAATCTTTAAAAGATATGATGTCACCAATTCTGCATCTGCACAAATATTCTGTTAAGAATCTTTAAAAGATATGATGTCACCAATTCTGTATTTGTACAAACATTCTGCTCCAGGTGTCCGACACAGTTGTAGAACCCTACAACGCTACACTGTCTGTCCACCAGCTTGTTGAGAACACAGATGAAACATTCTGCATCGATAACGAGGCTCTATACGACATCTGCTTCCGTACTCTGAAGCTGACAACACCTACGTACGGTGACCTCAACCATCTCGTCTCTGCCACAATGTCTGGAGTGACAACCTGCCTCCGGTTCCCTGGACAGCTGAACGCTGATCTGAGGAAGCTGGCAGTGAACATGGTGCCATTCCCACGTCTTCACTTCTTCATGCCTGGCTTCGCTCCACTTACCTCCCGTGGTAGCCAGCAGTACCGAGCCCTGACCGTGCCAGAGCTTACCCAGCAGATGTTTGATGCCAAAAACATGATGGCTGCATGCGATCCACGCCACGGTCGCTATCTAACTGTAGCAGCGATATTCCGAGGCCGCATGTCGATGAAGGAAGTCGATGAGCAGATGTTGAATATTCAAAACAAGAACAGCAACTACTTTGTTGAATGGATCCCGAACAACGTCAAGACCGCTGTGTGCGACATCCCACCACGTGGTCTGAAGATGTCCGGCACATTCATCGGCAACAGCACCGCCATCCAGGAGCTGTTCAAGCGAATCTCCGAGCAGTTCACAGCCATGTTCCGTCGCAAGGCTTTCCTCCATTGGTACACCGGCGAGGGCATGGACGAGATGGAGTTCACAGAGGCCGAGTCGAACATGAACGACTTGGTGTCCGAGTACCAGCAGTACCAGGACGCCACAGCCGAGGACGAAGAGTTCTACGGTGAAGATGGGGAGGACGACGGTTATGAGGCTGAAGTGGGCGAAGATTAGTTTGAAGGGCAGTGCAATATAGTTTCTTCGCGCTTGATCCAGTTGTATGGTGACGCAGTAACCACCGGGCACAACATGACTAAATAACATTCCATTCATCTGATTACCTACTTCTAAGCTTTACCAAT
This sequence comes from Lamellibrachia columna, assembly GCA_963662155.1. Taxonomy (NCBI): domain Eukaryota; kingdom Metazoa; phylum Annelida; class Polychaeta; order Sabellida; family Siboglinidae; genus Lamellibrachia; species Lamellibrachia columna. The sequence continues at coordinate 28,824,043 of OY759267.1, forward strand.
ATTGTCGCTTCTACAAGCTCATCTTATCTTCACTATATTTAACTAGATCACAACAAATGGAGTATTGCTCGATGGACCTTCTTTTGACATCAGATGTCCGGTGTCGCCACCTACTGAACACTATTAAAATCACATTGTAAACATTTAATTTATATGACATTGTTTTCTGGCTTTGGAAATAAATTAGTACCGTAAGTCGCTTAATGTAATATTTATTGCAAGGTGTATTTCTTTAACGTTGTGCGATAAAGTCTAGCCATTCATACGTAATAAAAGTACATGTTAGGCATTAGTAATATATGTGACTGTTGTTTGGCCTGCGTTTTTGGAGCGAGTGATAATTCCCCTAGTGCATGCATCAAAGAATCAGAATGTCACTTAGTTTGTTTATCTGTCAAGTTCCTGAGGGGGGATCTAGCTTACCAGCCAAGGACGCTCGGCTACGGATGTTAAAGTTTCGCAAAATAAATATGACTAACATTTAGCGTCTTTCGTCACAACCGCAATTGACTCACTGTACGATGTTTCAACTTACGTGTTTGCAGTAAGACAGACGAACCACCAGGTGGCTGTATGATCTGCTACCACCAGATGGCAGGATGGCTCACTACCACCAGATGGCAGTGTGGTCCGCTGTCACCAGGTGGCAGTGTGGTCCGCTGTCATCAGGTGGCAGTGTGGTCCGCTGCAGACCATCATACGTCCAGGAGGTGTTGTGGGGTTGCATGCCTTTGTGTGGGGCTCTCTCTTCATCTTAGTTTCGCTGTGCCTGTCCTATACTTCTGACTACACCAGTACCCCTGACAGATCTACATGTTGAAACGCTGATTTTACTGTTGCTCTATTAACCAATCATACTGCTCGCTGGACCATAATGGGCCTGCATACGGGAACTTACTTGATTGCGGATCCGTCGTCGCATGTCGGACTGGTAATAATGGGCATTTCTTGAAAACGCTGTTTCTAGTTTCGGCGCGGGCGCGTCTCAGTCGTCTGGTTCCCAGAACCATGTCGACCAACACAGCAAGTGGGACGAAGTACAACTGATTTGGCTCACTTCCGTACAGTAACACAACCGCTGACTCGCGAGGATAACGGGTCGAGTGACTACTGGAACCATGATGCCTTGCGGTTTTGAATGCAGATTTCGGCAAAAAATTTATAGAAAAGAAAACCGTCTAGATAATGAGAATTACCCCCATAATTGGGGTTTCTTGGGCAGTCTATAATTACATTGTACTTATTAATTCACTTGGTCCAAGCGAGGTATAGCTCGATACCCTCAACAATACGGCACTGATATGAGCCAATTTAGGAATTATCCGTGGGAATTTACCCCCAACCCCGGGCGATTGTCCAACTCCCCGAGATGTCCACCCAGAACATATAAATGAACGTGTAAATATGTTAATTTTTAATACATGTCATTTCACTTAAATGTCGTAAATAGATCAGGAAGCCTCTCTGGGTCAAACACCACAGTGTATCCGAAGACCTCCACGTACAATGCGTTTATAGTCTGTGTGCCCACGTACAACACGTACAACACGTACACGTGGCGCTGACGTTAACGAAATGGGCTGATTTGATGCATTCCACCGTCATCAGATGAGGCAGGTCTTCGGCATCAAATATACTCAACAAATCGCGAACAAAGCCCTCTACCGAAAATGTGCATTCAACCCATTGAGCTTGTCTGCCATCAAAGCTCGACGGAGTCTATTTAGACATATGCTCCGATAGAAGCCAGTGCACAGCTGGCCATAGACAAGTGTTTCTCTCCCGATGACGTGGCAGGCTGGCGAGGGCGCCTAACGAACAACAATCCCAACAACCCACGACAAATATCTGCAGGAAGTTGCCCAGCATCTTCTAAGCCAACGAAAATCTAGTTTGGCTGAGGTCACATGACCGAAGTCAATGGAAGAACCTAAGCCAGAACATCCCGAAAGCGGCACAAGCGAAACTGTTCCGACTACTGGCAGTGAGGCAGTGACGCGAAAATGCGATCACGCACGCACGCACGCACGCACGCACGCACGCACGCACGCACGCACGCACGCACGCACGCACGCACGCACGCACGCACGCACGCACGCTCGCAGATAGGTACACCACGGGGAGCCACAGCTCTATGTCTTCCTGTCGACTGAAGTCCAAAGAACAATGTGTCGCGTTTGCGCAGCTGGTCGTGAATGAATCATCTCCGCACGCTGATATTATGTCTGATGCTACGTAAACACAACTGACATCCTCGGGCCCACTCACGCGGTACGTGTCAATGTTCTGCATATATAGGACTAACCAGGAAACGCGGACATTTGATCGATGGGGGTTATAGGTAAGCCTATATGGCTAGCACAGCTGAAGCGGATTAAACTATCAAAATACGGACACTGGGAAATGGAAAAGAGGAAACCACAGTATAGTCTTAACACAAAATCAATAGAAGGCGAAATCAAGGGAAAGGACAAGCCATGCGAACCGCGTGGATTGACAACTTGAGAAGTGGACAACCGGAGGTGTACACATAGAACGGGAGATGGCGAGGACGCGGCGGGACAGGAGGGTGTCAACGCCCCCACGGGCTATGGCTGATATGAAGAAGAATATGGCTTGAAGTTGTAGCTTTCTGTGTTGTTGTTTGTTGATTCATGAAATATTCTAGAAGAGGTATGCTATTAGCTGTGTGGTTTTGGGATGTCGTGGACAATCTGCTGGAAACCCGCATAATGCAGACAGTTCAAATATTGTGTTTGGTGACAAATGTTGTTTAAATGCTACCTAACATTTAAACTCAAGAGGATTGTGTCAGAATAAACATTTACCTTACTTAAGGTATATCAATGTTTAACGCATGCATGGCGGTATGATCAAATTATCTGCAATGTGGAAGTCCATTTGTCAAACACCAATGTTAAATCGATACCCCAAGTGGAGGCAGTGATTAAAATGCGTTACACCGTCCTTATATACGCAACGTAAGTGCTGCATCTACGATCTCGCAAAGGGGAGGCTAAAGGGGGAAGCCTAGTCACCCATTTGTTCACAAACGCAAAACACCGACAAATGAATGTATCTATGGACGGCTTACTTATATAACCGATGCCTGTGCATCTATAACTTATAATAATATATTGTATACGATCCCTAAGCGAGTCGCAACTTGTTTTCACTGGCGTGGATCGTAGCCGCTCGCTGCGGTGATTCAGCGGCCTCGTAGGCGTCCTTCCTTAGCAACAACCTCGGACCTAGGACCTAGGACCTAAATAATTGATTGATCATCTCGTGAAACCGATGGCAACCGCAAACAGCAAACACGCCAGCGTTCTCGATCGTGGACGGGTTTTCGTTTGTATTATTCCGCCGAGTTAATTATCGTTACAGGTCCTCAACTGTTCTAAACATTTACCGGCATGCATAGGGAGATAATCGAAGGTTCATAAAAAATTATTAATAGTAACTACTTAACATAGCCAAACCAAAATAAATAATAATAATGACATCGGCACTGCGAAGCACCCACAACAAGGAGCAGTAGAAAACATTCTCCTGAGACAGAATCAGCCACAGAGAGAAAATAATATCAACAATACATGGTGATGATGATGAAGACGATGGTGATGATGATGAAGACGATGGTGATGATGATGAAGACGATGGTGATGATGATGAAGACAATGGTGATGAAGACGATGGTGATGACGATAAAGACCATGGTGATGATGATAAAGACGATGGTGATGATGATAAAGACGATGGTGATGATGATGAAGACGATGGTAATGATGATGAAGACGATGGTGATGAAGACGATGGTGATGATGATAAAGACGATGGTGATGATGACAAAGACGATGGTGATGATAATAAAGACGATGGTGATGCTGAAGACGCAGACGATGACATGCGACGGTGGTGATGATGGCATGTTGCTATACTTTACCAACATGGAATTGCACGTCATACACTATCATTGGGTTGTTTGTGTCAACCCATTTGTACGCTGTAACGACAGCGTAGACATAGATAGAACGCCCGTTTGTAAAACTGTAGTGGACTAATTAATGACATAACTCTGCTGGTGTAACTGAAGCGCCGTTATAGATGCAGTGCCTGGACAGCCATGCTTATGCCTGCCCGTATGATCCCGCGTTCTTACAACTGATTAATGCACGCAGTCGAACAAATAAGTGGATATCAAAGCGTGTACCACACACATTGACAACTATAGAAGGATATATTGTGTAATAATGATTCATGTCTTGTGTTTCACGGTTGGGTGCCTTATTACAAGCCCGACCTCCAGACGTTGCGGTGTCTAGGCTCCGATCGGCCTTGGCTTGTTTTGACGTGCTCTCGAGTACTGATTACTGTCGTCATATCTGATTCAAACTGATTCACACAACACCTAATTAAACGTGTATCAAGCAATGACTTGTTCAACCGTTGAATTATGGTCGTTGACCATGCAGTTGTTTACGTTTGAGCAGAGAACAATGAGTTTTACGAGGTCCATTGTGTTAATAAAGCTGGACCGCTGCCGTTTATATGGTAGCAGTAAACAATGTGCACAGTCATAATTATGTTCGTGCACATAATATGTCATAACATGTTCTGGTGGTAGCGTTAAGCCTATAGTCTGTATAACAGGTGAAGTAACAATGAAGCATTTATAAGTCAGAACTAAAGATCTTGACACGACCGCTGCAGATCACTAGTGTTGGCCTAGGCTCTATTTGAGGAACTTGCCCAAACGCGCTACTTTTCAAAACGTACCCCCGACCCCTACTGCCAATATAACGAATCAACTACACGAAGTACACTGCTAAATAAAAGAGGATATTTCCTGTCAATTTTGTCTCGATTATGCGACCTTGTTTTGATTAAACAGAATCTCAGTGATTTAGTGTGCACTGCACTGCACGCACGCATTCATGTGCATTCGTCATCTGGGATGAAATTTCACAGCTGACAATAAACGTCTCCAATTAACGTCTGGTGGAAATGTATCACCAAACGCACCTTTAAAGCCTGTGCAATAATTACAACGTATCGTCTCGGTAACACACATAATATTATATATAACACATTATATTATTGTTGGTTAAATACAGCGTAATCAGGTAACGAGGTTATACGAGAACCCCGACCGTCAAGTGGGGTCGCGAAATAGTCTAGCGCGGGGCGGGAACATGTCGCGGCAGGCGGGTCACTTGAATCTATCGAACAGGCGGCGGGTACGTGCGGTGTCGGTGATGGTGGTTTCCATGGAAACCCTGAATAGTTGTAGTAAACGTGCTGCCAGTAAAACCCTGGTCAAAAAAACTAGACGCATCTGCTTGCGAAAAGCGTCGTTTATAAACGTGTTGCCAGTGAGTTAAATGCGCCGCGCGGTATGTTAGGGCCTACAAGAGCGTTATGCGGTTGACGTGTTACTATAAAATAGGCCCCGCTCTTTGCAACCGTCGCTCGCGACACGAAACCGACGGCATGTTCTGAGTCCGTGAATTGTCCAGCAAACCGCTAGACTCCCTTTCTTGCCTATAAACGCGCGTGAAATTGTGCACATCCAGGCTGGTCAGTAGGCCCTACGGCAACCAGATCGGTGCGATGGTTGGCAGAGTGTTCAATCTATTGTTCATTTTGCGTTACCCGGACTTCAATTGGGGGTTATTTCATCACCAAGCAAAGCGCTTCTAAACTGTTTACTTTTCAAGAGCACTACTTTTCTTGAGAAGTAGATCAGGAGCACGTTGGTTGCTGCTGAAATTACCAGAAAGCATCGAGGCTCTAACGGAAACCGGGTCGGCGTGCGTTGACTGGGGAAACAAAGAGGTGGCGCAGATCAGATTTGCTGAAGAGTAGGGGGCCTGCGAACTCTGTACAGCGCTCGCCGCGGTTGGCTCTGTTATTGTGTTCGCAGAGTAGGCCAGTGTTCGAGTGAATAGCGCTATTCTGGGAATCACAGAGAGCCCATCGATCTGGTGACGTCGTCCACCAATCCAAGTCCATATTGTGGCGTTATCGATCTAGCCGAGTTTAGTGTTACAACATGACGAGCCGACAGTCACTACAGTCTCGCTCATTGTAGCTAGCCGGACGGGTGGCACCTATGATCGTTATTAGTCTAAATTGAATGTTTCGTCTCGAATATCTTGTTTATATTGTATGGTCAAATTCTAAATAAAAAAGTGTGGTTCATTTAAAACGCATTTGGACGGTCAAGATGTTATATTAGATGTAGTGCTTTAAAGCATGGTTTTACAATAAAAAAAAAGATTGTATTTTTATCTGTCTCTTTGGAGTCGCGTCAGGCATAGCAGTATGTTAATATATATGCAGGAGATATTGAATAAATGTTGCTACATGTAAAATAAGTTTGTGCGTATCTACATGTTTTCTTTGTAAATCTTTATGTACAATTAGGCATCTGTGGATATCACAGGGTACTCGAATATCACACACGCAGTCAAGAGGATCAAAGCAACGAGACATTTAGATATTCGCCTTTCATCGATTTCTCCATCGCATGACAGGTCAAGTCAGGTCAGTTGAAATCACGAGTCCTCTGATGATATATGGTCAGCAGCGTGCAGCTCGGACGTCGATAGTTGGCAGGTCTTGGCCTTGGCAACGAGTCTTGAGTAGCCTGACGTTGTCTCACCGTCATACCAAATCGTGTAGGTCCTATAGTTTATGTGTATGTTTGACACTATGTAAAGCTAGACTGACCGCAATATTAACCAGTAATACATCGGGCTGGAATGAAAATGGAACTTTTCATCAAAACACGGAAACACAAACTAACATCTTGTGGGCACATCACGATACAACGGGAGATACTGGAGGGAATGGTGGAACGTAGAAGAGACAGGGGAAGATGAACTAGGAAGATCTGATAAGAACGGGACAGCGCAGCCATCAATGGACCACCCATGACCTCAGGGAGAGAGGAGATGACGCCACACGGTGAAACGGTTTTGAAACATAAACATGACATGCATGCAGGCAGATTCTGGACAATATTATTATTGTTTATTCTTAATCCAACACAAATGACATTTTGAAGGAGTTGACATTTTACCGTTTCGCATTCCTCACGTGACATTATATATAATAATTACACATTACAAACTCGATGCATTACCACCACGTGACAACGGTGAATTAAGACACGTAGCTTCCTAAATGTAAACACATACCAAACCACCCTTCTGAGATCTTGCTTTCTTTAAAACGTCCTATGATTTTGTATACAAGCAAGCGTATTTACATTGGTGCGAGTTTTTCTCTCGCTAACTGACCACCCCACACTCACTGATATCACACAAAATACACCACTATACAAGTGGCCACATCTTCGAACATACATCCTTGCGAATCATTGATACTATCTAAAGATTACAAAACCGGTACAAGTTTGTTCTGGTAATTTTTCTCAAGATATTGATAAACAGGGCCTATTTATCATGGTCGGCACCAGTGAATCGGGCACGTTTTTTTAATAGGACCCTTTTATAAACAATACGCTTTTTGACTAAAATTTACCAGGTTTTGGACCCATCCTAAGGACTGGCGCGATATAAGAACTTGCCTTTACCTTTCTATAAATCTGCCTAATATAAGCCGTCCACGAGACTATTGTTCAGAGTAAGGTATAAAACAATTGAAATTTACTAGATATGTATTTTTAAGTCGGAAGACTAGTAAACCTCCATAGGGACCTATTACCATCTATGACTGTACTATCTATTCACCAATGGACGCACGCACGCACATACGCACGCACGCACGCACACACGCACGCACACGAGTATTGTATTACGAATCCATTATGTTAATCGTTTGGGGGAAACATACTTGCGTTCCTGGTAAGATATCGTATCGACATTCCGTGGAAGTAGTGAATATTCACAACGACAACCGAAGCACTCTCTCATCAAACGTAGCTCTCGCTAGGACGTAGCTCTCGCTAGGACGTAGCTGGACGAGCGGACGAAAAACATGTTTGTATGTCGTTTTTTTTTTTGGTAAAATCATCAGACAAACTATTAAATTACTTAATATTTGGTCAAACATTAGCTGAAGTGAAAATGGAAACGCTGAAAAACTCACGAATTTCACACTTGTGAAACTTCGTAACTTTGTCAAGTCATCGGCGTGAGGATGACGTCACACCCGTGATCGGCTTTTACCTGCTCAGTGTTCACACCATTTTGGACATCCACAATTTTGAACCTTACCAGATCTAAAAACTAAGTCATTAAGTCACTGTTAAAGTAGTTAATGCTTGTTCAAACATTTACTGAAGTGAAAATCGTAATGTTGAAAATCACGATTGTGTTCCTTGGTGAAAATTTCGTAACTTTGTCATGTGATCGGCGAGAGGATGGAAGTCATGCCCATGGTCAGCATTGACCGACTAAAATATATTTTTATGAAGATTTGAAAAAAGACATTTAAAAAAAATATTAAATCGACTGCGGATGTTACATAAACTATTCACACATTACATATTTGCACACCAACGAACCGGATTCACGATAAGATAAATCAGTTGAGGGTGGAGTTTATTGTTATTGCCAAATTATGTGTTGTAATACCAATAATACTGATTTTCTGGAACAAGTGTAAACAACACGTATTATTAAAAAACCTAATCTAAATTTTTTATGTTTTCTCTCAGTAAATATATCAGCACAGAAGAATATAAAAAAACGTACTGACTCTGTTTTTAACCAACACTTGTCTTTCCATCTTGGTTGATCTCGAGCCAGGAACCATGGACTCCGTCCGATCTTTGCCATTCGGACAAATCTTCAGGCCAGACAACTTCGTCTTCGGACAGACCGGTGCCGGTAACAACTGGGCCAAGGGTTGCCGAGGGTGCCGAACTGGTAGACTCCGTTCTCGATGTCTTCCGCAAGGAGGCTGAGAGCTGTGACTGTCTTCAGATATTCCAGCTGACACATTCCCATCGTAGTGTGTATTCTTTGCTCATAAAGGTCAGGACTGTAATACACGTATGTGGCTCTATTTGCAAACAGTATCTTGTGCATTGTATGAGGGAACACTGCTGTTGTCTGCTGCAGGTGTCCGACACAGTTGTAGAACCCTACAACGCTACACTGTCTATCCACCAGCTTGCTGAGAACACAGATGAAATATACTGTATTGATAACGAGGCTCTCTACGATATCTACTTCCGTACCTTGAAGCTGACCACACCCACATACGGTGACCTCAACCATCTTGTCTCCGCCACCATGTCTGGAGTGACAACCTGCCTACCGGTCCATGGACAGCTCAACATGGTGCAATTCCCACGTCTTCACTTCTTCATACCCGGCTTCGCTCCACTCACCTCCCGTGGTAGCCAGCAGTACCGAGCCCTGACCGTGCCAGAGCTTACCCGGCAGATGTTCGATGCCAAGAATATGATACCTGCCTGCGATCCATGCCACCCAACGGTGGCCGCCATGTTCCGTGGCCGCATGTTGATGAAGGAAGTCGACGAACAGATGCTGAACGTCCAGAACAAGAACAGCAGCTACTTCGTGGAATAGATCTCGGACAACGTCAGGTCCGCTGTCTGCGACATCCCACCACCCACCACGTGGTCTGAAGATGTCAAGTACCTTCATCGGCAACAGCACCGCCATCCAGGAGGAAGGCAAGGAGGCATAAACCCAACCAGGGGACATATTTTTAATGTTTTTTCAAATATCAAGATCGAAATGTTATTTATCAACAGTTTGGACTTTAGAATAACAACTATGAACATTGATCACATTGATAAGTGGATCTACTTCAACATGCAATGTGTGCTATATGCTGAATGCTATATCTAAAGACACGACCTGTACTAAATCAGTGCTCCACTAAGCACATTGTGTTGATGGTCATTTTGCATCAGATGTCTGTCCACCAGCCGGGTCCATGACGTTTTGGTAAAGGACACTTTGGTAATGGACATTTTGGTAACTGACATTTCGGTAAAAGGACATTTCGGTAAAAGGACATTTCGGTAAAAGGACATTTTGGTAACAGGACATTTTGGTAACTAGACATTTTGGTAAAACTACTGAAAATAACCAGGGTCCAATCTGCCATATCAGGAAATAACCTGATAAGATGTCAGTCAGTTAAGCCATTTATAAATTAGGATGGTCCAGCGGAATACCAGACAGGGAACTTGGCTTCCCACTAGCAGTCAGACATGTGTAAGATAGTGCTTGTCACCAAAGGGAACATGGCTTCCAAATAGCAGTGGTGGTGGCTAGTGTTCAACCACTACAGCCAACCAGTGGCCAGCAGGACACATTTAAATCCAGATATACATCAGTTCATATCATTCTGTTCATACATGTGATCATGGAAGTAATTGACGTTTCCTCGCGGCGGTCAGCTGCAAGTCATTCCGGCTTCTAATATCATCACTCTGCGCGAATGTTACTTACACGCGCCCTGGTTTTTTTTCTTTCAGCCCGAGATACTCGGCCGTGACTCTTAGCATCACCGCCAGTTGTAGGATGTTTTTACGTAGCCGCTAATGCAACGCCAATCCTATTTTCAGAGTTGAGTCTTTTGCTTCCCCTAGCATACAGGTAAAGGTAAAGGATAACTTATACTGCGCAGTATCCGGTCAAAGATCGCCCAAAGTACACTCCATCCCTGGCAGACCACTTCATTCCATCACCAACTCGACTTCAGCCACGCTGCAATTACTGCGCAAAGACAGTTCTTTCATATGTATCCACCATTGTCTGTAGCCAGGTATTCATTTACGCGGCTGTGTGAACTGGAGCAAAGTAGACCCCGAACCCCGGTCCTCTCTATTGGGAGTACAGAGCTCTAACTGCCGGACTACAGCGCCCCGCATAGACGCCAGGTAGACGGGAATACGTCTGTTGGTGTCTCTTCCGATAGACACAGGCAATGTGGGGTGAACGAAATTGCCCAATTTTCGAAACGGCAGCAAGTCGACTGGAGCCCAGATCCTCTCGATTGATAGTCCGGTGCTCTAACCGCTGAGCTATTGCGCCCGCGTCTTCTAATCCACTACATGTGTGAATTATCATTGTCAGCAAAAAGGAAAAACGCGTGCCAAATATCAGCCATAATTCAGCCTATCAAGTAACCTGCAGCTAGGAAACAATCACCACCGAGCTATCTCTAGTGGGACCTCTGTATAATGGAAGAACTCTCTCTCTCTCTCTAGTAGGACCTCGGTATAATGGAAGAACTTTCTCTAATGGGACCTCGGTATAATGGAAGAACTTTCTCTAGTGAAACCTCGGTAAAATGGAAGAACTCTCTCTAGTGGGACATCGGTATAATGGAAGAACTCTCTCTAGTAGGACCTCGGTATAATGGAAGAACTTTCTCTAGTGGGACCTCAGTAAATGGAAAAACTCTCACTCGGTATAATGGAAGAACTTTCTTTAGTGGGACCTCGGTATAATGGAAGAACTTTCTCTAGCGGGACCTCGGTATAATGGAAGAACTTTCTCTAGTGGGACCTCGGTATAATGGAAGAACTCTCCCTACTGGGACCTCGGTATAATGGAAGAACTCTCTCTAGTGGGACCTCGGTATAGTGGAAGAACTTTTTCTAATGGAACCTCAGTATAATGGAAGAACTCTCACCAGTAGTACCTCGCTATAATGGAAGAACGCTCTCCAGTGGGACCTCGGTATAATGGTAGAACTCTCTCGAGTGGGACCTCGTTATAATGGAAAACACTCTCTCGAGTGGGACCTCGGTATCATGGACAGTTGCGAAACGGAATGGGGAACCCATGCTTGTGACTAAAAAGTATCATTAGAATATGAGATAAAGTCCCCTCGTGACAAGACCCCCACTGGGTAAAAGCCCCCGGACAAAAGCTTCCCATTCAAATAATGACTAGAACAAAATCTGCCTCATCATACAGCTGTTTGTATTTCTATTTATTATTTTTGTAAAATAATAATAATTCATGTATTACATTTGGCACTTCGTAGGCATTGTTGACCATAGGTCCAATTGACGACCTGACGTCTTTCTGTCTGTGTAAATGGCGCCCCAAGTCACCTGCAGTACACTACATGGCACGGTGCGGTTACTGCCAGTTTGCGGCATTCACGCTATGTAGAACATCGAGGCTCGTTCATATAGATATGTGATAACATATTTTACAAACTACAATATAATGAAGCGGATTTCGTCCTGGTTGACATTCTTGGGAAATTTTGTCCGAATGAGCTTTGTCTCGAACGCCATGGCATCTAGTGTCTATCCCCAAGCTGGGAAATTAGATATCAGACAGCCTTTGAGTAATTGATTGAAAAAGGAAATTGTTTAAATCCCGCGGGTGTCTCGACCTCCCTACAGGTCACAAATACCGAGGTGTACAACCCAACCTGTTAACTACGGTACTCGTTAACGACGCAAGTGGAAACAAAACACGTAACAGGAAACTAGGCAGGGGAAATCCACGTCACGCTGGTTGAACATGTTTCTACTTGACACCGTTCTCCTATTGCGAGTGTGGTGAGCGCTTTACACATTACATAACAATGCGTGAGGGATGGGTATAGATAGTACAGTAACACAGCGTTAATCGCACAATAGTGCTGCCCCTTGTCGGGGGTGGGGGTGGGGGTGGGGTGAAACAACGTCATGCAACTAGCTTAGCTTTCACCGGGATGGATTAATTGGATCGGGCAGTTACCCCGAGCAGTGACCCTAGCAGTGACCCCGAGCAGTGACCTCTACATGTTAACAAGACTAAATACAATTTCCACCCAAAGCAACACACCCCAGATGACACATGTACAAGGAAGCTGTTGACACAAAGAAACACCCCCCCCCATATATCAACAATGTGTGGCACATATGTATCATAATTCTGGAACAAGAAAAACGATAACAAGAAAGTTTACATTGGCCCCATTTTACGTAATATTTTTATATAATGATATTTCACAGGAAAAAGACTTGCATGTGTACAATGTACATAGACGACAAATAATAACATATTCAGCCCATAGTGTGGAATAAATGTGACCAGTGACTCATATTACGACACAAAGTCGCTCTCATGGGAGCCAACTAATATATGAAATATGTTTCAAACCAATTTATTTTAATTTAAATCAAGGAATATTTCGATGCAGTTAATACGGAATTCCAATAAAAATTGTATCACACGTGTAGGCATTCACGTGCGTGCGTGCGTGCGTGCGTGCGTGCGTGCGTGCGTGCGTGCGTGCGTGCGTGCGTGCGTGCGTGCGTGCGTGCGTGCGTGTGTGATGCCTCTTGCACTACAGAACTGTACGACAAGCTGTTCATATCGATTGACTGCGAGAGGTCAACCCGTTCTTTCTCGGAAGCCCATTTAGCGCAGCTACCCTCCTCTACAGTGTGAGTACCGACCGTGTCGGACAGTAATATCGATCGTCTGTTTCGGTCGTCTTCCGGAGCTGGTTCGTTCAACACGCGCGCAGTCAGGACGGCTCGCTGAAGCGTGACCATAACAACCAGCGATTCTCGCTGATTGACATTCCGGTCATCTATTGTACCAACGCACACAAATGGTGAATTTACGGAATGCCTTTCAAGACACTTCATCCAGTTGACGTTTAGTTTAATAAACTGTAAAAATATAAATTATATTGACCATTTTATGTTACACGTTTACTTTATATTTGATCCATCGACTTGTCAATAAAAGTGGGAGTGGCCCCTTTGGAATGGGAAGAAGCAATTATTTAAAAGGGAAACAAATAAGGACATTTTTAGAAGAAATCACCAAGATGAGGTCTCGCCGGTAGACATTATCAACTTAAAATTTTTAGTGTTGGAATCTCGATTAGCCAATGGTTTCGTTGTCCGCCTTCCACCGGGAAAAAAACTAGGCTTTTAATTTAGTTAAATACTCATTTTGGGCACCACGTTCATCAATCGACGGGCACAGTGTTTCGTGGACTCTGGCGTGGGTTTAGTGGTCATACACCCCTCAGCGTTGCCATGCTGGATCCTCCAGGTTTACAACTGCGAGTTGTAAACGGAGTCCTCCTGTTTACACGCGTACTGTTCATACAAGTTGTAAACAGAGGTCTCCTGTTTACACGCGTACTGTTCATACAAGTTGTAAACAGAGGCCTCCTGTTTACACGCGTACTGTTCATACGAGCTGCCCGTGTGTCTGTGTTCTGCCATTGGCATAACAATGGTTAGATATCGTATCTCGGTTATCATGAGCGCTCATCTGGAGAGGTCTGGTCTCCCGTCAGTCTTACAGCTGGCGGGCATCCTTTGATGTGTCACTTCCAACGACACATGTGACGAGTGAAATGTAACTACAAACTTAGCACTGACGTCAGCTGGAGGGATCGGAGTCGCCGCCGCTTTAGTGTCATACTTCAATTGTACTTAGTTCAGTCGTTTGCAGAATAAAGGGTATTTTCGCAAAAAAATTGTAGATATTTAAATGTATGTCTGTCTGTCTGCCTCCCTCTCCCCACTGACGCTGACGTTGGCTAGTTCGTGTCACAGTTTGTCGGTCGAGTTGATTAAATGTCATTACACAGGTGGCGGTAATTACCTGCACAAGGTGTATTGCGCTGTCACTACTCAGGGCTAACTGCGTGCACTCGTACTCGCGACAATCAGCGATAACGTGTCGTGCACTGAACAGCGCGACAGCGACCAGCAGTACACATATCAATTCCAGAATATACGTGTTCAAATGGGCACACCTTTGACTAGGCACACAATGCCTGGCGAAACAATGTCAAAACAGTCGTGTTCCGACGACATCAGACGCGTCCATGTAGACCGTCATGTCTCTCCTGGTGCCTTACAGCGATAACACACCTCTTCCACTGCGCGTGGCATCGTAAACTTGTCGGATACATTTAACGGTGTAACGTTTCTGATATGCATCAAACCTATATCACCTTTCACATAGGCATTTTCCGTCAACTGCAGGAGCCCTCCGTTAGACAAGTCCATCTTTCTAGAACTAGAGGACATGAGGTAAAATTAGAAAAAGAACCGGTGTAGATCAGGATTTCAATAAGTACTCGTTCTCACAGAGAACAATAAATGAATGGAACAAATTGTCTACGGATTGTGTAACTGCTAGCAGCGTGAATATGTTTAAATACAAGGTTGACACATATATGAAGAGGGCGGGTTATACATACATGAAAATTGTTGGATTTTCGATAAGCCAATGGCTTCCTTGTCCCCTTGCCATCTGAACAGTTGGCTTGGATGGCAAATATTGAGAAATGTTGTTAAATCTTCTCTGTATTTGGGTTCTCTTGTCCAAGGTGTCCCTGCATTATTTACTCTATCATCGAACGACCTCTGTCAGTTGTTCTGACTGTCCACCTGTTGTCTTGCATTCTCGCTATGTGACCTGTCCACCTCCACTACGTTTTCATGAGGTGTGTTATTAGATCTCTTACTTTTGTTCTCCATCTGATGATATCCACCCTATGAAAAACGTTAAACACAAACAGAAACACAGCAATCGATAGGACAATACACGATCATGTCAATCAATGTTTCAATAAGCACATGTCAAACGAGATTGATTCATCAGATTTTAGTGTTTGTGTTGTCGAATATTCATTTGCATTATTTATACCGGAAAGCCGATATCTACGTGGAGGCGTCGGGCATGAATTTTACGGAGACTCGATTATACAGGCCAGTGTTCGTGTGTTGTGGGGGGTGTGTGTGTCCGATTCGTTGTGGGGCTGTGTCAAACAGCACTAATGAACCAACCATGCGACTCGTGAAAACCATTAACACAGTCCATTGCAATCAACACAATTACAACTGCCTTAATTGCACCAACACGCAATTCGCTGTCGCCCAGACCTGCTCGCTTACAAGTTGAACCCCGCTGTCAATGCTGAACGGCCGAACTACTTATATTATTAATCATTTGAAACATTATTAAATACACCGACAAAGCAATGGCTAGCTTTGGGCATACAACAAAGCTATTGTTGTGTCCAACGAGGGCCGTCAATGGAAACAACTTGGGCAATTCCACCGTTTGAGTCACTTAATCTTTAGCAGAAGCGAGCTTAATTAAATTCACAAACAATGTACGATAATCCGATCAATGTGCTGCAGATAACTGTTCAATTTAGGGATGCTCTCAAAACACGACTTTTAATAAATGTAGCACCAGCGTCGCAGTGGTCTCAAACCAATGTGTTTGCGAACGCGCGTAAACATTCGCCGACCCAATTACCTGACGTCGTTGAGTGTGCTTCGTTTTTCTGCGACACCTTAATGCCCGCCATTGTGTTAATTGCACCCTCTTGGTGCATTAGTACCATTATGCGCTGCTTGGTTGTTGTTTTACCCTTTGATCTTTGACCGCGAGAGGGGCCTACTAGAACGAGACTGCCAACAGTGGCGCCAGAAAGAACAGCTGAACACCTGGCGTCTGTCTGATCGATGTTAGCCTCAGAGACAAAAAAAACATTCCTCCTTGGGGCAGAGACGCACAATTTAACAGGGCTACCGGCGAAGGTGCTGTTATTGCTTAGACCGTTCGCATAGATAGTGTAGGGTTGAGTGTTAAGCGGGAAGCTTTATTAAAACGCAGTGAATTGTGTGCGTTCATGCGGAAACGCGCGTGATATGATAGAATTCATATATGCATACATATTCTATTGGTTGAAATGTACAATGGTGTCTGGTTCCCGTATAGCCAAAACCAGACACATTAATATAAAAAACACATTTCAATTGAACCGACGACTCAATCCAGATACCATACAGGCGTAGTTATGGAAACAAAGCCCATACAACGTTGCATGAATACAAACGATTTGGCAATCCGCCGTTAAGCCTCAGTCAATACACGCCTGCTTATTGCGTAAGGTGGACTGCGCACGTCAGATTTAATTGCGCGCATGCAAAGTAGATCCGCTTGGTGTAATTTTGCATGGTTACGACCAGGTCACGTGATCGTGCGTTTGTATAAAAGCGGCCGCGCTGCTGGTAACGATCAACACAGCTGGTAGACAGACAAGGTAGCATTTGTTCACTCGTGTAAGCTCTCACACACCAACATGCGGGAAATCGTACACATCCAGGCAGGCCAGTGCGGCAACCAGATCGGAGCCAAGGTAAGTTTATTTATTTCACTCGACGGTGCTGTCGAATTTGTTACTTTAACGATTAACTGATTCGTCACATAAATACGTTTTTAAGAGCCTACTATTGTAATTGGCTTGCATCGTTCCCGTCAGAAGTGCAAGCGCACTAGGCCGTGTTTCAGTTGTTCGTGATAGGTCTATGCGTCGAATTTAACAGTCAATGCAGAAGCTACGATGAAAAACGTATAGCAGAGAATTCCCACATAAATTTCCAACGATACGAACGGACCTGCCGTTTGTAACTCCTCGACCAGTAGGCCCTGATCGAAATTGTTAACTCTAACATGAGAGTATGAGACCGGTACTCCTTTCTTTGCCATCAACCACAGACGCCAAATAGTGATAATCGATAGGCAGCCTACTTGCGAGCGCTTCGAGGCAAGACTCATCAAGATAAGTGTCGCCTGATAACGGATAACATGGCATTCTTTACTCAACTCAATGGGCATTTGTTTACATTGTCATACAACGGTTATTGTTGAACTAACAGGGACACGAACATATTTAGGTGCAGTTTGTGGTGGCGATTTGCCTTTGGTGCTCGTTCGTCGTATACATCCCAGTGATTCAGCTCTCCTAGTTACTATGATTTGCTTCCGAGCACGTGGGCATGTTCTGTCCCTTTCGAAGGTTCACCAGTAAGCACCATTTCTGGTCTACATGTTGACAGTTTTGATGGCATTGCAAACACTTGGTGCATAATATTTGTTCTAACTAAAACCGAATCAAGCCTTTTGCCAAACCCTACATCCCCAATTCTGCTACATAGCTTATCGAATTATAATGATGTATTGTTCATTTCGCAACTATGTGTTTATGCGAGACAACTAACAGTAATTTTAAATGGAGCCTTCATATACATCTGTACCGTAAATACTAAGTAGATTGCCTTTTCAAAGAGTTGTTTTTAGCCATAGATAAACCTTTTCGGGACCTTGTCCGTAATGGAAGTTATTTAAGAACGTCTTGCAGTTAATTTAAATAGTCTGCCATTTGTGTACCTTGAGACTGAGTCGCTACAACACGTTGCCTCTATTACCTCAGTTCTGGGAGGTGATCTCTGACGAGCATGGCATCGACCCGACCGGAACCTACCACGGCGACTCCGACCTGCAGTTGGAGAGGATCAACGTCTACTACAACGAGGCCACCGGTAGGGAGCAGCACAATATCATTAATAGAATAAAGATAGCGCCAGTGAACCGATGAATAAATTCACTGTTGTACGAAGCATTCACTGCAGTCAGATTAATAATGAGAGTGGCGTCGGGTCATGACACCTTTGGCTTAAATTTTATATTTGTTTCGTATGTAATCTGTTGATGAACTGATTGGGCCCCAAGTTTACATACATTTTATGTATGTAAACAAGTTATGTATGTAAACTAAGATACGCCACTGAAAGATTACATCGACAACATGATAGTTATTTAAATAATAACTAAACAATCCTACAACAGAGGTGTCAACTGACAGTTTAACAAAATAAATTTAACAAGATTGCCATCCCAAACAACAAGTTCCAGATGGCAAGTAGACAAGGAAGTCATTGGCTTATCGAGAGTCCAACAATTTTCTCATCTATGTGTAGCCCGCCCTTATCAAATATCTGTCAATTCTATTTTTAAACATATTCACATTACTACCATTAACACAATCATTTGGCAGTTTGTTTCATTCATTTATCACCCTCTGTGAGAAAGAGTACTTTCTCATGTCCAACCTACACTACTCCTTAACTAATGCGGCTTTGTGTCCTCTGGTTCTACTGCCTTCTTTAAGTTTGAAGAACATATTCCTATCAACATCCTCATAACCGTTCACTATTTGAAACACTTCTATTTGGTCTCCTCTTAGTCTCCTGGTGTCTAGTGTTGTCAAACCACATTGTAATAAGCGACTTTCGTAACTAAGGTCTCTCAATTCTGGAATCACTTTAGTTGATCTTCGTTGTATTCTTTCTAGCTTGTCTATGTCCTTTTTACGATATGGCCTCCATGCTTGAATACAGTATTCCAAATGTGGTCTAACTATTGCTTTGTACAGGGGTACAATTAGCTGTTTCTCCTTATGCATGATAGTTCTCCTAATTAGCCCTAGTATTTGATTTCCTTTCGAAGCAGCAATCACACACTGCTCTGAAACTTTCATGTCAGCACTAAATGTTATTCCTAAGTCCTTTTTTCCGTGTCCTATGTGTATACATTTACACTTCCCAAAATTTAATAACATTTGCCATTTTTCTGACCATTTAACTAATTTATCTAGATCATCCTGTAAACTTTGTTTATCTGTATCATTAGTAACCTTTCTGAATACTTTTGTGTCATCTGCAAAGTTGAGATAGCGTTACCAAAGCTATTTAACGTGTTAGAATCAACCAACTGAATTTTGCCGACTAACGTATTTAACCAATCCTTGTCTTTCCAGGTGGCAAGTATGTGCCTCGCGCCATCTTGGTTGATCTCGAGCCAGGAACCATGGACTCCGTCCGATCTGGGCCATTCGGACAGATCTTCAGGCCAGACAACTTCGTCTTCGGACAGAGCGGTGCCGGTAACAACTGGGCCAAGGGTCACTACACAGAGGGTGCCGAACTGGTAGACTCCGTTCTCGATGTCGTCCGCAAGGAGGCTGAGAGCTGTGACTGTCTTCAGGGATTCCAGATGACACACTCACTTGGTGGTGGAACCGGCTCCGGCATGGGAACCCTTCTTATCAGCAAGATCCGAGAGGAGTACCCCGACAGGATCATGAACACATTTTCCGTTGTGCCATCGCCAAAGGTAAATTTATAGATTTCAAATGAATAACATAATATTTCATTCATGTTTCAATATGCCAGAAAAGACGAGAATACATACTTATTACTTATAATATTGATTTATGCGCTTCCTAAAATTATGTGAGACTGCTCTTCCGAATAAAATGAGCGGACATGTGAAACAATGCACTTTCTGGTAGTACAGTATATAATTCACAAAACGTTTGATAAAGACCAGTAAGAATATTTATATATTTTCCCACGAAGTGTGGAATTCAAATTAGATCCACTTGGCAAGCGTCATTGAACACTGGTTAATTACATGCACTTATTTGACGTCAACATCTATCCACGCTCTCCATTGTGTGACTCATTCAACAGGTGCACGGATTGAGTATCACGTTCAGGAGGTGCTAACCTTTAGCTAAACAACTAGAGTACTTGCCGCAGTATCTAAATAATTGAATGCAGCCGAATAACCTTTATTTTCTTCTTGCATTTTCCATCATATAACCATATCGCCAACGTTTGTCTGTTCCAGGTGTCCGACACAGTTGTAGAACCCTACAACGCTACACTGTCTGTCCACCAGCTTGTTGAGAACACAGATGAAACATACTGTATTGATAACGAGGCTCTCTACGATATCTGCTTCCGTACCTTGAAGCTGACCACACCTACGTACGGTGACCTCAACCATCTCGTCTCCGCCACCATGTCTGGAGTGACAACCTGCCTCCGATTCCCTGGACAGCTGAACGCTGATCTGAGGAAGTTGGCAGTGAACATGGTGCCATTCCCACGTCTTCACTTCTTCATGCCCGGCTTCGCTCCACTCACCTCCCGTGGTAGCCAGCAGTACCGAGCCCTGACCGTGCCAGAGCTTACCCAGCAGATGTTCGATGCCAAGAACATGATGGCTGCCTGCGATCCACGCCACGGTCGCTACCTGACGGTGGCCGCCATGTTCCGTGGCCGCATGTCAATGAAGGAAGTCGACGAGCAGATGTTGAACGTCCAGAACAAGAACAGCAGCTACTTCGTGGAATGGATCCCGAACAACGTCAAGACCGCTGTGTGCGACATCCCACCACGTGGGCTGAAGATGTCCGGCACATTCATCGGCAACAGCACCGCCATCCAGGAGCTGTTCAAGCGAATCTCCGAGCAGTTCACAGCCATGTTCCGTCGCAAGGCTTTCCTCCATTGGTACACCGGCGAGGGCATGGACGAGATGGAGTTCACAGAGGCTGAGTCTAACATGAACGACTTGGTGTCCGAGTACCAGCAGTACCAGGACGCCACAGCCGAGGAGGAGGGAGAGTTTGACGAGGAAGAGGAGGAAGGCGAGGAGGCATAATTGTGGAAACACGTCAAGAGAAAATGTACATAAAACCATCTGGAACCGTTTATTAACATTTCGTCAGCAGCATTCTGAACAGCGTGCAATTGCACACACATTGACAATTTCCCAGCTGAGCAGTATGTTCCTCGTGTGAACATTCTGCAATGCAGCTATTGTTATATAAAGTATGGGACTTAATATTTATTTCTGTTGACGCATGTCAATTGTGTATGCATACTGTTCTGCACACGGCTGCTGTAACTGTCGCTATGGTTAATAAACACGTTCAAGATTTATTGCACTTTGTCTACTTCGAAATGTTTGCAAGTTCATTAGTCCCAGTCCTTTACGGAAGTCCCTGCTGTTAAACTTAATCAGTTATAAAACGATGTGGTCGTTATAGAGGTACACGATGAACAAGTATAGCCATAGTCGTAACAGAAGAGAAGTCATAAAATGGTCGGTCTTAGAAGGTAGAGAAAGAGACATGAAAATACGTTACTGAACGATGAAGTTATCAATGATTACGCTAGCAATCTTCACACTTAACTGTGCCGCCCTGATTCCTGATCACGAATCAATTAAAGTTACCAATACCAAGACTAAATTGACGTCAGTGAGACTCCACCGATTGCAGTGAATGGCGGATGGTCGCCTGGACTGAATTGAATGTAGGGGGCTTACTATGACTCGTTGAATATAGGGGGCTCGGTGAGACCCAACTAAATACATACATACATACATACATACATACATACATACATAAACATTCATACATATGGCTCGTTGGGACTCGATAGGGGGCTCATTGGCACTCAATTGAATATAGGGGGCTCTTTAGGACTCAATTGAATATAGCGGGCTCATTGGGATTTGCTAGGACCCAACTGAGCTGGGACTCGCTGTATATAGTGGGCTCGCCGGTACTCGTCGAATATAGGGGGCGATATTGTGATCAGCGACATCAATTAAGGCTCATATAGCCGTGTGTCATTTGTTACTACCTGGTCTTGTAATCATTAGCAACACACTGCGAATGTCTCAGCCACCTATATTCGACCGCAACCCACGGTCATATGTTCAATAAGCGGCTAGGCAGTTCCTTCTCAACTCTCCCTCACGTGAATCGCCAATTCTACGAGGCTTTCTAAGTCTGAAATCCTAAGGGAGAACTCAACTTTGGCTCATTGCTGTTATTGATCTAGAAATTTAGATCGTGTTAGTTTTGAGGTACTCAAAATCATCGCCCTGGCTATACAGTGGCGCCACACGGTGAGCCGTGAACCAGCCAACCAACCACTTGAATAAACTAGCGCGCCACCTAGTGCGAATAGAAGCACATGACTCATGACATCTGCTTTAACTAGACGACAATATTAATTTCACACTTCTGGTAAAATATAAGACTGTTCCCTCTAAATTGTGGTCTTTCCCACAAATTCGCCAGGTGCCACCTATCCGGCGTCTTACTATTAATATAATTATAAGCTCTACGGTAGAGCCACCGGGAAGTGCAAACTGCCCTCGGAATTCAGCTTGGAGACACATTCCTTCCGCACATACCACATTCACAATGTGCAGCAATGTAGTGGAAACAACCTGTCTCCCATTAATTGGGGCTTGTCATTGCAAGATGATTGACAACTGGGTCCTGTACCAATCGACAGCCCCCTCCCCCTCCAGCTATAGACAAACTCCTTTCGTTCGACAGGCATATATCCATTTGACAGATTCTATCCCGATGCCGAGTATGCTGCAGCAGAAGTAACAAACAGACCGGCACCAACTGGCAATGCTGGAGAACAGGCACCATCCACATCTGGTGTCAGACCTGCACCAACTAGCAATGCTGGAGAACAGGCACCATCCACATCTGATGTCAGACCTGCACCAACTAGCAATGCTGGAGAACACACGCCATCCACATCTGATGTCAGACCTGCACCAACTAGCAATGCTGGAGAACACACGCCATCCACATCTAGTGCACCAACTAGCAATGATGCAGAACTGATATCATCCACGTCCGGTGTTAGACTTGCATCAACCAATAACACCGGAGAACTGACACCAGGCGCGATCGCATGGAAAGACGACAGTGGAGATTTTTAAGGGCGTTTCTTGCGAAAGGAAAATGGACATGTATATCACGGTAAACCAACATTTCCATTCAAGAACGAAGATAATTGTTGTTTTCGAGAAGACATCCTAATGAAACTGCCTCAACCAAAGACTGTTGGAGGCACCGCTCGTCGAGAGATGCAATTCATCTTTCCGTGCACATTCGGAAATTTGGACATCCATTAACTGTGATTCAACTTACGCTATGTTTTAGATCAACTTACCCCACACTCTGGCTCAACTTACCCACACCAAGTGCTACTTGAGCCAGTTTAGTACACCTTTTGAATTGGCCATAAGGGTCTATATACTTATCTATATAAAAGGTAAAGGTAAAGGTATGTTCTTATAGCGCAGTATCCGGTCCATAGGACTGCTCAAAGCGCTTTACACTTCACCCCCTGGCAGACCTGTTCATTCCAAGGCCATCTCAACTTCTTTGGGAAGTATTCAGCCACGCTGCAATTGCTGCGCGAAGGCTATTCATTCACGTATCCACCACTGTCTGTATTGCCAGGTACTCATTTATACAGCTGAGTGAACTGTGGCAACGTGGGGTGATCAAACTTGCCAAAGGTTCGAAGCGACCGCAGTGGGATTTGAAACCGGGTTCTCTCGATTGAGAGTCCGGCCTTCTAACCGGTATGCTATCGCGCCCCACAAGATGTATACACCAGATGTATTATTTTTGTCTACAATGATCAATGAATAACCGTAGATTACGTAAGTAAAAAAATTACTTAAACATTTGACTGTGACCAAAATATAAAAAAATGAAAAATGGCTCAATTAACATTGCATTCCCGTGTACAATTCTTAAGACAAATTCCACGTTTTATGGGTGTGCGTTTTCTGTGTACACTGCACATTAACGCAAACGTTCAACGCATTTGGGGTATCAAATCACAATCATTGGATAATTAACAGTATGTATTTTGACATCTTAAAATGCGCTTTTACAATAAAGGATAAACATTGAAAGGTCCCATTGATATGTGAATCACATATGTGAATTGATTAACATAATGCCATCATTGTTTAAACTAGAAGTGCAGGGTGGTTACCTAGAGGTGTCTCAAGCAGAACAAGAGGCCACTAGCACAGATAAACCAATATTAAATCATCCGAAAAACATCTCTGAAAAAGGTTATAGATGCGTATATTTAAATGCAAGGAGCATAGTAAATAAGAAAAACGAGTTAAACATTATGGTAGAAGATATTGACCCTCACATAATTGGCATAACTGAATCATGGGCCAACACATATATATCAGATGCTGAATTGGGACTGACAGGATACATAATGTTTAGGAAAGATCGAATAGGAAGAAGGGGCGGGGGAGTTATTTTATATGTTAAAGAATCTATTCAGGCTTATGAAATAAAACTAGAAAGGGAAGCAGATTGCGATGAAGCTTTTTGGTGCAGAATTGTTTCAGGAAATTCAAAATTAACTGTTGGATTAGTTTACAGAAGTCCAAACATAAACGAAGAGGACAACACAAAAATAAAAAACGCTATAAAGGAGGTTAGTAAAGGGGATTGTATCATAATGGGAGATTTTAACCATGGACACATACAATGGAATTCTCTAGAGAGCACAGGGATTGAAGACCAACAATTTCTATTTTTAATCCAGGATAGCTTTCTTACTCAGCACGTGCTAGAACCAACCAGGGGAGAAAATGTATTAGATATAGTTTTGTCATCACAAAAAGAATTAGTGGACAATGTAAAAATATTTGAACCATTGGGTAACAGTGACCATAATCAAATACATTTTGACATCAATGTAAAATCAGAAAGTAAAAATAAGAAAGCGTACAAGAGAAACTTCCACAAAGGTAACTACAAAGATATGAGAAAATACTTAGCAAAGCTAGATTGGAATAACATGCTGATGAATAAGACCGCAATTGAATGTTGGAATATTCTAAAAAAAGAAATTGAGAGTATCATCGATAAATTTTTTCCCTTCCAAAAAAAAAAGGAAAACGGTGTAGAAAGAAACACTTGTCAAAAGAGGCTATTAGAAAAATAGTGTTAAAACAAACTATGTGGAGGGTTTATATGCGTACCAGAAAGGAAGAAGACTATGCAAATTACAAAGAGGCACTTAATGCAGCTACAACTGAAATCAGACAATCTAAAAGAAGCTATGAGCAAAAACTAGCATGTAACATAAAACATGACAGCAAGAGTTTTTATGCATATGTCAGGAGTAAATAAAACGTACAAGACAAGGTTGGACCTCTAGAAGACAGTGCTGGAAATATAGTATCACAGGGGTTTTTAATGGCGGAAGACCTAAATGGTTACTTCAGTTCAGTGTTTACCAAAGAAGATATTAGTTCATTACCAGTTGCTGATGCTAAATTTCAAGAGGCTAAATCTGACTATTTAGGTCCGTTAGTTGTAACTCCAGAATTGGTAGCTAAGAAAATAAAGGCAATGAAGGATAACAAATCACCGGGAGTGGATGGGATTCCTCCAAAATTACTAATGGAAACAGTAGAACAAATCAGTATACCACTTGCAAGAGTATTCAACTTGTCATTAAAAGAGGGAGTTGTTCCGTTTGAATGGAAAGAAGCAAACATCATACCATTATTTAAAAAGGGTTCGAGAAATAAGTCAGAAAATTACAGACCAGTGAGTTTAACGTCAGTGATTTGTAAATTATTAGAAAGGTTAATTAAAGACCATATGGTGGACTTCCTCGTTAAGCATAAATTATTAAATTCATCTCAACATGGATTCCTTAAAGCGAGGTCATGCTTAACAAATATGTTATGTTTTTTGGAAGAAATCACTAAGTGGATAGACATGGGATCGCCAGTAGATATTATCTACTTAGATTTTCAGAAAGCTTTTGACAAAGTGCCACATCAAAGATTACTACTTAAATTAAAAGCCCATGGTATCGGGGATAGCATAACTGACTGGATAGAACAATGGCTGACTGACAGAAGACAACGAATTGTAGTAGATGGAGAAGTTTCAAATTGGAAATCGGTTATGAGTGGGGTACCACAAGGATCAGTATTAGGACCTATATTATTCTTAATATATATCAATGACTTGGACGACAGTATAACAAGTAACGTATTGAAATTTGCGGATGACACAAAACTGTTTAGAAAGGTTAATACTGATGGTGATAAACAACATTTACAAAACGATCTAGACAGATTAGTGAAATGGTATGAGAAATGGCAGATGCTGTTCAATTTTGGGAAATGTAAATGCCTACATACAGGACATGGGAACTTGAATGTAATCTATAAAATGGGAGATACTGTTCTGGGTACTACTGTAAAAGAAAAAGACTTAGGAGTTACAATAAGCGCTGATATGAAAGTTTCAGAGCAGTGTGGTATTGCAGCTTCAAAGGGCAATCAAATTCTTGGATTGATTAGAAGAAACATAACACACAAGGGAAAAAAGTTAATTATACCTCTTTATAAAGCAATAGTTAGACCTCATTTCGAATACTGTATACAAGCATGGAGACCATATCGTAAGAAGGATATAGATACGCTTGAACGCATACAAAGGAGAGCAACTAAACTGATTCCAGAACTTAGAGACCTTAGTTATGAAGAACGCCTGAAAGAATGTGGTTTAACAACTCTAGAGACAAGGAGGTTAAGAGGAGATAAGATTTAAGTTTTTAAGATATTGAATGGGTATGAAAATATTGATAGAAATATGTTTTTCTCACTCAAGAAGGATAGCAGAACTAGAGGACGTGAGGTAAAATTAGTAAAGGATCAATGTAGATTGGACATCAGGAAGCACTCGTTCTCACAGAGGACAATAAATGAATGGAACAAATTGTCTACAGATTGTGTAACTGCTAGCAGCGTGAATATGTTTAAAAACAAGGTTGACACATATCTCAGGAGGGCGGGTTATAAGTAGATGAACATTGTTGGACTCTCGATAAGCCAATGGCTTCCTTGTCCACTTGCCATCTGGGCCTTTGGCTTGGATGGCAAATCTTGTTAAATCATGTTATGTAAATTAACTACTGCACATGGGACATATCCACACACGCCTATGCGGATATGCCCCCAAACGACCGAGATTGTCGAGAAGATTGTCGATTTTCGGTCTATGGCGGTAAAGTTTATTTGTGCAACGACAACACTAATGACACAAATTAAAAAAATGCATAAACACTCCAATATTCATATATTATTGAGAGTGTGAGTTACGTATCAATATAATATTTATACAATTACATGAGATTCTGCAAAAATAACATTTTAGTTAATAATTTCTTACCGACTCAAAGTATTTCAATTCGCGGGTTCAAATGCTCGATGTATGAGTTAGCTGCTACCGTAGAACACCGTTTTAGAGCCAAATACTACGCGATTTGGTCAATATAACGAGGTGCGCGGACATGCCTCAGCGTGCGGACATGCCCCACCTTCCCCAACATTAAAAAAACACAGTTTGCATGCAAGGTGATATTACAGCAAATTAAATTATAGTATAACAGTCAAACAGGGGGTAGCATAGGTGTCAACAGTACCGCTTTCGGGCAGGAAATCCCGCTTTTTTGCCTCGGTACCGTTTTTTTTATGAAATGTCACATCAAAATGGCGACCCGTAAAAACAACACGTTAAAAACGAAGAAAAATACTAAAACCGACGAAAGTTTATTGGCGGAGAATGTTTCCCGATTTTCATGAGATCTTTCCCACTTATACATGAGAACTTTCCAACTTTTTCTTGAGCAGATGTTGACATCTATCGGATAGGAATGTATATTTTGGGAAGACTCTTCAGCGTCTGAATTAACCGAGATTAAACTCATGAAGCCAAGGGTGACCTATAGTCTCGATTATCCCACTCTCGCTCGAATTCGTGAATCCGCCGAGAAGTGTGTGCCAAACGGTAGCGCCACAGCGCGGAGCCTGGATAATCGAGGCTAAGGGTGACCGAGATTGCGGAACAATGTCATTATTTCGCCAATAGATGGCGGCACTCACTTCCGCAACGACAGATTAAACAACAAAGTTGCGTTCCTTAATTTGTTCAAAACAACATATCATTTGAAACAGTATCAAACTAAGGATGTCTAAAATGGATGGTAAGCAACGTGATAATCACGTAATATGTAAATCCAAATGCTTATTTTAATGTACAGATGATGTTTGGTTGAGCGATATTACAGGATAAATTTAATGTTAGTCTTGATTTGAAAGTATCTGAAATATGTATCCATTTGTTTGGGTAATACCATGTCGTTCTCGTGATAAGGTTCACATTGTTATCATACTGTAACTTAATATTTGTCATTGTGTTTATTAATTATGATGACTGTTCGTGTTACTGTTAGTCTCATGACAGTCACGTCAATGACTCATTCATTCTGAGACGGAGTCTCTGTGAATATTACACGCTCTGTATAAGTGTTCTCGTTAAAAGTAATATGTCCTACTAACAAATTTAACTAACTTTAAATCTAACTAATTTATAAACATATCTAATCTTGTTGCAGACAAGATTACAGGGTATTTGCCCAGCCGCTCAGTTTAACTTGAAGGTGTCAAGAGAGGCTGCATCAGATAGCTAGCGTTCCCAGACACCCAGAGTATTTTGAGACTTGACTTGATTGAACGTTTGATAATTAGTTCAGAAGTTTAAAAAAACACTTAAAGAACAGAACATGTAACTGTTGTTGGATGATGCTAAAAAGTTAATTTATTTTGAATAATATATAAGGGCAACATTGAACATACATAGCCAACAATATTTAGCAACATTGTCATCCACAGCACACAAACCCAGATGGCAAGTGGACAAGAAAGCCATTGGCTTATCCAGAGTCCAACAATTATTCATCTATGTGTAACCCGTCCTTCTGAGATATTTGTCAATTTTGTTTTTAAACATATTCACACAGCTAGCATTTACACAAATAGCAAAAGTTACTACTAGAACATACGTTTAACAATATCCACATACAAGAGGTAGAAGGATGGTTGGGTCTGTTGCCACAACTGAATCTAGACAAAGTACAAGTATGCAAATCGGTGGGAAATCAGATTAGGTCACTGCAAGAACTATTGCTTAATGAAGCTTAACCCTGTGTCATAAAATATGCTTATTTCATTACACAGTAGGTTCATAAATATGATGCTGTTTTGATGAAAATGGGAAAGCAAAATCACAAAAATGTCTTTATGGATCAAACTTTATACCATTTTGTAAGTCTGTGTATATTATTGTGTCAGTATTATAAACAAAAGATAAAATACATGTTTGCAAAAATTTGGCAAACACTTTTGGTTGAGAACTTTGCCTGTTTTTGAGAATGTTTGTCAGATTTGTGCAAATAAAAGCTGCAAAAAATGTTTTTATAAGTTGTTGACAGGCCAACAATTTTCGCTACCACCTCCAGCCGTAAATGTCATACATAATTGAATGAAGACAAAGCAGTGTACAACTGTATCTGTATCATAATTATGACTGGCAACAAATAATGCAGTTAGCTGTATTTTGTAAGTTTATCATGTGTTATGTCTTTCTAATAGACACCTTTGTTGTTTCTTCTACAGAGCAGCTATTCAACTTAAAGGTGAGTAACAACATTGTGTTCCAAGCCGTTCATTCACTCGCTGTTTGAGTGTTCAACATGTGTAGACTAATATCTTTTATAGATGGAGAACTGCCTTCAGGTGTGAAGTACAGCCATGTCTCATTTATCCACGCACTTTGGTTATTGGCTGAATAATCAATTATTTTATTGATCTCCAGTAACTTACAACATTTTTAACAATAACAATGTAGCTGTGATGTAAAAGCAATCACTGAGACTGATAGTTGTCTAATTTATTGCATCTGATGTTTTACGTTTTAAGTCTCAAACATCTAAATCTCAAACAAACCGATGATGAGTTGGTTTGAATAAATACTTGGAAAATGTGAGTACAACCACTGGCCAAAAATTGCATTAATCTACAAGTTATAGATAAAAGTTCTGTGTTTGCTTAACTACTATAAAACAGAGCACATCACTGATATGAGCATTCAAAGGCAAAAGCTAATTGAGGATTTGGGCCGTTGGATGTCAACAGCCGAGTTGATATCTAAAGAGTTAATAATGATAATTATGTTATATGCAC
The DNA here is from genome assembly GCA_963662155.1 of Lamellibrachia columna. Taxonomy (NCBI): domain Eukaryota; kingdom Metazoa; phylum Annelida; class Polychaeta; order Sabellida; family Siboglinidae; genus Lamellibrachia; species Lamellibrachia columna. Next base: position 28,854,597 of record OY759267.1, read on the forward strand.
TGAGCTTCTTAATTCCAATTCATTACGAATATTAAAAAGTGCTCATTTGCAGTTCACCAGCAAACAGCTGGAACGGCTGGCGAAGAAAGCAGAAAAGGAGCAGAAAGTGCAACAAACAAAAGTGAAGAAGGTCAGTTTATTTCTTCCAGCAGTGTTCTTTGAGTCAACAGTACTGTAGTTGCATGACACATAGATTGTAAAATAACATTAAATGACACATTTCAGTAGAAATTTACAAAACCGCTTATATGTTTAACGTTTTTGTTCCAAAAAAAAACCATAACAATGACAAATATTTGGCTTCTATGTTCTTCTGTAAATTCCAAATGTTTACGTGATTGTGAGTATGATTGAGTGCAGGCATGCTTGAAAACATGGCAATCCCAAGTCACCATTATTGTTAAATGACATTTTTAATTAAAAACAAAACCATTGATATAGATACCTTTAGAGAGTACCCAGAAAAAATTCAACATTCCTTGTGAAAAACTCTGAAATAAGGATGCTGGATACAGCAGCTGCAGAATAATTTGCATCAAAATACTTCCATACAATGATTTTGCTGTAACACTTGATGGTAGCTGTATAAATACCAAATATGATCTTCCTGCTTATGGACAATAATTATGTTTTATATGCCATGTAATTGCTGAACTAATATAAAGAAGTGACGCATTAAAAAAACAGCATCATGAAAATATGCAGACAGCAAGTCAGTACTTTTTGATATTGTACTTTACTGTGGCATCATTTGCATAGGCAATACAACAGAAGAATTTGGACACAGCCAAACTGTATGCGGAGAATGCTATTCGTAAGAAGAATGAAGGGTTGACCTACTTGCGGATGGCAGCTCGTGTTGATGCTGTTGCCTCTAAAGTTCAGTCTGCAGTCACAATGAAGGGAGTACGTACATCATCCTCTTTCCCAACTCATTCTCACATTTTTATAAGACTACGAATGTAGTTTTATTTACCAGTAAGATACTGCAGCTGATCAGTGCTATGATTCACTCTATAAACAAATGCTAATATATATATACCACTAACGGGTGCAATACTTTAAAAAAAAATATTGCAAATACTTGCATGCATTTATAATAAAAAATAGTAAAATATTGTAAATGGTTGTATATTATTGCAAACAATTGTACCATTATTGTAAACAGTTGTAAAAGTATTGCAAATAGTTGTAATAGAGATGCTTAGTCAAATGGTTTAGTTCAAAATATTGTAAATGGTTGTAAAAGTCTTGCAAACAATTGTACAAGTATTGCAAACAGTTGTAAAAGTATTGCAAATAGTTGTAATAGAGATCCATAGTCAAACGGTTTAGTCCTGGCTTTTGTACATTTAAAAAATAGATAGCACATAAATGTATTATTGCAAGGAAATGATAAATAGTTTTACAGTATTATGGATTTTTAGGAGAAACAAAAAGCTATTGAAACAAATATACCAAATATTATAATTTTACTGCAATACATTTGAACGTATTGCAAACACTCATAATACTGTATTGTAAATTTAGAAAGTATTGCAAATACTTTATAACACTCAAAATTGACTAGTGTAATATGCAATACTCCGAGTATCAAGTCAGTCCATGATATACACATGTACGCACACACTCAATGCACACAATTGAATATGCTGTGGTACAAGTTTACCTGCAATGCTATTTTTGCACGATAGGTGATGAAAAACATGGAAGGAGTGACAAAGGCACTGGACAAAGCCATGAATAGTATGGACCTGGAGAAGGTTGGTGTCATTATCTGAGGCTGTTATATGATGTGTGTAGCCAATAAGGATATCCCTAGGAGTAGGAGCCATTTATAACAGGAATGCCACAGAACCATTAATAAAGACGTCATACAAGACACTCTAGAATATGGCCTTGTGAAGCAACTGTAGGAGAACAGTTTCAATGATTTGTTTAGAAATATGCTGTTTCTGTCCATTGTTCATTTCACAAAGATTGACAACTGGATGCTGTTCATAATATTGTCACTCTCCATAATAAACTGATTAGTTCAACAACTCCAATTGAGAGTGAGCTTTTCTAGTAGTGATTAGAACAAGCAGTACATTGCTCCCTGGATGACTGAAATATGGGAAATAGAGTCAGTGTAATGTAAGGTTAGTATCTAGATAACTGTTAAATTGTTAGGTAAATATAATAACTTTATGAGCAAGACAGCATTTCTGAATAATGTGTCATCCTGAAACAGACCTAGGGATTCTGACATTTTGTGATTTGCATGAACAAAATGGTGGTGCAGTTAATAAATGAGATGACTTATGAAAGGACCGTGTGAGTTTTGTGATGGCTAACTTCCATTGTGAAAAAGATGGCAGCATATGTGAAAACTTAAGTGTGATTTTAAAACAACATACAAGGTGTAAATAATCGTACATGTTTATGTATGTTTACAAAGAACAAGTTTCAATATTAGCATCAATGTTTGTGTAATATCCATTTCCATTCGCTACCAAACAGACTTAGCTTTGTGATGTTTAGTTAACAATGTTTTCTTGTTTATTTTATTAATTTCACATAATGGTTTTTTCTTCTGATGCAGTACTGAAATGCAAACTGTTTAGTTTAAAACAGGTGTTCAAACCCATGTACACAGTATGTAGTCTGCTTTTTTGTAATGTGGATAATTTAAATTTCTTCTTATGTTACTGCCAGGGCTGGGGTCAATTCCAAAGGAATTGGAATTAATCAATTCCAAGTTCGGAATTGGAATTGAATTTTTTTAAACAAAAGGAATTGGAATTGAATGGAATTGAGCGTCTGATTTTTTTGTGACATCAACCAATTTTTGTGGATTGCTCATTTCTATGTAACTTACTTACCATGTATGAATGTACATTACACATGTATGATAGTCATAATGATTATGCAAAGAATAATGACATGCTACATGCACATTAATCTTTCATTGTTGACTTTTGTCGTTATGTGGAATTGGAGCGGGAATTGGAATTGAATGATTTTGAAAGGAATTGGAATTACTAAAAAGAATTGCAAAAAAGGGAATTTAATGAAAAGGAATTGCAAGGAATTGGAATTGATTGAAAGGAATTGATCCCAGCCCTGGTTACTGCATATCTGATGTGTTTTCTAGGTAACACAAATAATGGAGAAATTTGAGAAGCAATTTGAAGATTTGGATGTTCGAACATCTGTAAGTATGACAAAGATGGTGCCAACACAAATAACTGTTTACATGCCTGTCTACTGCTCTTGATATAGTGAACTCCACTCAATCAAAGCTTCCAAAGTTCACTATCACAGCCAAATATCATATTAATCAGAATATCTTGGCACATTATATTGTCAGTCTTATTGTCTGCCACCTTAATATCAACAGTATGAAGTAAATTGGCGTTATATCCTTCAAAATTGTTTGAACTCTATGGCGTTGTCCTTCAAAATTGTTTGAACGCTATGAATCTTGCAACTTCATCCACCATCTTTACTTTGGTGTTTCCCATTAATAAATAGCTTTCCGTCCATATTTTGGTGATACATCAGTACGCGGTATGCGTATCGATGCATTGTATCACTGACCTGTGTATCGCGATACATCTATTAATCGTTACATGCCTAACAGGCGAGTAACAGAATCATCCGTTTATAGAATCAAATATATTGGCTGGGATGGAATCATTCATTATTCCTGCTGTACATATTAAAATATACCACTTAATTAAATCAGCTGCATGACAGAATCAAATTGCACCAGCCCAAAGTGATTCTATTAAGCAGAGTCCACTGTATATTGAAAATAAGCTCTAGGCATAAATCTTGTCTGCTAAGTCATAGTTTGTCTTATCGATATACTGTGTATAATTTGCTTCAATGTAGAATATGAAGAGCAGGCGTGCCACATTTTCTGGTTGAAATCCGTATTTTTGACATGAAATTATCTATAAATCCATGTCCTTTAGGTTTTGTTGGAAATTGGTCTAGAATCAAAAAGTATCTTAGGAGAAATATAGCATACTTGCTATTCGACCTCTATAAGTCATTTGATTTTATACTTATGTGACGAACAGAAAAAATGTGTACTTTATCATGATTTTTTCATATGAAGTAAATCCCTCTCCAAATCTGTACAATGTGGCAGATCTGAAAAAGTAAAAGTGAAGCATATAGATCACGCTGAATATTGCTCTAGAGAATTACATTTCTAACCAGTTTAATGACAAAATAACTGCATGATAATATCAGCATGAATCGATCACATGAATATGTGTTTGTCAGACTGTTGAGGAGGCGATGGGTACAGCAACAACACTGAGCACGCCCCAAGACCAAGTTGAGTCCCTCATCAGACAGGTGGCAGCAGAGAATGACCTTGAGATCACCGACCAAATCGCTGACCTCAAACCCGGCCAGTCAACTCTGGTCAGTGAAGCAGCATCGGCTTCAACTCAGAAGGAGGACATGCTTAGTCGCAGGTATGTCTCGTGATTTTGTCTCGATAACGAAACCTACAGATACACTAAGTTCAGAAATCTCCTAAACAATCTTTTTAAGCTAGCCTTTTTCCACTGACGAATACGCCAACTGTTAATGAGGATACTTTTATGACTGTATTTTATTAATGAATAGTTATTTTATTATTTATCACAATCTAATCTAATTAAATATATAATTATAACTATAATTATAGTTGATTCTCATAATTGCATGCATGCTTTTACAGTGACTGCATGCACCTAAGAACGGGTTATCGCTAACTAGCACTTAAATGTTCATATCCTTTGTGTTTTTTTAGCAAATAATAATAATACTGGGTTGATATTTTGAGCATTTTTATAGCAAAAGGCTCGTCATTATTTGTTGATACTGTTGTTGCTGATACAAGATGTTAACAAGACCATATGCAAAACAACTGTGTCATTTTTATAACAAAAAGGTGACCCTACTACTGTTATGGAACCAGAGAATACTGTAAAACAGTATTTTTTTTAATGAGCTTCAAATTTGCAGGAATATGTTTGCAAATTTAGTGTAAGACCGTTGACTTTTAGAAAATCTGCATTTGCCAATTTTATATTTGCAATTCTTCCATCCAAAAATGTTGTGTTCTACATTACAGAACATAACAGCAAGTCATTTGTTGGTGACAACTGTTATGAAACAGTTTGTAGTTTTTACTATTTTGAGAAAAAAAATCTATGCCAAATGGAAATTAGCACAGGGTTCCTACATGTCCTGGAACATTGTGAAAGTACTGGATTTCTGAGTTCCATGATTTGGAAAGCATGTTTTATCTGTCCTGGAAAAAGTTCTTGATACTGGAAATGTATATATCATTGTATTACTGTGACCACTGTAGCAAAATGATGTGGCATAAAACTTTTATATTTGGCCACTGTTACTGTTACATGAAATTGCACATTATTAAAACTGCTTCCTCGACTGATTTAGCATATCGTAAATCCAGTTCATTGGTGTCCAAATATGTAGTGTGTGAGTAGTTTATGTAACATCCAGTCGATTTAATAAAAAATTTATATTTTTTTTCAAATTATCGAAAGATTTTACTAGTCATTAGATCTGGTAAGGATCAAAATAGTGGTTATTCAAAGTGGTAAGCAATGTGTGGGTCAATGCTGATCATGGCCATGACTTCCATCCTCTTGTCGATCACATGGCAAAGTTACAAAATTTCACCAAGGAAGAAAATCGTTATTTTTCAGCATTTCAAGTTTCATTTCACTTAATGCTTGAACAAGCATTAAGTAATTTAATAGTTTGTCTGATTTCACAAAAACTACATACAAAAGTTGCACAAACGAGCTAGCATGTTGCAGTGGATACTAGGTAGGTTTGGTTTGAAATGAGACTAGCAAAAAAAATCGAATTGAGGAAGCACCTTTAAAGTTTTCACTACAAAATACAGGATTTATCTGATTGGGGGACATATGACGTGTCCTTTAAATTATAAATAATGTCTTGGATATGTCCTGGAAGTATGTTATGATGAAAGGGTAGGAACCCTGTAGTATACCGCTGTACTGTATTAATGTTCATATCCTCTGCGTTTCAGATTGGCAGCATTGCGGCAATGACAGCAGCAGCCACAACAGACCTTGTATATAGAACGTGAAGATGAAAAAGCATTGTAGTATATTGAAAAAGCATTGTAGTATATTCTTATCTCTGTCATGATATACCTTGTTTATCCAAGACCATGCGAGTAACATGCCTGGTGTATATTCTCAGTTGGTCTTCCTTGGAACATAACCGCTGTCATGGTAGTCTTCTGCTAAATGTCTTATGTGTTGCGACTGGTGTCCAGATTCAACAATCATGCACAAGTATGTTGCAACAAAGGGCTGTACATAGGCGTCACAGACATGATTGCATTGGATATGATTATAGTACGACATGGACGATAGCAACATCAGCGGTGTGGTCCAACATGTATGGAGAAGAATTGGTATAGCAGACTGGTCTACCACCAACACTTCTAATGCTTCCCTGTGTACTCGAAGGAGATGTGTTTTTGTAAATTAACTGTTGAAAAAATGGCATGGAATATATAACAGCATTATACTACATTGACATTTTTTAAATATAAAGCAACATGCATTTTGTAGAATTTACTTACAAATTGCTGAAAAGTATTGCATGTTAAAATTATGTTGGCTGCAAAGCCTCTGACCTACCTTGGGTAGTTTAACATCTAAGTAGGCTTTCTATACTTTGTTTTGAAGGCACTGGCATACAGTTATTAATTACTGTCAATCATTGACAATTGACACAAGGTGTTGCCACTTTATGGCACGTCTTTGCCCAGTCCGTGGCCAAGTCTTCCAGTGTACAAGGATCGTCCAGCAGCCTCACCTGCTGCCGGCTGCTCCTTGTACACTGGAAGACTTGGCCACTGCCATGGACCGGGCGAAGACATGTGCCATAAAGTGGCAACACCTTATGTGAGGGACACGAAAATAAGAAGAATTATTGAGTCATAAATGTAAATACAATACCAAAACCTCTACTGATTACAAAATAGACTAACAATCTAACACTTTTAATTATATATGCCTTTAAAAGGCACAGCAATATTTGGAAAAGAGATAACACTGTTATAAGACAATAAAGTTGTAAAGAACTGCTCAAGCGTAATATGCTGTACCTTTACTTTCACCTGGTATTATAACTTTCACCTGGTATTATAACTTTCACCTGGTATTATAACATGATTGCACAATTAATTTAGTCTCACTGCATTTCTTTAGCTGCCTTTTTGAATGTTTGTACAGTTATTTTTGGACTAATATGTTGCTGACAATTTATAGGAAAACCTGAAAATCATGTATCTTTCATCTGTACCTGTGCACTAACAAGAACATGACTGGGTTTTTGGCACTTGGAAGAATAACAGAGACATGAAAAACAAATTGTACACAAAACATTTTATTTTAAAAGTGATCCAGTGCAGCACACGTCACTTGCGTGTGTGATTAGGATTTTAACTGAAGTAGTAACTGGATAAAGTATCTTGATCATTCAGTGATTTATGTACAACAGAGTCAGACATTCTGACTATTGTCATCACATGTGCTTTAATGTGGACACCATTTGTTGCACTTTGGCAGCCTTCTTTAATGTTACTAAGTATTATAATTAACACTACAGTGAATCATTGTTTTGTAAAAACTGCTTTTCTGACTTTGTTCAGTGTGTGAAATACAAAATCCATGTTTAAAAATATCACAAATTAGTCAGTGTTGTTTATAATATTATTATTCCATGAGAAACATTAATACAGTGTATTTACAAATCAGCTGTCCTCAAGTGCTGCAATTATTAAAACCTTTAGCAAATATTAGACAAGTAACATAATTTGTGTCCTTTTAAAATGTTTTACAAAACAATAAAAACACTGTATATTCAGTTTGTTTGTGTTATTGTGCATATGTCATAATGTTCCCATTATGTTCTTCCTCGAAGTTCCCTTTATAAAGGGACAAGACTGACTAATTCATATTCGGCATCAATGCCTCGGCACTGTTGCCCTTTCCCACTGCTCTCTATCTATCGGCAGCTTTTCCGACCACTTTTCCTTCGCCTCTATTGGTGATATCATAGGGGCTGAGCTGTCTTAAACAATTCCCACCCCTGAAATATTCTTGCTGATGCTGTATTAAAATATTGTTTTTGACGTGCAAAGAAAGTATGACAAAGGACTGAGAACAAAATTCCTTAGAAATTAGGGTGTATAACAATATGGCTACAATACTTATCTACGGGGATTGTAGGAATTGTAACTGTGCCAGTGCTGTGGCAATTTTTGAGGGTCAGTTCGTGTCACATTACTTCTACCAAATTATAATATTCCACCTAGATTGTGTCGATGTATGTCAGTATGAAATTGATACGCAGCCGTAGGCCTTCCTCAATCCGCAGTTTAGTCCGAGAGTTTAGAACCAGAATACCTACAGTGTAATGGTACTTGGCAAGTCATTTGCTTAAAATTTTATTTCTGCCATATTCGAAGTGTGTGCTGGACATGTGACACAGCTCTGAGCTATGTTTGGCGCTCGTTTGGCTTTGTTTATATTATAACGTCACCGGAAGTAAACGCTCTCGGACACATAATTATTTCTTTTCGTTTTGATGCAAAATATAAATATTACGTTTATCAGTAGGTTTTTATTATGTTTGGTATGTTATTCTTATCGTCGTGACAACAATATTGTTATTCATAATTTGGTTGTACTGTTGCAATATTATTCAATAAGCGTCAGAAACTTTGTAAAGTGCGCGGCAGCCATAGCTTTGGAATCCGGTGGCAAGAGACAAGTGAGAGATCTTGAAATTCAAAAAAATTACTCTTTGCATGAACATTTGTGTGATAACCACATACTTGGGCAACGGTAGAGATGTAAACATCAGTAGGAGTACTTTGGGTATAGCGTAAATTAAAGATGCACGCAAAGATCACACATACTAAGCCAAGATTGTTACCCAGACCCTGACCGGCTTCAATATTTTATGCCAGTCCATATTTTATTGGTCAAAACTACCAGACTACATTCCGAACTAAACGAGTGACGTTCGTCAGAGGACTCTTAGAGCTTGTTCACCAAACTACGGAAGATTGTTGTCCATGATTGCTATTTAATCATGGCTACTACCGCCACGAAAAAGGCATGGAAACTACGTGAGTATTGTTTGTGAATTGTGTGTCTATCACGTTATGAATGCATTTTGTCACATTACAAGGAAATTCTATAGCACATAGTCCCTTCTTCATTTATAGAATATAGTGCTGGGCTCTTCGCAAGCAGATTTGACCCCTGGGCGATCTTTTATTTTCTGACCTAACCACAAAAATGACCACTTAGAGCTGCCAAATGTCTCATACACGTCACATGATAAAAAATACACTTATTTTCTTATACCTTTAAAAATGTACAAAAACTAAACATGTTTTTGCTTCATGCAGAGACTTTGTAATGTATAACACGGCTTAAATTTGCAAGCTGTGTCTTGCCAATGGCACCCAAATATCATCCTGGCGAGTGTTTTTTAATAGTGGGTGCCCATTGACGAATACATTTTGTAAATTGTGTTACTTAAAAAACGGATGGACCTCCAAAGTTGCAACTTTGTGTAGGTTACGCAAATCATTTAGAGGAAGCATTTTGCAGCCGACGTAAAACCGTAGCACTACCAGCCTCTGTGGACGGGAGCATCCTCATTTTGGCTGTGCCTGTCGGTGGTTTGTTTCATTCCACTGCGTGTCACCACTGTATGTGCACATCAAAATGAGCATCTTTCACAAAAAGTTATACATATCAATATATCAGGGTGTTCCACATCACACCTGCATTTCGTTAGATATACAGTCATAAACTCTAATCATAAATAGGTTTATACCTCTGAAACAGTATCTTGTCAAAAGTCATTGCCAGAATTTCAGAATGCATTATTGTCTCATTCGCCATATTTGTAGTATCTAGCTTGTGACATGCGCTGCATGGGTCTTACTTTGAAACAAGTTTGTGTGCCGAACATGGTTGATAACGGGGAAGTCGAATGATTCCTCACAATGGTTTGAATTACAAACCAGCATCACTACACATATCTTTTTAAATTATGATATATGATTATTATTGCATGACTTTGTGAACGTACATTTTATATTTGCTGTGAGAATGTAATTAGACACAACTGCCTGTGCTCTACCAATGCCAACGGTGGGAATAGCAATGGTAATGGGACAGGTTGCCTCTGAATTCTACTGAATTCTAATTTTTACCAGATTCTGTCTGCTAGTTTATGCGAGTAATTTTCTACCGGTATGGAACTTCTGTTAAACATAATTCTGAATTTCAGAAGAGATAGTTCGTGGTCAGTTTGATGCTAATAATGTATTATGATTCAGCTATTAAACTGGAAAATAAAATTTCGGATAAAGGAGGTCAATATATTATGCACATACACACACTTACGTGTTCACTCACATAATATGTACATACTCTTTATATGTACATACTCTTATAATACATTGCATACATATGTTGTTGCTTTCCTCTTTACCCCTGAAGTCCGGGGTGAGGATGGCATCGATACTGGATGTCAATTTTTTTTCTACTGTCACTGTTCCCATTTTCACTGGCGTCTCCTCCACCTGGCACCACTCCCCCTATCCCTCACTGTTGGGTATATTATAGGCCATATAGATAGGCTGTGTTACGTACAAACTATGCACCTTAGTATCTGGTAATTAATAGATGAAACCTGCTATCCCGGCTAATTGGCCCCTAAATTTGATTGTTGGTCCCTAATTTTGAAAGCTCAGGGGCCTTTTAGGCAAATTTTAAGCCCTGTATAAGCTTCACAGGAATTCCGCTTAGCATTGTCACTATAACTGACCATACAACTAGTCAATGTTAACTCTATATTTAAAGTGAAACCAAAGGCATTGTTTTGGGCCTTTGCCCCTCTAAGAGTGCCTGAAAACTAACCATTTGCAACTATAATCAGGAATATCACTTAAGTGGTTAACTGGGAATATCATTATGTTCTAAAAGTGCGAAATTCTGGTGTTATGTAATTTTTCATGGAGGCTGACATATTCATCAGTGTTTGCAATTTTGACCAATCAGCAGTAAGCAGCCCCTTAACCCCCGACGTGGCTGTGACATAGGATGTGCATATCACATGTATTTTTAATGTGGTTGAGGTGTGTGGTTACATTTTTATTTGCTTTTATATTGGATTTGACCTTGACCTATCCCATAATTGTCTGGTTGTTGGGGCACCTCTGATGATAATCGCACAATCTGTTTCCACCTTTGTCGGTCTTTGGTTGCCATTTGTGATTCATAGAAGTCGCGGCCTGTCCATTCTCTGATGTTGTCGTTCCAGTTCTTTTTCTGCCTGCCTCTCCTTGTTTTCCTTCTCCCTGTGCCTTCCAGGATGGTTTTTGCCAGGCCAGTAGATCTTGTGACGTGTCCGTACCATCTTACTTTGCGTCTGGCTTCTTTATTGGTGACTTGATCTGTGTATGAGATGCGCACGATGTTTCAGTAACTTCTCATCTCCAAAGCTTGTATTCTTTTTAATTCTGCTGTTAGGGTCCATGTCTCGCAAGCATATAGGAAGATCGATATCACGATATGACAAGTGCACGCATCAGTCTTATTTTGTTTTCCAGGGTGATGTTGTTGTTTTTCCACATTGGTTTTAGTCTTGCTATTGCAGCTAAGGTTTGTGCAATTCTTAAAGGATTTCTGATTTTGATCCTTCATCTGATAGTGTTGCACTGAGATATTTGAAGTTAGCGATGGTTTCTAGTTCTTTCCCATTGACGAGTATTTGTTCTTGTATGCCATTTGAGTTGTTAGTCATGCGCTTCGTTTTCTCTGCATTAATTTCCATCCCATTGTCTGAAGAGGTTTTGTCTAGGCATTTCACTATGTTGGCCAGTTCTTGTTCATCTCCTGCTATGGCGTCGATGTCATCAGCAAATCGCAGGTTTGTGATTGTTCTTCCTCCAATGCTGACTGTGCCTATATGACCTTCAAGTGCATCTGTCATGATGCGTTCGAGGAAGAGTGTTGGGGAAAGAGGATAACCTTGCCTTACTCCGACTGTGGTGTGGAACCATTCCCCTATGGAACTGTTGATAAGAACCAAGCTGCTGGCCTTTGTATACAGTTGTTCAATGAATAAGGTTACACCTGATGTTGTACTTTTTCATGCTTGCCCAGAGAGCTGAATGCAATACTCTATCAAAAGCTTTCTTGAAATCGATGAAAGCATGATAGATGTCTTGTTGGTGTTGTAGAAATTTTTCGCAAAAAATTTTAACATTAAAGATCTGCTTAGTCCTTCCTGCCCGGAAGCCAGCTTGTTCCTCGGCGATGATGTTTTCTGCTAGTGGTTTTAGTCTATTTAGAATTACTTTTAACATTACTTTATTTGAATGGCTGATAAGGCTGATGATACGGTAGTTTTGGCACAGTTGCAGGTTATCCTTTTTTGGCAATGTGATTATAAGTGATTGTGTCCATCTTGTGGGCCATTCTCCTAATTTCCAAACTTTGTTGCATATTATTGTGAGTGCATCTATCATGGCCTCTCCTCCAGCTTTTATTAACTCCGATGGGATGTTGTAAATTCCCGCTGCTTTCCCCCTATTTATAGATTTGACCGCTGCTTCTACTTGCTCTCGTAGTACTGGAAAGTCATCATCTTCGTTTGTCTGAGGGCAATTTAGAATGTTCGGATCTCCGTTTGACTGGTGGTTGTAAAGGTCTGAGCAGTATTCTGTCCATCTATTACTGGTCTCCTTTTCTTCTGTGAGCATTTTCCCATCGTTGCTATGTATGCTGCTGGTTTTTGGTAGTCTTTTTTTCGTGAGGTTAACTATTTGGAATGCTCTTGCTGTTGCTCTTGTTGATGTTATCTACTATTTCGCTACATTGCTCTTCAATCCAGTTTTCCTTGGCTCACTTCATGCCCCTCTTTATTGCATTGTTAATCTCTCTGTACTTAGTAGCACCTTCAGTGGTGCTCTTGTCTTATTTCAGCTGTCTCGGTTTATCGCACATTTTTAGCAAGTCTCCTGTGACCCAGGGTTTCTTTTTCTGGCGATGTTTTCCAAGGATCTCACTGGCTGTATCTGTCACTACGGTGTTGAAATTGTTTGTCATAGTTTCTTGTTCTACATCTTCCTCGGCTAAGATAAGCGGAGCAAATTTCCCTCGTATCATTGCTTTGCACTCTTCTGTAATGTTGGAGTCTTTGAGTTTTTCCAGATCAAACTTTATTCTGGGGTTCTTCAGTCTCCGAATCTTCTTCAGCCGAAGTAAAAAAATTCATCATTATCATGTCATGGTCGCTTCCAACATCTGAACCATTGAAGCTCCGTGTTTGTGCCCTGTTTATGCTTGACCGGAATCTGCTTTGGACCATGATGTAAGCAATCTGGTTACGGTTTTGTCCATTAGGAGCATATTGGATTTACACACAGCAAAAAGTCTTACAGTGCCGTACTGTGCAGCAGTCAGATGTAAGTATCATTCAGCAAAGTACGGAGAGTTGTTGTTAAAGCCTGAAGCGGTACAGACAGTCTTCCAGCACGTACCTCAGCTGAAAGCTTCAACAACACGCAAACACTCGATTAAGAGCACTTTCAAATCAGAACGCGAGGAGGTTACTAAACAATGAATGAATGGACTATCTTGCCAAATAAGTTGATTTCAGACGCAAACAGCATACCCAAACTTATGTGACTAAAATCGTCTACGTCTATGATCAGGCGTTTAATGTTTCAGTTGTGGGAAACCTAGTCAGCACTCCTGACGTAGGATTCTGAACAAATATGGCGCTGCCCATGCAAAACAGATTTTCATGTCAGGATGACACAAACAGTTACAAGCAGTTATTTCCATTGTGGTCATAGTTATGGGACGTGTAACATAATTGTTGTGATGATGCAGTACTATTAGTATTTCTAAATTGAACTATTTGTATTTCTCTCCGACAGTATAGGAACTGTTGACAGACAGTAACAACACTTGGCAAAAGCAGCATGATCATTCCTGACCAAAAAGATGAGCAGCGGGTTTTCCCAGTACAGGATAACACTGGGAAAGAGTAGTTTCACTGCGTCTATCCTGTTGTATGCCTTGTTGTTGGGGGTCATTGGGGTTTTCTTGTTAAATACTGTTAAATATTGTTAAATGTATTTCTACTCTGTTTTATGTATTATTATGTATATTTTTGCTCTGGGACATTGAGCAGATGACGATTCCAGTCATTTGTTATGATTTGAAAGTATTTTGAATTCTTGACACATGGGTCATTCTGTGTGAACTCATCCTCGTGATCCGTGGGTAGCTATACTATTTACTCCTGTGAGAAGGTCTATTAGAAACGTGGATTTATACTTCCTCTCATATGCTCACTTGGTCTGCCTATACACAGTCAATTGACTTTTCGACCGTAGACCAATCATGGCTGATCTATCAATACCAACTAACCAAGCATTTCCCGCAAATGGCTCATTAATATTGAACCTGATTCCAGGAATCGATGAATTCCTAATGTGGCATTGTGTGAGAAAGTGTGACGGCAAACATTAAGTGCCTGTATGTAGACCAAAGTTCTGGATGCTTATAATATCATTGGTTTAGGCAGTAAGTGGGACAATATACAAATCCAGTAGGAATCCATCAAAGAAATTACCAAAATGTTCTTAAACCCCAGTCCAATTTATTTCAATGAGATTTAGCGCACATGTTAGGCCTGTTGTCAATGTTGGGAAACTTTGTTTTAGAGATATTGTATATAAAAAATGGACAGAAATTGCATAATATTGCCATACAGATAACTGTTAAGGCATCTATAGGCACACGTTAATTGCAGGCATTCTCATAGACAACATGGGAATTGGAGTGTTAGAGGGGCAGTACACAGCATATATACCTTGGGTCCTAGATAAGACAACTGCTGGCACAGTGGACTGGTGTTATCTACACAGTCTACAGGATTACCTTTGTGTGTTGCTGCACTGGCACATATAATAACGTAATATCCATACATCGAGTAGGTGAGTCTCCGAGTAGGTTCGTGTCACCCAAGTAGTAAAGACTGCAGCATTCAACGTTATGCCAATGTTAAATATGGGTTGTTGGGTGTGATTTTAAAAGTTTAGAAACCATTGTTGACTGGCCTAGCATTTCTAACCTGGTACAGTGGCTTTGAACATAGCTATAACAATAGATAGCTACTCCCTCTCTTACCTTGTCCATGCATGCACACATACACAAGCCTGGAGTAAAATACATTGTAATTGTAATAGTAATGATTACATTTTTCAAGTAATAGTAGTAGTAACAGTAATAGATGGAACAAAACACAATATAATAGTAATATAAGGCAGTGTAATAGTAATTGAGGTTATTGAGCTATTACATTTCCATTACAATTTAGATTAATGCTGGCTTATTTGTGTTAGCTCCAATAGCCTTCAAAGACAATAGGTAAGACAACCAAAACTATGAACCCATGTACAGTTTGCATGCATAACTGTATTGGTTCTTTATATAATGTGGTCAGCAGAAGTCGTTGAAAGGACAAATTCTGACAATAGGTATGTCTCCTCACATAGCATAACTGCATTCTACTATAAACTCCAAACAAAGCCACGAGTGTGCGTGAGCAACAGCAAAGGACATATCTTGGCATCACATGATGAAAGGATACACTTCAAACAAGTAACTGTTATTATCTGGTTTGAGCAAATCTGAAATGAGTCCTTGTGTCCCTATAATACTGGCTGGCATGTTGTAGTGTATATTCAGATGACATTTTACTGTCACTGTAGATTATTGATGATTGTGTGAATAATGAGTTGTTGTTGAGATCTAATGTACTACTGAATGGAAAGTTAATGGTAATATTAATAGTAATACTAATAGAAAGTAAACAAAGTATTAGTAATAATAGATTAGTAAATCATTACATTGTAAGTTGCATTTAGTCCTGTCTGTCTTTCGTCTTTATGCCTTGCCTGTTTTTGGCTTCATTTATGAAGTTAAAAGCACTGTCATGCATGGGATCTTCCATTCTCTATTTTCATAAATCATCACCTTGTTTTGATCATAAAATAATTTTTTCTTTATTTATGTGCAATCTGCTGAACTTATGTTAAGTTATTAGCACAATGGCAATTTCAGTGATTCTAGAGAATCTAAAAGGTACCTTAACCTTCTTCAAGATTTAACAAGATTTGCCATCCAAGCCAAAGGCCCAGATGGCAAGTGGACAAGAAAGCCATTGGCTTATCGAGAGTCCAACAATGTTGTCAAGGACTCTCAAGATGCATACATGCATGCATACATGCATGCATACATGCATACATACATATGGTTTATATAGTTGGTCTACAATTGTTGTGCACCATATACAAACAATGTATTATAAATGGAATGGACTGTTTTACAGAACAACTATAGCCTGTGTCATCAAGGATCATGTTCCACAGCCTCAATTCTGCAGTTACAACTAAATGCACCAGATGGCACTGTATGTCATCTACATTATTTATGGCATCACTAATAAATTATAACATCAGACAAGTTGGTGAACATTAATAATAATAATGATATGCTAATTGTTTCAACATAATTTCTGTTTAGTGCAGTCAACAGCACACAATGTCAAAGTTTGGTGCTCACTTTCAGGTTGCTTAAAGCAAATATGTTATGTGAATTAATATTGAATGCAACACTACACAATATAGCATCATTGCCATGTACAGTATATTGCCAACATGCAAGAACTGTAAGGTTTGTAATGAATTTAACCTGTCATGATTCAAGTGCATTTTTAAGTAAGTGCGTCATTGGATCCATGCATGTCATGTGACATAAATCAATAATCATGTTTTTGTTGAACCAAACCAAATCCACAAAACAAACTATAAGGCTTGCACAAGATCTCACCAGTTCCCTTAGCGGGTCCTTTGAGTTACTTGTGCGAGTTTCTTGCTATTCGCTTGACTGAAAATCCTTGTATTAACGTACAGTATAACTAAACATCTATGATTTCCCTTACTCTCAAAAGGCACAGAGTCTCATAGTTTTTATCATAACATCATGTTATATGGTAGAACTATTTCTAGAGCTTCTAGTAACATCTCGACTGCCCGAATTGTATGTTGTGCTTTAGTGAACCAGAGTTTTATAAATATAATTTCACCATAACTTATTTGTTGAAATGAATATAAGCCTTGCTGTTCTGTACATTCAAGAACAGCTGTCGACAGTTTCTGTGGACAAAGTTTATTGGGGTGAGGCGTTTACATGATCACATGATGGCCATATCATGTGATCATACAGTTACATCCATAAATTATGTTCTGCTGTGCAGGCAATGTAAACGATTTTTAGACTGAACATTCAAATTAAACATACATGGCAACATTTTTATTTTAAATTGTAGTTCAATGAAACACATTTGGGCTGTGAAGATGTTAGCATAGATATATAGCTTATGCTATGTAACTTTATTTTATGATAAAATAATTTTACGATAACATAAGTTTATGATGATAATAAAACCACAAGATTTTGTACCTTTTAACAAACTGAATGGTAGTGATTTTTGGTATTGCATTTATTGTAAATTACTGGTTGCATGCAGAAGCCATAACAAACTCCTTATCGGATATTTGAATCACTAGATTGTGGTTCAGTACCAAGGTACTGGAAGATGGCAAACATTATTCCAACAAGAGTCTGATTTATGATAACAGATCTCCATTCAAAATGATCACCGGTGGGTTTAACTTGTCTGGCTATCAAACTGATGGAGGGTCTTGTAATTGTGTGGGCATTCCAAGTTAGCACATTTATTAGATAATCTATGCAATCTTGATCACTAACAGGTTATGTCTGCCTAACAAGTATGTCTTGAAGTTTGCCAGTGTTTACATGTGCTATTTGACAAATAGTTAGGCATAATGGAAATATGTTTACATATGACACCCAAGTGTTTAGAACACTGATTGTACATAAATGTGATGCCCTCTAGTGTAGGTATTTCTTAAATTGAGCAGGTGCAGTGTGATTGGACGCCTTGTAAATGTAGAAGAATGTGTGTGGATAAAATAACCAGCTGTTTCATTTAGTATGCTATAGGAACACACAACACAGAGACAACACTGTGGCTGTGTTGTTGGATGGTATTAACCAGGCAACCAGTATCATATAACTTGCTTTACAATGTACAATACTTATTGTATAATTTGAAAGCGTGCAAACCACAGCTTTTGTAGTGACATCCAGAGAAATGAATTTTAATATGTGAATCATTGTCGTAGGTCAACGTAAACACACAGTGCACCAGTCAGTAAGGGATGGACTTTAATTGATCACTCAAGGATAACAACTTAGGGAGTTTGGATTTCAGATGCACATGCAAAAGGTCTAACTAAAGTTGCAACTGAACAGCAATACACTTCAAAATAAACCACACAATAAAACAGAGTTCTTGTCATTCAGTTTCAAAGCAATCCTGTTGTATTTGTACAGATTTGTGCTTGTTCTCTGAGCTGAGCCAAACTATGGCTATGTTACTATTATATATACTGGGTTACAAAGTAGACACTTATTTTTAAAGCCAAGGACTCTTATATGATATTTCAACAGTAAAAAAATTATACAGTTTCGAGACATCAGTCAAAACACTGTGTTGTTTTACTAAATTGTCACTTGTGTCCTGCACATAAAATGTTGTTTTAAATTAACATAATGCTGACATTTGACACGCTGCCAGAATAAGTGCCAGCATATGCAAAATGTCATGGTGTAAGCGTAATGTTATGGCAGACTGTGACAAGTTGTAAAGGGAGGGTGTCAAAAATCATTTTCAGTTTTCATTGTCATTCAGGGTGTTTTTCTTTCACATGCTCTAGCAAGTGCAATTTTTTTACCAAAACAACCATTAGGCTAGCAACACACAGAGACATATTCTGATTTATGACAGGTTTGTTTAGTTGTTGTTCGTTACAATAAAATGTAATTTTAAAGCAGTTTTTGTATTTGATAATTTATTTTCAGAAGCATATTAAACCAAGAAAGAAGGTTAAAAGGATTTATTGTTTAATCTGAACTGTTATTTATTATTTAAAGTTTTATCAGTTATCTGTAAAATTTCCTTTCAAACCAGGGATGAAAACACCATCATCTAATAGCTATCCACTGAGTCGCCACATTAGTGTTTCTATAGGATCTGCCAGTCAATGGGAGAGTAGCTAGTGCAATAAATAACGTGGCTATTGGCAAGGAGAACAAGCTGTAGAACAAGCTTTAGCATCTGGGTGGAGATGGTCAGTATTGTCATTGATATCTAGATGACTGGTCACATTGTGTCCGGTAGGTGATAGATTCACATTGCAAGTACCAGAAGTACTGTCACTGAATACAGCTTTGCATATCAGAACGTGCGATTATAAAGGCTGAAAGCTAGCAGTACTGCAAGCTTTAAAAAATTACATGATTCAATTAATTGTTTTATGTAAAACAAATTGTATCACACAATATAAATGTTTGGCAGTTGTGGGGATATTTGTGTTGATTTGTTGAGAGCAAAATCCTTTATTAAAAATTGAAATGAAGGTTATTTTTTCATGTCATGCGGTTGACTTTATAGTTATCAGACAGATATAGCTTTTCAGATGTATCTCATTCGTCCTTCGCAAAGCGAAGATTCGTTATCAGCAAGGGTTGGGGAGAATGAGGTTTACAGTTGTATACTATTCCACTGAATGTGAGATGGATAACATAAAAAGGTGACAAAAATGGTACTATTTATTATGGTTCGTGATCACTTATAAACACGTGGCAATTACCAAAACAAATAGTGAATGCTATATTACACATATGACCCCCCCCTTTAGTTGTAATTTTTTTTTTTATTTATCTTAAATCGGAACATTAGCAGCTGGCTGGTTCGAGGGGTGACTGTCTCTGATTTTTGATGACCAATTTGCCATACCTGGTACTATTAATGTAAAATTGCAAGTACAGGTGTAAGTTTAATTAGGGTGTTTACCCCACAGGTAGGATGTGATAGATTTGACCGGTGCAGCAATAACTTAATAACCTGTGTCATGTGAATGGGAACATTGATAACTGCTGGCTGGCTTACTCAGCAATGTGTCATAAGCACCAGTCATGTGTAGGTCCAATGACCTCACAGAGAGGTCAACTTATTATGCATATCAGTGAACAAACAAAACCACCAGGACAAAGGCATTGGTATGCAGACTGAATGGCTTATTTTCATGTTTCTTTGTAATGTTTTGTTCGGCACACACTTTAACAGGGTGGTCAAGAGTGGAGTTTTTGTTTTGTTCGGACAGTTGACCATATAGCATGCTACTGCCATGCTGATATATGCTTAGCTTGATTAGTTATCATCACACCTCTCATTATAAAGACACTAATATTTTCAATGTGTTTTGAAAATCATGTTTGTCTTGTTCACTAGTGTAAAAGAAAAAGAAAATCTTATTTACGACAAACAACATGCATATTTTATCTATAGTAAAACTTAATGAAATTAAAGCTAAACAATGAATGAGAGTAATGTCTACAAACTGAAGATAAACTTTTACGTACTGCCCCAAATATAAAGTCAGATTATTTTTATTGTCAGGATGTCAAAGTTCCACGATAATACTGGAATTTTATCTAAACCTTTCCAGATAGTCTTTTGAAATTCATTCTGAGTTAAGAATGATCCCCTGGGCGTATATAGCACAAGAACAGCCCACCTGAGTGCAATCTGTGGCCATTCACCCGTGGGGGTTTCATAAAGAATGATTTATTTCTCAGGCAACCCATTTTGTAGATGGAGGAGATGGTTGACAGACAGGTTTATAATGGCACCACAACATTTATGGCAAAAGCAGAGGTTATAATATAGTGACCGACATCTTATAGCGCAGTATCCAGTCCTTGGGACTGTTCAAAGCACTTTACACTCCCCCTGGCAGACTTGTTCATTTAAAAGCCATCTCAACTTTTTTGGGAAGTGTTTAGCCATGCTGCAATTACTGGGCGAAGACTGTGGCAATGAGGAATGAATGAAATTGCCAAACCTTCAAAACAGCAGTGGATTTGAACGTGGGTTCTCTTGACTAAGAGCCTGACATTCTAACTGCTATACAACCATGCCCACATTTAGATCTTGATATTTAAGTCTTGATAGCTTTTGAAATTATGTATGGGTTCCTTACGGTACTGTATATTCAGTCGGTAACTTCTGCACATGTTTAAGTCTTTGTTGTAATGTAATCAGACATTATTGTGTTGTTGCACTTAATTACAAATACATTGTATGTCGGTCAATGCAAGATAATTTGTGATATGGCAGAACTTTAGAGGTACGGTGGACTCGTGCTGTAAGGAACGTGTTCGGACTTGGTCAAATTGTTCCGTATATCCGATGTTCCTTATATCCATGAGAACCCAAAACAGTGCAGGGCAGAACAGGTTTTTCAAAGTTGTTCCTTTTAAAGATGTTCCTTTCATCGGGAAAGCCCACTGTATAATGAGAGCCCACTGTATAATGAGAGCCCACTGTAGCTGGATTTGTTTTTGTTGCCAGTTCCTATTGTTGGCAGATGATAAGATGTGCTGCTCTGGTTGTAGTGTCACAAATGTCCTTGTGCCTTTAGGTCTGTTTTCTTTACAAGCGCCTGTGTTGTAGTCTGCATGGGTGCTCTGTCTTAAATTACTACATAGTTCCTGCCTTAAGTGGTAGACTTGACTGCAACAAAGCTGTACTCAAGAGGCAAGTTAAGATACCATTGCTGAAATAGAATACTGATTGAGGTGGAACTCTGTAGGCAGGTTGTGTGGTGTTATTTTCCCTCTGTGTAGATGCTGTATGTTGGTAGGGATACTGAAGTGTGTCATCTGTGTTTACACCAATGTAAGCCAACTAGTGAGTGAACCTATCCCAGGTGACAAAATGACAACTTTAATTAATGTATTCTTGGCTGGATGTCAGTTATGTACACACAGGTGTCATGTTGTGCATGACAGCATAATTTCAGTCAGTGTCTGAACTCACCTTTAATTTGTCATAAATTTTACAGCGTACTACTTAATTGCAGTTTCTCTGTCATGGTGTATACATTGTATATAAATAACTAGAAAAATACCTAAGACAAAACTGTTCCCTCAAAATGGAAGCAAGCTTTTGCATAATTCAAATTGAATTAAAACCTGTTCAAAACTTGTGGTTATTGGCAATGAATGTGGGTGCACAACTACAAATTTTATTACATAAATATAAGCCATAATGCATACTGGGGTAAAAAGTTCTACGGAAGTTTGATCGGGTTGTTTTTTCTAGCCTCTATTAACTTGTCATGTTGTGCATTTAAAATCATTGTCAGTCCATTAAATGTCCCTCGTTGTCTGTTGTTTCTGGATGCAACCGTAGCAGTTAAGCTGGCTGACAACCATGAAATTAAGCTAACAGCGCATCGTGGCATTGGTGTGTGCATAGTAGTTGTAAAATGTAATCAACACAAAAGTTGTACTGTCGATTGAAACTATGTCCTTTATGCCAATGATAAACACAAATGATACATGTTTTTGTAAAAGAACGTTAATTTATAACCGTAAAACAGCATAAAGTTAACATAGTACCAGTGGAACCCAGCCCTCCGGACAACATGTTTTTTGTTAATTTTGTAGGCGACGTAGCTGTTATGTCAGATATTGCAAACATTTTGTACTGGACCTCCCAAATGTTTTTGCCTTTTTGGGGTGTAATGGATTTCAAACAACCTTTAAAATGTTATGTTTAATTACTTTATTTCTTTATTTTAATCGGCCACCTTAAGTACACAGTTGATTTCTACAGTAATTGTTGTGGCAGTGTCAAATGTGTAGGTTTCCTCCAGACAGCCCATTGTTGGGCTGACACACAAGTTAAAGTATTTGACATGGTGATTACCTCTCAAGAAACTAGATGTTTGTTTAAAATAAATCGGCCGACTCACTCGGCCTTCGTTGATGGACTGACATCACTCTGGCCATGTCACATGACCATGTGACACAATCAGGAGAATGACAGGTGGGAGTTTCTGTCGATGTCTCGGTTCAGGGCAAATTTTTTATGATGTATTTGTTCCTTGATTTTTCTCCTAAACCAGTTCTCCTCAAGGTCTAATATCACATTTCATGAAACTGAAATGTCAATTCATTTAAGGAGTGAAAATGTTTTACACTGCCTGAACTTACTTGTAGTATCTGATAAAAAATATAGATTTTGACTTTTGACCACACATCTAATATGTATAACTAAATCATGGACACATTTTTATTCACTGACACACTGAACACATTCAACAACGAATGTATAGAACAATCTTTTCTTCTGTCCAGTTTCATTAATTACCATTATCACAGAGTTGTCTCATTTGAAACAATCAACTATAAACAAAGACATTCCTTTAGTGGACAGAATAAAGCAACCACTTGTTGAGCTACTGCCTTAGCCTGTCAGTCAGTCTATTGACCTGTATCTCTCTGATGTATATCTCTGTGGTCTTTCAATGCCTTTGGGGTGATTCAAGTCGACTCATTCACGCGTGAAACTGGGGTCTGTGTGTCAGTCAGTCGTGGACGACGTACTGTTGGATCTAGTGGCACAGCGTACTCGCCGGCATGGCGCCCACGCGTTCAGCTACGTAACTGCCACAATGTGGTCACTCTCGTTAACTTTATGGTCATTATACCCACTGGACTCGTGATGAGGATACATAACAATGCTGTGTTAAGGTGACGAAATGAGGACACCAAGGATTTGTGGTATATAGGCTATGCAGCGGAAGAACCGTATTGAGGCCAAGGTAAGGCGGGCTAAGCCAGCTTTGCCTTCGGCCGGACCCATACAATCACACGGATGTGTCGGTGAGTTGTTTCATGCACAGTTATAGTGGTCTGATGGAGAGAATTGCCATGCCTGTCCGTCTAGCTGGCATGGGGTTACGCCGTAGGAACAGATGTTCAGTAAGACTACAGACATACTGTAGTGTCTATTCATAGGACATTCACTGAAGATGTATAACCAGGAGTCCATAGCTTACTATTACATTTATTACCCTTGTCCCTGCCTCTGTGCCCCCAGCAGGTCAACAACAACCCTTCTGTTTGAATTTCAGTCAGTTGTTTAGTCCTGAAGACATTCACTACTGATACTATAGAATAGCATCTACTACTATAGAATTTAGAATTATGTACGAGGTTCTTAAAGATGTTGTCAAGCAAGGTTACATGTTGTGGCTTATGTTATTCTCTGTATTCTTGCTTGTCGTTTGTCAAGGCGTGTGGCTGTATCTAACTTTGTTGCTGTGGGTAACACCTGGGCTAGTGTCTCTCCCTATAACTAGTAGTAATATGGAGTGGTCAATGGATTGGTCATGTTTGTAACACTGAAAAATCTTTAAGAATGTTGTGGCACAATTTAGACAAAACATAAAAATTATGCAGTCTAAAATCAGCCACCATGTCCAGATTTCATTTTCAAAAGCAGTAGGGTGGCTTGTGATTACATGAATGTGTGATAGAATCCCCCTGGAAAGAAATTCCATCAATCCCACAAATAAATGACACCAGGACAAATTCATCATTTCCCACACAAATGAATTTACTTTACTAAGTTTTATAATATTGAAAAATTTATGATTTTATCGTTCAGCTTATACATAAAAAGAATTGATGGCTGTATTATATATTACCATAATTTGGAAAAGACAACAGCATCCATATCCATGGTACCGTCCTTACCTGATCCTGCTGGTGCAGGCAGCTAATGAAACTACCCTAGAACCTCTCTAGAGAGACCACCCCTTCGGTCCAGCAAAAGCAGTCTCTCGAGACAAGTGGTCTTCCATAGCAGGTCAATTAACACTGAAAAGAGGGCCAAGGGGAACAAAGAGAGCAGCCTCACAAGACAGGTTTTCTCCCAAAGGATAGATCCCCAAGACAGGTTCTACTGTATATGGTGTTTTGTACACTGTTGTTTAGTCAATATGGGGGTTTATATACACAGCTGCAAAAAGGGAAATGTGTAATCTTTATGCACCTGTGAACCACCATTATGGGAGGGGGGGTTGGTAATAGTTTCTGCTACATTGAATACATATGAAGCATCATTCATATGATTTGAGTGAATGAACCAGTAAAACTAGCGATGTGAGACTTATTGCCCAACCATCTTGCCGCGTTAAATTGTTGCCTTTTTGGACATTTTGCATGATTACATGGAATTAGCAAATGATGTTACTCATAGCCTCTGTTTAAGTAACATGTAGATATGGAGAACTTCACGCAAAAAGTTGTGCATACCTTAGTTAGTGCTGCAGTATAACTGGACAATAAGTGACGCATCTTTTGTTTGACCATTGAGGGGCCCAACTCTCTGATATGAATAGCCCCTTCATAGTTAAGCCTATACTTAGGCAGCTCAGAAGAAGGATTAAGTGTGGTGGGAATGTTCCCGAAGCAGTGATCAAGTCGACTAAACACTAGCCATATTATGTGTTTTTCTCGACGGTTGTGTGACGAGAGGAAATTTGTCCTAGTTTGTTATGCTCCCATTGTACGGAACCTAGTGCTCACTCAGTTTGAACACCCAGCTTACAACCTTCTGGTACACCAGGCCGCCAGCATGACGTGTTCCTCTCTCTGCTCACGTCAGCCTCACGTTGGGCCTGCATTTAATCCAAGTTAGACCAGCTTTACCAGCATAAGTAATTCACTTCCAAGTTAATTGTGAATTCATTATACAAATTGTACATTTTTAGGTCTCCACCCTTAAGTTTTGTATAAATTATGGAATGATTTTATCATTACAGAATGATTTCATCATGTCGTTGCACCAACAGGCAGCCTGTGCCTCTGGTGTCCTACGCAACGTCAAATGCATGTCTAACAAATATGCAGTAATCCTTCCATTGAAATATTTTGCCCACATACTGGATTAAGATAGAGCTTGTGGTACTGTATGACCAGATGTCAAAAGTCAAGAATTTGTTGGTCGTACAACAGCTGTGGATTCATAAAACTATTGATTTCCTGTGTAGCAACTGCATAAAACATTATAAATAAACGTTGTATTGACACTTGTATATATTATATATGAACGTTATGTGTTACTTAAAATAATTAGATTTTTAATCTGTAATTTGTGCAATTACATAATAATGGCAGGACTGCTTTTCTAGGTCACCAAACATCTGTGCTCAAAGCAACATTGATCGGGTAGTAATATTGTGCACAGTTTGAATTATTCATTGCCAATTTGCCATTCCTGGGGATACTTTTTAGCATACTTGTTGTGCTCTTTTGCATTATTAATAACTTACACTTATGTTTATACTTGGCAATTAAGTTTTAAAGTGAAAGTTTGATGGGGAGAAATTCAAGCCTACTGTGGAAACAAATATGAAATAACTTAATAAGTATTTGAAGTAGCCTCTTAGCCGCACGGAAGCAATGTTCATAATGTCAGTAAGCCAGTTTGGCTTACAAGTTACAACATAAAATGAAGTTGGCACACATGTACGTGTAGTATTGTGTACGTGCTCTTAATCTTGTTTGGAGCTTAAGTCTAAATGTGGTGTAACGTGGAACTGTGCTAGAGCTGGAGATGTGCCATTATTACAGTGAATTGTATAGAATGGAGGCATCCATTATAATTACAAGATGCCATGGGCATGAATATGTGCAAATGGGGGGCATGTTCCCCACAGGTTGGTGGGGGGGGACATTCAGTTAAATGTCTCCTGTTCACCTGTTCATACTTGTATAAATATCTGTAGACCCCGCTGGTCTTACTTCAGATAAACACATACATTTTAGTATATAATTATGTAGACCACACACAGCGTGCATGCATATACATACGCATCCATATTTTTCATGTCCATTAAATAGCAGTGTAATTCTCAGCAGTGGGGCTGAATTGTGTAGCTAAAGTGCATACACCCATGTAAATAGATAATGTTGGCAGGTTTCCAGCAGACATCTACTGGGTTACATACATTTATTGACAAGAGACAACCAAAGTCACTCATGTGTGACATTTGTTCTTAAGTGGATTCACCTGTACTCAAACCAGAAATCAAAGTTTCCTTGTCTGGTAGCCTCAGACTCTGACTGATGCATTTTCATAGCACTATTAGTTAGCCAATTTCAGTTTTGTAGCTGTGATTGACCAAATTGGTAGTATTTAATAAACTCAAATATTAATGAAAATCTTCCAGTTAGGTAGAAGAAAATTCCTATGATCTTCTAGAGTGAATCCCTCTTGCCCAGTCAGAAACATAGCAACGCATTCTAGGAAACAGCTGTGTTTCTATCTCAAATCCTTTGCTTTGTTTTCATTTAGCAATATCAGAATCATGGCTTATTGCAGCCGTTACAGGGTGTACACGTTTCTGTGTTTGGTTGTTCGATAGACTGTGTTCTTTATAGTAAATGTTAGCTTTAGACACTGTATATGAGTAAATAATTATGTCTCGTATTCTGCATTGTAAAAGGATATATGAAATGGTTAGATTGTCTGAATTCTCGCCATAATGCGCACTTTGGTAACCTTATAGATCTTTCAAACACATTTTGGAATGGTTTTGTCATTTTGTGCAAATAGTTCTTGCTGAAATTGTGTTTGCAAAAATCTAATTAGAAATGCATATATACTTTGTAATTGAACCATATTTGACTTATTTTTCTATTTGGTGCTTGTGACAGTGTGTTTACTAAAAAATCCAAACCATTCCTCCCATGTGAAACACTTCTAGCCTGAATGTGTCCAGCAACCATTCTGTGCAAAGGATACGGTCTAGCCATGCTGGTTTGTTTTTATAAATTTATAAAAATAATTTTATACATCTACCTACAACTGTTGTCCGCTGTTTTGTTGTAGAAGAGTTTGTTGCCCATGGATCGAATGTGAACTGCCTCGCCCTGGGGCACAAGTCCGGCAGGGTAATGGTGACCGGGGGAGAGGACAAGAAGGTCAACATGTGGGCAGTCGGCAAGCCAAACTGCATCATGGTAAGTGGAAGACATAATTTCTCTCTCCCTCCCCCTCTCTCTGTCTCTCCCTTGCTCCCTCCATCCCTCATCTCACTCATTCTCCCTCCCTCATCTCACTTTCTCCCTCCCTCGTCTCCCTCTCACATTGCACTCTCTTTCTCGTTCCCTCATCACTCATTCTCTCTCATGCTCCATACATCATCTCACTCTCCATCCCTCATCTCTGTTTCTCCCTCCATCACATCTCACCCGTTCTCCCTCCCTCAACTCACTCTCTTTCTCCCTCCCTCATCTCACTCTCTTTCTCCCTCCCTCATCTCACTCGCATTCTCCCTCCCTCATCTCACTCATTCTCTCTCACTCTCCATACATCATCTCACTCTCCATCCCTCATCTCACTCTGTTTCTCTCTTCATCACTCATCTCACTCGTTCTCCCTCCCTCATCTCACTCTCTTTCTCCCTCCCTCATCTCTCTTTCTCCCTCCCACATCTCATTCTTTCTATACCTCATCTCACACTCTCTTCCTCCCTCCCTCATCTCACTCTCTTTCTCCCCCCTCCCTCATTTCACTCTCTCTCTGAGTCTCTCTTTAATGACAATACAGTTTTACTGACAATTGATATATCTGGTCAGGAGACTCTGGGTGTCACTGCCCAAATCATATTGTGAAATCAATGTCTTTCTCCATCTATTCTGCCAGCTGTTGTCGCTGTTCCGAAGACATCTGTAATGTCCTGAACCTGTCTTTGTTGTGGCTAGCCTCTGCTTCATTTCCCACAAATCAGAAATGCCTGTGTAATTATCTTGTTGGCATTTATATTGTATGTTCCTTTGTAAACGTGTGTCTAAATTTGACATAAAGGTCATTCCGCAGTAATTGTTAGGAATTTAAAGTAATGGTGATGTAATTGGGTGTGGCACCTAAATATGGATTTTGCTTAGAGCCAGAAGGTTTGTTTATATTGCAAAATATGGATCTGTCAGAATTTCACATATTATCATTTACGTATTTCAAAATATCATTATTGGAGTGGTTTTAAGTCAGTCAGAATGTTCTGTTGATGCTTTAAATTTTTTTAAGGTTCAGTAAGTGCAAAATATCATATGGACAAACCTGTTTTTGTGTTTTGGACAACCAGTTTACCTTGAAACTATTATCATTTACATTACGCGCTTAGTTACACAGTGGCAGTTTAATTAAATGTTTGTAGTAAGTAAATATTACTTGCAGGCAAAGTAGGATTTTATATGGGTAATTTGCACTTATTAAAGGCATTAAAAAACATTGGGTGTAACATCTAACTACATTCAGTTGGTATGTTAATTTTCATACAAGTTGTAATTTGTAAGGCATCTCATTATGTCTTGTACTAATTATAGGTTATAGTCACATCTACTGGAATTGCACCAAAACTGGCAGAAACCCACGTTATGCTAGATTTGTTGTGATGACAGAGCCAACATATGAATAATGATAAACAGCTGGGGAAGAAAAGTCAATGAAATACCTGGGCTGTAGAATGAGTGAAGGCAGCAGATGTAGCAATGCAGCAGTGCAATGTATAGCAGATGAAGGTAGTGACAGCTTAATTGGACGAAGGGAGGAACGCCTGTAAAATGTTTTATGTGATGTGTCCAACAGTACAGACATAAGGTGATGCTGAGGAAAGAGGTAGTCTGGTTTTAAATTGTGGGTTTTGAGGAATTATTATGAATATGATAAACAGGAAATGTTACATATGACAAGATGAAAACATTCTTGTATTATTTCTTCTGTCCTTCTGCGCCAAGGGCCATCGCACTGGGCGAAAACTATCGCATGCCACCTTCCTCTGTCCTCAGTCACAGCAGCCATCTTGTCTAGTGTTTTGAGGTTTACAACTCTTTTAAGGTTCTTTTCAGAGTTTCCTTGATATTGGTGTGTTTTTTTCTCTCCATGGCAAGCCGCAGTAGTAACCTCCCAAACCTGAGACCTATGACTAATAAAAACCGTTGCAGAGCCTATCTGGTCACACAAGTCCAGTGGAGGCCGTGCGGTTTGGCAATGCAGAAGAGATGGTTGTTGCTGGATCGATGTCAGGGGCACTCAAAATATGGGACCTGGAAGCAGCAAAAAGTAAGTTGACCACTGTTTGCTACAGATTAGGGATGTCTGTGGAGAGTCTGTTCAAATATATGTCCTCGTATCACTGTAGGTTTCTTCCCAAGTGTCAATGAGAACTTTCAGGTCATCGAGTCTTCATTGATGCAAGCATTGCAAGGAATATGGTGGCGCCACCAATTGTGTGCAACCGTTATTAGAGCCTGGCATTGTTTTGAATGAATAAACGACTGTTTATTTTGAGTGCGTGCAATGGATGTTGTTAGGGTATGATTTTATAAAAATACATTCAGTTCGCACATGTACGATTTATTGTGTAGACTTAGAATGAGCTGGAAATGTGTACTGATATGTTTAGCACAAATTGTTTATTTCTTGCAAAGCTCTTATGCTCCTTTTATTCTGAGAGATTCTTTGATTGAGAGTTCCTGTGGTGGTCTCTTTGCAGTTGTACGGACGTTAACGGGTCACAAGTCAAACATACGCAGTTTAGACTTCCATCCGTATGGTGACTTTGTAGCTTCAGGATCGCTAGACACAAATATTAAGGTATGTATTATTGTTTGTCTTATTTTTATCAGAATTTGTTGAAAGATTTTTCCGTTAAATAAATATTATATGAACAAAGGAATAAGACAATAATAATTTATTTAAACATAGGATGTATTTTTTTTCCTTCCTGGCATACCATTTTTTAATCATCGAATTACTGACTTCTTCTGTTCCTGTGTAATAATAATTAACTCCTATGGCGCCTATATCCTCGGGAACCTAAGCTCAGAGGCGTAACAAAACAGAATCATTAAGCATAATCGTGAACAGTTGATTGCAATCACCAAGGCTCTTTGTTTCGCGATGCGTCTACTGAATATCATTCAGACTTTGCACCCAGCCTCTACAGGTGTCACGCCGCGATTACCAGATACATTACATGCATTGATCAGACGCTTAGGACTTTCCGTAACGCGCCCAACTTCACGTGGCAAACGAGGCGGCTTTCGCAAACAACGTGTGATTCAAACACGCATTACACACTGCTTCGATGTTGTTCCACGGGCTGTAAAAGCTGCCAGTGCAAATGTATCCCAGCTGATTAATCTGCGTGTCATTAAACACCGTGAACGTGACATTCCACTGACAATATGTTGTCTTAACGCTCGTTCAGTCAAGAACAAAGCTCTGTCGGTAGCAGATTTCCCGGGACATCGATGTGCTAGCCTTAACTGAGACATGGCTAGGAACCGACACTGACAATCAGGTTATAAACGAACTCGTGCCATCTGGTTACACAATACAACACATCTCTCGACCCAGTGAGAAGCGCGGTGGAGGTGTGGCCGTACTCTATAAATGCGGATTGACCATTAAGACCTTCTACACAGAACGGCATGTTCACACATTTCGAACATATGGACTGCATGGTCATTTCCAATTATGTGAATATGAGATTGTGCATTGTGTACCGTCCGCCCCCCTCTAAGCGAAACGGTTTTAACAACAGTGTGTTTTTCGACGAGTGGAGCTTGTACTTGGACCGCCTTGCTGTTACAACTAACGATGTAATCATAACAGGTGACCTCAACTTCCACCTCGACAACGTTAACGATGCAGATGCGGTGCGCTTCAATGGCACGTTAGAAGCTCACGGATTGGTACAACACGTGGTGGGACCCACACACAAGAAGGGCCATACTTTGGACGTTGTCATCACACGGGACATTAGTTCCTTGTTGATTGGGATGCCAACAGTTTCTGAGCCATGTCTTGGAGACACAAAGGGTAACCCTTCCGGCGACCATCTGGCTGTGTGTTTTAGAATTAACTTAACGAAGCCAGACAGCATTCGCCAGCCGGTCACTTTCAGGAAGCTTCGGGACATTTGTATTCCCGAATTTATCAAGGACTTAACGCCAATTTTGAACGACACTGATGGGCCGCTAAATGAACTTGTACACGCCTATACCACAGGAATTGAAGCGGTTGTCGACAAACACGCTTCAGTCCAAAGAAAGTCGATAACACTGAGATAAAACGCACAATGGTATTCAGACGAACTGAGACACGCCAAACATGCGCGCAGGTGAGCAGAGAAGGTATGGCGGCGAACCAAACTTACCGTTCATCGACAACTGTTCAGGGAGCAATGCAACGCAGTCAACAAACTGATGATCAGTGCCAAGAAAACATTCTTTTCTTCTAAAATCAGAGACTGCGGCAAAGATCAGAAACAACTGTTCAAATTAACGTGTCATTTGATGGGTAACACGGGACGGGTAATCTTACCAACCCACGAATCGGCCGAACAGTTAGCGACTATTTTCGGTGACTTTTATATTGACAAAGTTGCTACCATCCGACGGAATATCAACATCGGCAACCCAAGTGACACAGCATTGGACGATGACGTCATGTTTGACAGAATCCCGCTTCAAAGGTTTCTGCCAGCCACCCATGACGAAGTGAAGCGAATAATCACAAATTCGGCCAACAAGTCATGTGACTTAGACCCGATCCCTACATGGCTTTTGAGGCAGTGTCTGGATCATTTCGTACCGTTGATTACAGCCATTATCATTAAATCGTTGGCAACGTCAGTGGTACCCGCATGTTTCAAACGTGCAGTTGTGAGACCATTGCTTAAAAGGCCGGGCCTCGATAAGGAAGCTCTGAATAATTATCGGCCTGTGTCAAACCTACCATACGTGTAAAAATTTCTTGAGAAAGTGGTCGAACACCGTCTGAAAGATCACCTGGACATCAACAATCTACATGATTTTCACCAGTCGGCGTACAGAAATAATTATTCAACCGAGACAGCTCTTGTGAAAGTCCAGAACGACATCGCAGAAGCCCTTGATCAAAAACGTGTAGTTGTCTTGGTCATGCTTGATCTGTCCAGTGCTTTTGATGTTATCGACCATGGCATTATGCTAACGCGTCTTCAACACTCATTTGGTGTGACTGCAGAAGCCCTGGATTGGATGCGATCCTACATTAGCGGCAGAACGCAATGTGTCTCTGTCGGCCCCGCAACTTCGTCCAACGCAAATCTATGCTGCGGCGTGCCACAAGGATCCGTGTTGGGACCGAAACTGTACTGCATATACACTAAACCAGTTGGTGATATAGTGAAGAAACATAATCTTCGCTACCACTGTTATGCAGATGACACACAAATATACTTGTCCATCAAGCCTGATGAGAACTGGGCCAGTGAAAGGTCAGCCATTGAAGCCTGTGTGGCTGATGTTGGCGGGTGGATGAATAGAAACATGCTGAAACTGAACCAAGGAAAAAGCGAACTCATTGTGTTTTCGTCCAAACACCGAATTCGTCGGGTGAACGACTTGTCCCTCACGATCGGAGGCAGACTATTACATGCTGTGCCTCAGCTTTGCCTCAGGTGCTAATTGAATGATTGCAGCGTATACAGAACTGTGCTGCTCGCCTAATCACCAGGTCACGCAAGAGCAAACACATAACACCTGTGTTACGTGAGCTACATTGGCTTCCGGTGAAATACCGGCTCCGGTTTAAGATTAACACCTTCACGTATAAAGTGCTCAACGGATTGGCACCGACATACACGAGTGACATTGTGCAGAAACATCAACCAACGCGTAGTTTAAGATCAACGGAGAAGTCACTTCTCGTTGTACTTGTGCTACGGACTGCAACTTATGGTGAACGTTGTTTCAGCCGACATGCGGCCATACTGTGGAACGACTTGCCTGAGAACATTAAACAACTGAACACTCTCAGCTCTTTCAAGAGACACTTAAAAACATATCTTTTTAAACTGGCATACGACTGACGTGATTGAGTCACGCTCTCGTTTTAATGACATTGCCATATACCAATCACTTATTCGTTATGTTTTATTCATGTGTGTACTATAAGTGTAATATGTGTTTATTTATTTTTTTATGTTTAAATCAGCTCCTTACACTATCTACTTTTAAAATAATCTATATTTTATAGTTTTATTTAATTTATGCAGTTTTATGTGAAGTGTGTATTTTATAGTGTTATTTAATTGATGCAGTTTCATGTAAAGCGCATTTTATTTTAATTGGATTCGGGCGCTATATAAATTCATATATAATAATAATAATAACAGGGACGTGCAAAAGTCATTATCAAAATGAGGGACAACAGAAGATTTATGGTGGAAATGCTATATAGGAATAAATATATCTGTTTAAATTTATTATAACAATATGTTTTCTGTTTCTACAGTTATGGGATATAAGAAGAAAGGGTTGTATATTTACTTATAAGGTAAGTCTGATTGTATCAACGATAGCACACATTCTGTAACATAATTTATACATATCTACATTTGGTGTAGTTAGATATACTTTATAGTCATCACGTTATATGAAAAGCACTTTCTAAAGAAAACATTGAGTATCTTATATTTAATGTGGACTTTTCATGAAGTAATGTTACATATAATGTAATCATGACTATTTTATGCAACTGTGATAATGAACATTGGTGTTTATATTGACAACATTTATGCATCAATTTGATGTCGAGTAATTGCCTGTGGTTGACACATGGGGAGGTAGAATATTCTGCAGTTATGTAGTGGTCTTGAAAAAAATGCACATCAGATTTTTTTTAATGTTTCCATGTGTCAAAAACAATCTATAAAACTATATACGCAATTGTTGTGGATCAAACCACACAATGAACGGTGCATCTAGAAAGTATACACAAGTTTTGCAGCTGGCCTCTAAAAAAGGTAACTTAGAACACCTTATGGCTATAACAGTACTTTTTCATCACGCTTAGGCTACAATAAGGATATTTTAATTTTTTTATTTGTAGGGCCATACAAATTGTGTGAACAACTTACGGTTTAGTCCTGATGGAAGGTGGATTGCATCTGCTGGGGAAGATGGCATTCTCAAGGTGAGGGACTCCACCCTGTGGGCATACAGACGCATATATGCTTGAATGTGCTACGGAAGATAGTTCTGTTTTGTGTGCAATCTGCCTACAGTTTAGGAAGAACAAACACCGCCAAAATGTCATCAATATATACTTTGTATATTAGGAGGGTACATTTTAACTGGATACAAACTTGTATTGGTTGTTTGAAATATACGCCATGTTCCTGTTAACCACACCATATCATGGTAAAATATACTCAAGAAAGGACCACATATTTGTGTTGACATGATGTGAGGTCCTTTCTTGAACACTTATTCACAGGCAGCGGTCTGAATATTATCTATATACCAGTATTTATTTATTAACTTCAATAATATTTAAGACTCTTTGAAAGTGTTGTGTTGTGTGAAAAGAATCGAGGTTCCCTCCACTAAGTGGACAAATAATTCAGCAGTAACTCTTAGGAAGAAAATACGCAGTTTTTAAGATAGTGAAGTTTTTAAGATATTGAATGGGTATGAAAATATTGGCAGAAATATATTTTTCTCATTCAAGAAAGATAGTAGAACTAGAGGACATGAGGTAACATTAGTAAAGGATCAGTGTAGATTGAATATCAGGAAGAACTCGTTCCCACAGAGGACAATAAATGAGTGGAACAAATCATCTACAGGTTTTTTAATGCTAGCAGCGTGAATATGTTTAAAAATAAAGTTGACGCATAGGCAAGTAACACATAGATGAAAAAATGTTGGACTCTCGATACGCCAATGGCTTCCTTGTCCACTTGCCAACTGGGCCTTTGCCTTGGATGGAAATCTTGTTAAATCTTGTTAAATAGACATCAGTTAGGTGAACATGGCTGAACATTTGGTATGCCAAACTCGTTGTAGATGTATTGTGCACTTTTATTATCACTGTTGTTAGTTTTGGCAATTTTCCAATGTTCACTCGACAGACATTTAATTTGTGGCACATTCCATTGTTTGAAAACAAATAATATTTGTGACGCTGCTTAAAATAACTTTAGTGTGGTGAAAAGACTGGATGGAATAATAACCATGAACCAACTGACACAGCAAGAAAACATGTGTTGTAATGATGTTGTCAGAACTGATAGCTAATTAAGACAGCGTGCTTGTTATGTTATTGACTTGAAACAGCTCTTCTGTGTTGTATTGGTGTGGTCAACAGCCCAGAGCAAAATACATGCAACTAATAGTGTTTTGTTATTAAATAAATAGCATTTCTTTCTGCAGTTTTTTAATTGGATATTTTATGTAGCAATTTAGGATTAAAATTGTTATTTATATATTCTAATTTAGGTACAAAGCTTGATCATTTTTTTTTTAAATCGTATAGTACTAACTTCAGTCCAACCTGCTCCAGTGATCACCTGCTTAAGAGACCACCTGTGGGTAACCACCACAGTAAACTCCTTGATGTGTCACCTGTGAAAGGGAGAGGGAGAGAGTTTGTTTTGGAATTGTATAAAGCATACATACATATAACAATAAATAGAACCACAATTTAAAAATATAATTGACTGTCATCTGTTTATGAATATCAACGGTGCCATTCAGCAAGCAATGTAAACATGATATTTGAGTCGAAACGTTTAAATTAAACACATACATGGATTTTGCCTTTCAGCTGTGGGATCTGACAGCTGGTAAATTACTGACGGACCTCAAGCTTCACAACGGGCCAGTAACAACAGTTGAATTCCATCCAAATGAATTCCTTCTTGCTTCAGGCAGTGCAGATAGGTAAGAGCCATTTCTGCAGTGACGTGTTATGTTTATGCACCAGTTGGACATTTCTACACTGTTGAGCTGCAGACAAAATAACAAATCTAGGCAAGAGATGTCATGTTAGCAATAGTTTTTTATAAGGTATATTAAAATAAATTACTGTTGCTGGATTTTGTCCTGAACTTTGGACCAACAATTGTAGGTTGTAATGTCTGTGTTTTGTATTTTCTACATCGCAGCAGACAGAATATTGTCTTGTTGATGTATACCAACTTTGAAAATGTTACATTAAAAATATGTTTATTTATATGTTATATATTTATATACATAATGACAGCTAAGTGCTGCATATTTCCCCCAAGCTGCTAATTATGATGTTTATTATGGTTTCTGCAGGACTGTGAAGTTCTGGGACTTGGAGACATTCCAGTTAGTTTGTTCTACAGACAACGATGCTACACCTGTCAGGTATGTCTAATTTTATGATTTCTTGAGGGGGTCTCTTAAAAAAACATGAATATTCATAAATTACAATAATTAGCATAAAATTAAATAACACAAGGCATGTTGAGTTATTTTACTTGGTGGCATTTTAAACACAGTAACTACGTAATCCATTGATAAGCAATTTAACATTGACCTGCCTTTTACTGTTTCTTGAAATGATGTGTGGTCTTATATAACGCCAGTATCCACCTAGACAAAACGCTCAGGGCACTTATTGCATTATCACAGCAAGTCTTTTGGGAATGAGCAGCTTATGGATTTTTGTAGATCGAGACAACTGGCTGTGTGAGTCCACAACAGGTTTTTTCCATTTCCCTGTATGGGATCCTTTACTTCCCCTGGCATAGACACTAGGTAGAAAGGACCAAAGGCTTTTAGCATCTCTTCCGAAAGACACAGGCAAAAGCATGTCTTTTACTGCCGTTTTGTTTCAGATGTTGCTTGTTTGCTTTAGAGTATGTATTTTTCCACTGAAAGGTTGTCTATCTTATTGAGATGTTCTGTGGCTGCTTTCAGGTGTATATTCTTCCACTCGGAGGGCCTGTGTCTGTATAGCGGTATGCAGGACTCGCTGAAGGTGTTCGGCTGGGAGCCGGCCCGCAGCTATGACACCATCGCAATGGGCTGGGGCAAGGTCGCAGATATCTCTATTGCACAGAATCAACTGGTACGACACTTCCTTTCCAACTGGTGCAGTTATAGGATTATTTCATGTAACGCATTCATGGAGTTTTGAATTACTTTTGTTTTGTGTGTGTGCATAGAAACATGCTTGATGCAGTGTAAGCTTCTTGCATTTCTAAGAGATACATCTTCTAAGACCATTGCAGATACATATCCAAGACTTTAACCACATATATGTACGTACGTTAATTCAGTCATGATGCTTAAACTAGATTTCAATGTCATAGGTTGAATATGTCTGTTTAGAGGAATGCCTCAGTATTGTATTGTATTGTAAGACTCGCCGGTAAAATTGTATCAATATTAATTAAGAACTCTTCATCGCATTTGGCAGACATAGACATTGAAACATAATAGTTACTTGTGTGCAAAGCTACAACTTGATGTAGTCTATCCTTGTGTCTTGCTCTCTTCAGATTGGTGCCTGCTTCTCACAAACAAATGTCTCTGTATATGTCGTTGATATACAGGTAAGTCTTGCCGCCACATGACTTCTTTGTGTGCATGCATGCATGTGTCCATGCATGCATACATGTGTCCGTGCGTGCACGTTCTGTGCTACATCATATAATTAATCATGTTTAGTATAGGAGGGTCTGTATGTTAAAAAGATCACCTTTGCTATGATAATATAATGTACTTGTTAATTGAACATCTAACTAACAATTATGCCTTACAACAGACAAGCTGGAAATATTTTCAAGAAGTTTGGCTAATTGTCTTTAGTTAGAAATAATTAACCCTTTCAGACCCATGTACTGATATATCAGTATTGTATTAAAAAAAGTTATCAGACAGAGGCACGCATGCTCAGTATTCATCTAGCAGCTGTCATTTCTACGTGTTTAAAATTTGGATAGTAAAAGTGAAATTTCTGCATCGGTTATCATTAGTTTTCGAAGTTACAGAATAGCTCATCTTGGAAGAATGTTGTCATTGCTGTATGGATGACTGGGTAGCCTGGCTGGTTTCAGAGGATACCCCCACTGGGAAACCTGCCATCGGAAATGTCAACAGAAATGTCACCACCAATGACGGCCAGGTAAGACTTGCTTTTGTCCACTTTGTGTCTTCTGAGCAATGTAATTGTATTGTGTATGACAGTGGTGTTATCATACAGATAACCACAATGTAATTGTATTGTGTATGACAGTGGTGTTATCATATAGATAACCACAATGTAATTGTATTGTGTATGACAGTGGTGTTATCATACAGATAACCACAGCATAGCTTAGATCGCTGTCTTAGGCTAGTAACTAACAGTGCATTCAGTCGACAGTTGTGAAAGCTTGACATCAGTTTTCGTAGAACATGTAATGGCCAACTCATTATTATGCCTGCCGGCACATTCTGTGATATCTACATATGTAGTACAAGTTACAACCAAGGTCTCTGACATTATTAGAGGTCTTAAAAAGTATGAAGAACAAGCAAGTCCTATTTACAAAATTAATTAGTTTGAGTTAGTACATAGTCCCTTTTGAAGCTTTGAGTTTGCTTTTGATGATGCTAACTTGATTTTACTTATTTGCTTGTTAATTGACATTTTTCCGTGCTTCCATTCAGTGGGGTTATGTAATAATTATGTGAAAGAGAACTTTCAAGTTGTTGTTAGTTGTTCTTTTTTGGTGCTTTTTTCAATGCAGATTTGTTGTGTATGGAGGGAACCTACTATTTACTAGTTATATTTTGTTGCATCGTGTACATACACATTGTTGTCAATGCCTCTTTCAGTCAGGTATATCCAGTAATCAGGTACGTGTGCAACGTTTCGGCTTGGGTAGCGCTTAGCACATGACCAACTGGTGATGTGACTGTTGAAATCTTTGCTGTTGTTGGCTCTAAATTGCTTTGCTCGCTGGTATAACGTGCTGACGTGCTGTTATAACACGCTAATGTGCATGGGTATCTTATTATTATAATCAACTCTTCAAAGTTTTACTGGTTATGGAGGAATGTGTTACGTACAGTGTTTGTGGTGGAATGACATGGTATAGAAAGTCAGTCCACTTACTCTTCAATTGTTGAAATGAACGGTTACAGACAACTAGGAAAGCATTTTATGCATTTTTTTACTCATCTAACAGATGCTCTTCTAAGAGTTTATTTTGTTATAAAAATGGGATTTCCTCAGTTCTGTGTTTGTTTTGATAATACACTACATGTCAACACTGAAATTGTGCCATGCAGAATTTAATATCTTTTGGGGTTATATATTCACAGGAGCATGCATTAGGCCACATGCACTTGGCTACTGATAGAGTTGTGACATATGCATTTTCCACAGTTCTGAAATATAATTCTCACTTTGTATGTAGTGTGATATATGCAATGTGTATATATGTATGTAATGGACGTATTTTCTCACATCTATTTTATCTAACCACACTATGCTTGATAATGGTCTTGTTTTAACATAACTATTTTTGCTTAATCACATTTTTCGTAAATAACCTTGTCATTATGCTTGCATGGCTTTAGTAAGCAAGATATTAAACTTTGTCTTGATTAAGGGAGTTTATCACAGATGTGGTTTTTGTGTTCCGAAATATCCAGTGGACTGGACTCACCAGATGCCCTTTGTAGCTGTTTATGTTGTTCAACTGCTTCGGCACCCCAATCCACCCTATAGCAAACATGCCTGCATATCACGCAGGGTTTTTCCTTATCACAAAAACTGAATCATGCCCATCTAAAATTCTTAACATTTTGATTCAGCATTGAATCTTGTCATAACCAATCCAAAAAATCGCACATTTTACATTGGATTTCGTTGCCTCAGAAAGGATTTGCCTTTCTTCTCATTTTCGAAAGGTTTTCAGGGATGTGCCTCTAGTCAACAGTGTGGTGTCAGGCGCTCAGAAATGCTGATTGCCATCTCCAGAAATACCTAAAGAGACCGTGGTTTGTCCATGTTGCCTGGCTGGCATCGTGTGGCAGTGCCGAGACTTGCCGGCGTGTCTTGGTGCTGGTCTTGTTCTAACACTGTAGTTGTCTTGTAGTGGGAGGCGGAGCTTTGTCACGGAACGACCACCCACACAGTCGACGAAGCAGACGCAGTAAGTAGCACCACCAGGTGGCGTGGCAGTAGAGAACAGCACGCTGGTACCTCGGGCGGAGTAATTTGATTGATTGATTGACTGATTCACTTAAGCGGTGCATTGTACGTAATACAGCGGGAATAAGGAAGTATTCTGTCCCAGCCAATATATTGGATTCTACTAAATAGCTGATTTTGTTTTCTGCGATTCTGCTAGGTGGAGTCCACAGCACATTACTTGCAGCATAAATAAAGTATAAATTTGTGCTGTTGCAACAGTCTTCTTTTTGTAATACAACACTGTACCTTGTTACTAAATACCTGAATATACTTTTCCTTTTTTTGATAATCAAAGTGGAACCTTTACCCACATCGCTTTTTTGTTATTAGACTTTATAATAATAATAATAAAAGTTGTTTAAATTTTTCCCAATAAACCTTATAAAATATACATTTTATCTTCCTTATTGTTATGAGTTTAAAGCATATATACAGTATCACTTAAGATTAAGTAATAACAAATGAGAGTCTATTTTAAAATGAACGTGCAAGTAAAGATTAATAATTCAAATTATTCAAATAAGTTAAAGTAAAATGTATAGCTTAGCGATTTAAGAAATACATAGGTAAAATACACACATTTATATATTTAGTAATTCCCTTACTGACGATGCATGTTTCCACCACTTCAGAATAGTGAAGGTTCAGAAGCAGGCCAAAGAGCCGTTGTCTTCTCCGGACGAGCAGGGAGATGACGGCGACATCAAGGTGCATTGCAACTACAGAGAAATATTCCAGCCACGACACAACCTGTGTAAGTAGTCGCCACTGCATCTCTGCCGAAACGTTTGTTGGTTGGCTCGTGGTCTGTTCTGTTTGCCAGTGTTAACGGGTTTATGGTGGGCAGATCGGCCACGTTTTTTGGTTGAAATCTTGGCTTGAAATTCTGTATAATGCTGTATAAATCCATGTACTTTTTCATCGGGATAGATCCAATTTTGGTAGTGTGGCCATCTATGAGGCTACAAAATATACCTACATGAAATGAAACGATTTTCGCTGGAAATCTGCCTTGCATCAAAAGAATTTGTACTTTGATTGCTATAAGTTTGTAATTCAATTGTATACTTGTGGACGGACAAAAGAAAATATGTATCCTATCACGATATTTCCATTTAAAACAAATCCGTATAAAAACGGGATACAGCCAAATCCCAGAAATATGTATTGCATACAGGTAATCCGTAAGATGTGGCGGGTCTGGGAATGTGTACCTTGCATGGACAGCCAAAACTAACAACAGCCTGCCAATCTGGCTGGCATCTAATGCGAATGATCTGTTTGCTACTTTATGCCTTTATCGTTAGCCTAGTTCACTTGGCTGAATATTGTGTGTGTCTGTATGCCATAACCAGATGATTCATTCAAGGAGGCCGTACTCACTAGGTGGCAGGCCAGTCACTTGTTGGTGGTCACCATCATGATGTGAAAATTGTGGGGGTATTTCAGCTTGAATCCTAAATTATATTGCTCGGCGCTGATATTAAAATGTAAAAATGTGCTGTGATTGATCAACTTCAACACTGTAATTAATACTGTGTTGAATTTGATGGAAATTGTTGTACACTACGACATGGTTTCAGTGTTTGCAAACATAACAAAGCAGATTAGCACTAATGCTAATCATTAACCAAATTATGCTTTGTTAAAATGATTAGATCTTACATGGCGAATATGTATTGTTGTCAAACAGAACTAGAGTTGACATTTTGCAGAAGAGAACTGCTTTGTGCTATGGTAGAAAATTTACTTGTAAAGCAGTGCATAAATTTGTGGGGAGATCAACGAAGAAAGGTGAGCGCCGTTTAAGAAGTAATTGTCATGCCACCTAGTGAGTGGGTATGCATGGAGGTTACGAGGCGTAAAAGTGCAGTTATAGTCTTCCCATTATTATGAATTTGTATGTGGGCCTGGGATGTTTCTATTGGCTGCGGAACAATGCCCACAGCCAGATTGATAATGTTGTCAACAGTGGTACAATTCTTGTTTGTGCACAGAATTGTATCATCGTTGCACAAACTACAAGTTTGCCATTTATTCCTTACACGAGGAATGTAAATGTGATGTCAGCCAGTGACATTGTGTACACTCGTAGCGGAGTAAGTCAGACCTCCATGCTGTTTGTTTCCGTCTTGTACACTAATGTAGATCTGCCTCTGATCCTTTCCACAGCTGCCGACGGCGCAGGTGAGTGGACTGCTCTGCCGTCAGGTGCTCTGCCTTCACTACTGCTTCCTGTGGCGATAATGAAGTACTGGCCTCCGTCTCTGTGGCACCCTGTCGCCCCATGTGTCACCCTGTTGACACCTCTGCTTGCAAACCTTTTTGTCGTTCCTGCCAGGCGACTGAAAGGTCCCTCCTCAAATTTTTTTCGCTCGTCTCATTTCAGATTCATTTCTCAAAAAATCAAACCTACCTAGAATTCTCTATGACATACTAGCTCATTTTAGCAAATTTGTTATTTAATTTTGGTTCAGTCATACGACAAATTTAATGTAAACGTTTTTTAATGGGTCCAGTCAGAAATCAATGGAAAATGGCAGAAGTGGCACCACCTCTGTATCCCATAAGGCTATTTACACTTTTGCAAGTTGCCCAAACTAACAATCGATGCCAATTTTTTATGAAAGTGTGCACTCTTATTAACCAGCTGCACATATTACTTAAACTATTCACACACTACAGATATGAACATGTTCGAACCTGATTCATGATAAGCTAAATCAGTTGAGGAGGGAGTTTCAAGTAGTTACTGGTAGTACCTCTTGTCCTTTCCTTGGGAGGCCAGTATTTCTGCTTAAATAAAACCTTGACTGACAGTGACTGGAAACTCTCGTATATGTTGTCTTAGATATTAAGTAATATCTCATACTTAGGGATTGGTCCTTTTAAGAATTTGTGTTAAATTAAAATTACTGTTCAAAATGAGTTCAAGCTCTAACAATTATCAAAACACGTGATTGATAATTTTACTAGCATTTTCTTTTTTAATGTCAATTAATGCTGGTGTACTATACTCCCAGATATGTAATCAATAACTATTACTTTTTTACAGTAAATATTACACAA
Source organism: Lamellibrachia columna (assembly GCA_963662155.1). NCBI lineage: Eukaryota > Metazoa > Annelida > Polychaeta > Sabellida > Siboglinidae > Lamellibrachia > Lamellibrachia columna. The sequence goes on from OY759267.1 coordinate 28,898,841, forward strand.
AGTACCTTGCACGCATAGACGTAACAAAGGTAGTTAAATCACATCCATGTACTGCTCCATATGCAACAGTTTGCTATCTAAGTTGTATCTAATGCTGTTCCTGTTGTGTACAAAGTCGTGCAAGTTATTCCTGTACTGGCTGCCACCCCCTGTGCAATGGTTAGCATCACTGTCCTCATCACAGCGTGGTTGTATCGTGAATCTGCAGCAAATGTCTTCTTATATTTCCTTGGATATAAGGTTTGATAATACTAATGTAGAACAAGATTAGAAAATATAATATCTAACAATGGACACAGACTTGTGATAAGGCATTGCAGTGTCTAATGCCACGTCAAGGTTTTATTCCCTGGCAAACCACAGTACAGTCTGTTTCTATCAAACTCAAATGTCATTCAGATGTCGATCTGCTGCCTGTCATGTTTGTCTGTTCTGGTTTACAGATGCTTAGGCGAAGATAGCCATTTTAATTATACTGAAAGATTTATACAAAATGAGGAAACGTAGATTAAATTGTGTGGTCAGTGACTCATAACAGCAAGTGACTCGGAGAAATTAAACACAGATATTGGTTGTTGTTGTGTTATGGCTGTAGCGTTGTTTATCAAGAACAGTGTGAGTTAGTTGTAGCAAACTGTGTGTGGATGTGTGAATTACATGTTTAAAAGTTGGTCATGTAGCAATGAACGTGGGAGCTACTGTTGCGTGTTTCACCTTCATCCCTTGACTGGAATGGTCGCAGTGGTGCCATTTCTGTGTGTGTGTGTGTGTGTGCACCTGTATGAGCAACAACAAAAACAGCTCGCTTATTCAGTGATAAATACACTGCTAGAAAAGTGATATGTCTGTCTTGGCTAACTGTGTAGTTGTGATACACAGTGTTGATCTGGAAGTCCTTTGTTGATTCACCAATTCATTGATTGTTAGTTTAAGTGAATGAATGCATATCGTTGTTTTTCACACAATGTTTGATTGACTAACAGACCGGTATATGACAGAATGGATGATTGCTTGACAGCATTGCTTCATTAACAGTGTGGTTGCTTGTCATCACGGTTGATCGACTGAGAGACCACATCCTTGAAGGAATACCTGATTGATTAACTAACTGATTGTTATTGATTGTTTAAAGGAATGCTTTAATAAGTTTCACAGTTTGTTTGGGAGAATGACTAACAGGCTTACATATATATTAATTTGTTCAAACAGCCCATTCACCGCCACGGACGGTGGAGCCGTTCCCCGCACCGCCGGCAGATGGTAAGATCATTCTCTACCACGCTGCGTGCACTCAACACATATTTTACTACCTCAGTAGTTCAGTGTGTTCGTGTACATTTGTTTTTCATAAAGTAACATTTTCATCCCTATATGCACATATTTGATGATTTGTTTGGTTTCCAGAGACAGCGCTTAAGTACGTTGATTTGTAATTTTTAAAAATATGACCACGGTTTATTTTAGGGAGGTAACCCACCTGTTTCAGTATAGTTCTATTCGTTTTGACAAGTATTGTTACTATGTTTCAAAATCAGTCACCTGCTTTTTTGATGTAGGGCGGGGATAAAAAACATTGCTACATTTTTTTATGTTCTGAAGAAGTTCATCAAACTGGTGATTGTAAATCAATAGGTACTTTTATTGTTTTTCCCAGTCCAAAACAAAGGTAAATTGGCTGTGAAAAAACAGTCAAAATATATATTATATTACATTTTCTGTAGTTTATAACAACAGTAGTATCAAAGTTGTTAAATTATTGTATGATTTTATTATTTGTTAAATATTGAATACAGCTAGTTATATTTTAAATAGGTATCTATAAGCTAGGAAAAACTTCATAAACTTGCAGTTGCAATGAATACATTCTAACACATTTCTTCCGCAGACATCTGGTGATGATTGTATTTTTGTATTGTGTATTGCTTCCTACTAATATTAATAGTGCATTAATTGCTGCTACTGATGCTTATTATGTGTTACCAATGTTTAATCAGGTTGATATTAGAAATGAATTAAGTTTTCAATGCACTGTTCATCTCTTGCAGTAAATCAGCCGCTTATCTCGCCACCAAGCGCATCACCAAAGCTGTCTGCATCGAAGCGAGGGGCACCAGTGGCAACCCCTGTCATCATGCCGACACCGTCGGAGCCAGTAAAGGTATCGTACTCGAATGTGTCGCAGCCCCCTGTCAGGGTCGTAAGAGAGCATCATCGCCCTCCGTCGCAGAACGTCATCCCTTCAGAGCGAGACCGGCCAGCTGACATCAACATGCAAGAGTTTCTCCCAGTAAGTTGTTTTTCAGATACTTTCAGTCTTATTAAGACAGTCAGTTCAATTAAACACCTCATTTACCTCACAAGAAACTTGGTTGAACTGTCCAGATTTTTCAGCAGGCTTTGTGTAATGGCCTAAATATTTGTAACATTTTTAATGAAACAGTCCAAGAAACTGGGACATCCAGGAATTGACTCATTGTTATGTTCGTTATGTAGAAATTTAACATTGTTGCTCAGGATCTGTATTCCCGAAAGAGTCACGAATTTGTAACTCAAGTTTTCAGGAAATATGCCTGTAAAATTGTCCCGGGGGATTCATTGATGGAATATCTGGGTAAATATCATCCGATGTGCTAAATACTGAACTATTACATAATCCATGTTGAATCTCAGCCTAGACTAGCAGGCTTGCATTTTAATCTTACATTTGTTATGTTACTTTTATACTAGATATTCCGTGGGTGATCACTCCAGGGCAACTTTGCCACCATATTTATGGAAAGCTTGAGAGTACAAATATGTAAATCTTGATAGTATGGGTCCAGAGGTTTATATTGGGTGCAATGAAAATGTCATTACCATATGTTGCAACAGTGGTAAGTGTTGGAGACCTTATAAATATATGTAGCAAAAGGACTTGGCCACCAAATATGCAATTAGAAAAAATTATAAGTGAAAAGTTCATGTGAAGCTGTACAACATCTCTTTATTCAATACTGGGAGTTATCGCTCATAAATGTTTTGTAAAAATTGTAAATGCCAAATATTAAAAAACAAACAGAGGGAGCCTAATTTAAATGGTTTCTCTGGTGGAACCTGTTGAAAAAAACAACAATTGTGAATTTTCTTGGGCATTCTGGGTAAATTTGGTTATTGGTGCTTCCAGTTTGGCTAAGATCTAGAAGTTTAGATCTAGATTGCTTCACTCATCCATATGAGTCACAGCAGAAGCATATATGATGCGGTGGTGCCCATTCTGCCCACTATCTCGCACGAGGACACGATTGAACGAAAGAATACGTTTTTGCTACAGAAGCAGATAACGCCATCGCTATGCAACCAGCGACATATACCGGCCGACATGTCGGAGACAGAGGCCGTTTCGATGATCGTCAAAGGTCATGAGTCAATGATGGCTGTGATGACGAACAGGAACAAGAACCTACAGGTGGTGCGAGCTCTTTGGACCAGCGGCAACATGAAGGTCAGTCACACGTCTACGTCATTATTAGATAATAATTTTATAATTGTTTATAATTTTATTCAAATGGCGACTATAGCAGTTGAATTATACAATTGGCACAGTAAAACAACCAATGATAATAAATTAATTAAGAAAAAAATTATGATTTAAAATTTAGCAAATTTAAAAGATATATGAACATCATGTTTAAAGTTATGTTTGTAAATAAACAAGGCAAATGTAAAGGACGTAAGATGTTTTCATCTAAGCAACCAGCATATTTGCATTCACTGTTCACTCTTGCAAGAAAGCCTAAACAGCTTTGATCATCCAGTTCTACTTTTTGTTCCCAGTGCCAGAGTTGATAGAAACATTGTGACTCGGTTTATCTTAGTTTTGGCACCAACTCTTTGGAACTCACGTGCTGTGAAATTTTGGAATTAACTTTTTTTTTGTAGATGTTAGAATTCACTTAGTTCAGAATTCATTTCCTATTAGTGTAAGGCCAACAGGAAGCACAATTTGCTGTCTTCTGAAGATTGACCTTTTTGACTGTACATACCCTCTATAGCTCCCTGGCGTATTCAACCACCTATTGACAACTTTAACATTGTATATCGATTATAGATTGCCTAACTCTTTCCTTTTTTATGTGTTATTACTAGTTTTATTGTTGGTCAAGGGAAATGACATGTTCTCGGATGTGCTGACCGTCAGTAAAAAGTCCATTTTGTATGTCTATGACTCTACATGTGCCGCTGCTGTATGTTGTGAACGCTTCTTTTCTTGTAAAGTTCCACACACGAAATGCCATAGTACCACAAGCAGTGTATTGCAGGTCTAATAATGAACAGTCTCTGTGCAGTAATTGCAGCATGGTCGAATGCTTCCCAACAATGTCGCGTTGTTGTTAGAAGGAGCAGATCTGTAGGGGTGGAGTGTAAAGTGATTTCATCAGAACATTTAACTCATAGTAAGAACTGGACACCTCACCATGTAAGAACTTACCATTACCTTTTTACTTGCATGACACCATCTTTATAGGACCTTTGGGCTGATTAGCTATTAAATCAATGTTGTAGACTGTTAATGCTGCATTGGCCGTGGGTTTCTACATGGGTGTGTCGGTTGTGTTGCAGACGGCTGTGGATTCTGCTATAGGAATGAACGACCAGGCTGTGATTGTTGACGTTCTCAACATTCTTCTACAGAAACCGTACGTGTTCAGACTGTTCTCTGGGCAGGGTTGTTTACCTTTTGCTCAGGAAAACGTAAAGATGAGTTGATAGATAACAGGTGTTACGCAAAGTCATAGGGTGTTAAGTAGAGCTTGTTTTATCACACATGCATGCACATTTTTACAAACACGTTATATATGTTGGCATTGTTTGACAGCAGCTTTATGTAAAAGTATCATGTCCACGTACCAGCGTGAACTTGTGTAATAAATATGCATTTTTTTATACTGATTTGCATTACGTTTTGGCATAAGTGTTAACACTGACATGTAATTTTCAATATTTTATTTATGTAGACAACGAATCGGAGCAGATTTATAAATGTGCCCTGCAAGGGTAGCTGTGTGATAAGGGGTAGCTGTCTGGTACAGGGGTAGCTGTGTGATACAGGGGTAGCTGTGTGATACATGGGTAGCTGTGTGATACATTATATAGTTTGAAAGGCCTTGTTATCATTAACAGAATAATTAGAGTAAGTATATGTTAATCATTTCACTCGACCTGACTGAACTGAACTTGTGTTGTTCTAGGAACATGTGGAATTTAGATCTCTGTGCGTCAATGCTGCCGCGCTTGACCGATTTGGTTACAAGTAAATATGAAAAGTAAGTATAGGCGATAAAATAGGATTTGAATTGGCTAATTCTTGATTTCTACACCATTAGATCTAAATGTAGCATTGAGAATCAAGGATTTGACAAGTCATATGATTAAATATGTGGATTTTTGTGAGGAACCTGAATGTTCGTTGAAAATGGTTAAGTTTTGTATAATTTTTCTGTTCTTCGATAATCTGGTTTTTCAGTAATCTGCATGTAAGACCGATCTCGATACTCTAAGTTTCTTTGTTAGTTGTTTGTTTTTGTGGCAACTGTAGTAGTTATAGTACAGAATAATCTCAGTGACAAACCAAAGATGGAGGGTCATTGTGATTCAAGGAAACCCACTCGAGATATGACATCATCATCAGTTTGAGATGTTGACATGTCTGTTTCCCTTGCAGCTACATCCACACGGGCTGCGCCGCGCTCCGACTGATCCTCAAGAACTTCGCATCTGTCATCAAAGCCAACATCACAGCGCCCCCGTCCATCGGCGTTGACATCACCCGAGAAGAACGGTAGGCACCTTTGTTGTTAAATCTGTTGTTGAGGAATAATGACACAAACTGTTGTTAGCTGTTGTCAACATAGGTACCTATTACCATGTAGGTGAACTTCAGACAAACAGAGCTAGTTATTTATTTGTCAGAGATGAACAGGTACTTATGTGTTATCAGTTTAGTAATGTCTTTGTCATTAAATAGTTTGCTGTTTAATCGTAAGCCCAGAGTATATTAATAGCACCAGCATTGTCATCACCACGAATATTTTTGGCAGCAGTAATTATGGCAATTTTTGTCTTCATGTTCGTCCACAAACATAAAGCATATTTTGGTTTAGTTGTACTTACGTGCACACTTATATACGTACATACATTCCTGTACGTATTAACTTATTCAATTGTGTGTCAAAAACTATTTGATGCACTTACCTTGTAACTTTCTTTGGACCGATTTGCACAAACTTCATCAACTTTCAACATTGTCCAAAAAACAGCAGCCAATATATCTTCAGATGTGAGGTGTTGCTTTATGTTTTATGCATGTAGTTACTTTGGTTTGTGTTGTATTGATCTTATTTGACATCGGTTGCAGATACAACAAGTGCAGGCTGTGCTACAAAGTGTTGATGGACATCCGGTCAGGCTTCGGTCAGAAACAGATGAGTCAGGGAAAGCTGGCTAGTACCTTCCGTGAACTCAACATCCTCATGTCGCAACTAGACTAGCTGCACAGACTCTCGAGACAGTAGAATGTGTGATGGACGCGTGTGATCAAACACGCCTTGTGACAGACAGGATAGCAAACATTTGTAGTGCACTCGGTACGGGCCACTGGCCGTCAGCTGGCATGGGTTTCAGAGCAGTTGGAATTTGAGAAATCTGGGGCGGAGTTGAGGGAGGAAGGATCAGAGGCTTGACCGGTGTTGTCGTGCCCAGCCCTGGTACGGGATTCAACAATGTCTGGCGAGCTAAGACCAATGTGACTGATTCACGGATGGAGTGACGTTGTCTGCTCGTTTCTACGACAACAGCTTGAGATCTGACATAGTTTTTCGTTGTCCAGTTGGATGGCATCTCAGGTAGTCTGTGCAAGTCACGCTCGTATTCACGTAGCGTATTCCTTAATTGCATTCACAACTTCATCTTTGTGGGTGTTTAGCTCTCAATGCCATCTGTTGCCATTGCAGTTGAAGTACAAATGAAGTATATCGTCACGTGTTATATAGATTTTTAATTGATTCATTGAACTAGTGGGAGTATACTCACACCCACGTGGTCGTTTAGCATCAGATAAATTTCCTCAAGAAGAATCGCCTTTGGGAAAGGGGAAGAAAAGCCCTGTTGGTAAAATTTGTATATATCATGTTTATCCAACATGTTTTATATGTATGTGTCCCTAACAATTGCTATAGCGCTTTGATTTGGCAACCAGAAACATGGCTGGCATAGTGGCCTGGTGTTGTCTTTTACTGAAAGATTTAATGATTTATTAACACGGACTTGTCAATCCACAAATACACACAGACCAACGGTAGCAAGTGCACAACTTTTCCATAGCTTGCCAGTGTGTGTGTATGTCTGGTAAATGTAGCTTTGATCAACAGATTTAACGCAGCATTTCCAGCCAAGTTACAAAGGTAACTTCATAATTAGGAGAGGGAAAACGATGAAATTCGATACACCTGTTGCTTTTGGTGTTGGTTTGTGAATGAACCACCAGAGTGCAGCACTGGAGTTGTAGAGTAGCCAGGTTGGGTTGTATGTGCCATTTTCGTGTGCCTGGTAATAATTATGTGTTGTGTGGTCTTGTGTGTGTTGGCTTAGCTAGCCAGTAGTAGATAATCACAAGACAGCAGAGTGTGATTCTGGATGTATGCAGTCGATGATCACTTGTTGGCACTGTGATATTTCTGTGATACCCAAACGTGGACTGCATTGTCGTTGCCTTCCGTCGGTGAAAGTTGCGAGTTTCGTCACTACTATGGTCATCATCGTTTGTGCCTTCTACTTCTTCGTTTGTCACCGTGTATTTTCACCACATTTTATTAGAATTTCTATTTGGTTCAAACTGCTGTCCATTCATTTGGTGGGTTTGAAAAATGTACTTGTGTAGTGAAACGTTGAGAGCAACGAAATCAGTGGATTTTTTTCTGGGGGGTTAGTAAGGGTGATATATGCGGGGAGGGGGCAGGGCAGGGGTGGATGGCAGTACATGCTGCAGTTGGCAGCAGTGGTTTATATGTGATACAGTTGAGGACATTTGTTGGAGACGAGTTTAGTCGCACTGATGTTCTGTTGTTATTCGGGATGGTCGGCCAGCGCCTTTTCGGCATATTGTTGTATACAGAAAGCAAAGAAAACTGCATTTTATCACAAATTCATGACATGTTTGTTTGTAGTTACGCTTGTCTTTGTCGCTGCCAGTGTTAGGAAATTACACAAGGGATTGCGAGGAACATGAATAGGAGGATCAGTAAAATGTCTTACGCATTACGAGTCGGAGGGGAAGTCCGCAGCAGCTGTGTTCGACATCTCTGCCTTGTGTTGTGGTTCATAAGATTAATTCAGTTAAGAATCGGCTGCTGATGCGCACACTAACAATTTTATATGAAACTCACTTTCTTTGTCAGCCACTTTGTCACAACATTGCTTCTTTTCCTCTTTTAACTGGCTGGTCCGTCACATGCATCACTTTGTCGTTACACAAAGACAGTGTAATATACTTTGTGTTTTTCCTGTGTGTTATTGTTAATTTATGCAAATACAACAATGTATACTTATCATCTGTTGTTTACCATAGAATAAAGAATGTATATAAACATTCCTGTCGTGTATTTTTCATAAAACTAACAGATTGTGCATTGTTTTGTCAGGGTTTTTTGCACAATTAAGCGCATAGTAATAATACGACTTCTGTTGTGCGTTAAATTCTTGGGAACCCGAGCGGAGAGATGCATCAACATGAAAGGTTTAGGCAGTGTAGAAATCTATATACAATGTTAAGGTTGTCAACTGATGGATGAATATGCTACAGAGCTAAGGACAGAAAGCAGTTTAAAAGATAAGTCTTCAGATAATGGCATGATTTTATTATGTTCCTTACAGACAGGTGGTGAATTTCAAAGACTTGGTGCGGCAACCGAGAAAGCCCAAATCCCAATATCTTGCCTCTTATCTGGGCGGGAACATTACCTCACAGACAAGGGCAGGCCATACAGTATTATAGCACAAGGGCATTTCTTGGAAGAAAACCAAGCAAAACCACATCTGAGGGGTGCAGTGTCACTGGTGTAGATGTGTGTGGATGGGGAGGCTGATGAGTAGCCAGGGTCGGAGGCTGGGTAATGGGTGGGCCAAGGCTGAGTCAGACTTTGGTATGAGAAGTCCCGTGATGCGATGTCCGATGTCCGTCTGTTTGCTTGTCTCTAGCAGCTGTCTGCCACACTAGGAGAGCTGCTGAGTCACAGCCATACGACTGGGACTTCCCGGCACCCAGCCCAGTCCAGTCACTGCACCCAGCCCGTTGTTCCCACAGATCACTCAAAGCTGGTGACATTTCAACAAAACAGGGACATCGGACTGAAATGTGTAGTGGCTTTCTCACTACACGTCATGCTGTATACTGCTGCTACTAATAATGGGTGTGTAAGCGTGTGGGGGGGGGTCTTAAAAGTCTTACATTGGACCCTGCTTTCTTAACGCCTTGAAGAGGTCTTTAAAATGGGAATTGTTTAAGTCTTATAAAGGTCTCAAATTTGAATTTACCAAACGATGCCTAAGCTCTAGGCTATTATTTAGCAAAGGTGGAACGGATTGAGTATCGCTGAGTGATATGCTTCTCTGATCAAATGATACAATTTGATTATCGCAATAAATGGTTCTGGCAGTTTTTTATTCTATATTGAATTTGTCATGGAAAAAGTCTTACATTTGTCAAAGTATTGGTTTTAAAAGTCTTAAATCTGACCAGCCCAAAGCGGCAAACACCATGAATACGTACATAAAAAATGCGTTTGGTTGTCTTTCTTGTGTGTGTTAACTGTGTGTGTTAACTGTGTGTTTTAACTGTTTCCATGCAATACCTGTCAGAAGTTTGACTAGGTCATATTCTATATTAATGTGTACTTTTTGATAAAAAAAGAAAGAGATGGTGCGATTGGCCAGACTGAGCGATACGTGTAAAGAGGAAGACCTTCAAATATAATAATATAAGTGTGGAATATTTGTTAACATGCTACATATGGAAATATTCCACCATGCCAAAACACGCAAGCTATAATTTTGTATAACACGTACTCTGGTTGGTACATGATCATGTGTCCAATATAATGGCCATTAATTACAACACAAAACATTAATACAATTAATTTTTTACAGTTTTTCTTGGTGAACTTTGGGGTTACTACTGTATCAAGCCAAACATAAATGGAAATAATTGTTCTGAAAAAACAAGGGCTCATTTGTTTATAAAGTATCACATGTATAAACTATCCAGGTCAACTATTGCCAGGGCCACCAAACATAACACTTGTTTGTTTTCAGACAAATCTGTATTTCAACAAACACCCGCTGTGAAAATCCAACATCTAAACAGCATCCGAACCAGCCGGCCTGTTGCTCACCAGGCAGCCTATGCTTCAGTTCTGTTGCCTGACTACCAATAACAATTGTAGATTTGGTTAAAGGCAAAATAAAACACAATCCCGGTTTCTCATGAGAACTTTTTCTAAAAGTAAATGAGGGATGAGTTTTTTGTTTTTAGTATGCTGATGGAGGGGTTAATGACTATCAAAGGGTCTATTCTCAATCATCAACAACTTCAGACGTGGACCAGGTGTATTTCTTACACCCCACCACTGAAATGTACAACACATTTGCTCTAGCATAATTCGGATCATGCTTATTGCTTGAGAAAAAACATTTAGAAGACAATAAAAATATATAAACAGTTTTCAAGTAAGCTGATGAGAAACCAGGAATTTTTTGACATCCAAATGACATCCAAAGGCTAATTTGTGATGATGATTGCCATCACAATAATTGAAAAAAATTTCAGGCAAAACCCTAGATAATTTTGCACTTGAAATTGCACAACATTTAATGGCAAAAAACGTCTGAATGGTTACAGCACGAATATTACGTATCCCACAATAATGTTACACTATTAGAGCGCAACTGCTCGACATAAAGCATCAATTCAACCACAATCTGTCAGTACACTTACATTGAGTTCATTCACAAACTAACACAACTACACAAAGTTCAGTCACAAACAAACATCCGTTTACAGAAACATAATGATGTTTACATAAACAGAGATACATAAAGATAACTTGTAAATAAAACATATCACAAAGTTGGGAAGAGACGTGAATGCCCGTGCAGACTGCACCTGATCGTGGCAGAAACCGCACGCCAAACGCTACAATATTATATTACACTTGCATTGGTGAGCATTGCACGATTTAAGACTGCTGCCCGTGGCAAAACAAATAACTAACATGGCTACATGCATTGTATTAGTAAAAATCTAATGAATGCTTCAATTTCAGTTTATACCAAATCATCTGATTAATTTCTAATCAAGGAGGTGCCAAGAAAAATTTCACAGAAAGCGGTAGATCTATCACTTTTCATAATGTGAGGGCGGTAGATGAAAATCTAGCACCGCGGGCCTCGCAATGCGATCGCAGTGAGAGTTAGAGAGAGGTGTGAAAGGAGATTTCCCCTTGTGGCGTAAGAATTTTTTTAGTTTTAGGAGGTGTTACTTAATTCTGGTGCATTGTCTTGTGTGTGTTGGTTTGGCAGTATATTTGGATTCAAAATAAGTAAATTGAATTTTTAACTCTGTAATTGTGGTTTGGTGGTTTCGGCTCGTAAGTGGCAGCGTGGCAGATTCCGTAAAAATGTAATAGAGTGATAGTTCTACCACCAAAGCAATTTACTTGGCACCTCTTTAATGATTAATTTTGACGTAGAACGCCAGACTTATTGTTATATCTATTCTATGCTAAAATTGTATAGTAATTTTGGTGATACCTTATTACAATTACAGTTGTGGAAGATTTTCAGTATATATCGAACTCTGCTCGTAACATTTTATATGCAACTGTCAAGTGCTATACATGAATTACAATTTTCTTCAACCACAGCTATTTAGATTATTTGCTCAATGTTGTGGTTGAAAAAAATTGTAATTCATATATATATATATATATATATATATATATATATATATATATATATATATATATATATATATATATATATTTATATATATTTATATATATTTATACCAACTTGATGAACATTTTTACGAATGTCAAGTACTAGTACAGGCTGTAGTTGTATTTTTCTCAAGCATTTTATCCGAGTATTAGTTGCAATAGAAACACCTACAAGACATAAATATAAAAGATATGCAAGTTTTGTTACTGCAAACATGCACATTGATTACAGAACGATTGCCATGCTGCAAACCAATGGATTTGCCAAAGATTCAACATTCTAAAATCTCGTCGAAACAATAACAATAATAATACACTAAACCTGTAAAAACCCCAGAAAATCATGGCACTTTGGAAGATAAGCTTGGTTTTCCTATTTCGTGGTAAAAAGTAAAACACTCTTCAAAGGATCCAGTACAATATGCACTGGTTTGTTGCATGATCTTCGGATGAAATGCTTCTGTCAGAACGCGTCCTTTTACAACGTTACATTCATTGTGTGCACTCAGCGAACCTCAGCAAAATATAATAGGTGCAAAAAGTCAATTGTCAGCTTTGCAAACGATTTTGAAATAAGTACACATTATCATGTTATGCCGTGATCTTCAGTAGAGTGTGACACAAGGCAGCTATACTATGAGTTCGGCATCACGTTGCAAGGTTAACAGTGTTCACAAGAGTGGATACGAAGCGGTGTATTCTGTTTTTTGTCCAGGTCGGTCTATCTCTCTCTCTCTCTCTATGCTAGCACGCACGGCAGTGACAATGTCTTTTCTGTCATCCTGACCTGGCCCCCGGGGTAAGACGTGTATGCCCTCCAAACCCATTTAACTCTTTCAACACCCTGGCTTACTGTTACATAAACAACCTCAAGGTAGTGTTGAATATGCAAAACAGAATCATCTGCATAGAAAATATTTTGACGCAACATAACTTACGCCTGTAAATCGTTAGCTATTCACAGACTATAATTATGGCTGCTTTTTGGTGTCATGTTTATCAAAAACACTGTATTTTCTAATACATTCTGATACCGGTACGGGTTTTCTGGGCAAAAAATATCTAGTTAATCTTACTTTTATGTAATTTGTTTGCATAATCTACAAAACTTTTATCCAATCATAGCCATGCAGTTTCCTTTGTCTGCTTAGGCTGCTACAGAATGCCTTAATTTCAAAATATCACAAACTCATTTGATAATTTTCTCCATTTTACATGTAAATAACTGAGTGGTAGTGATAATTGTATATCAACATTGTATGGCCTTTTTTAAGATACTACATGTCCAGGCCTAATTTTGTATATATATATATATATATATATATATATATTGCATATAAATATATAACTATATATTATATATATATATATATATATATATATGTATATATATATATATATATATATATATATATATATATATATATATATATATATATATATATATATATATATATATATATATATACATATTTATATGCAATTTAATGCTTTATTATTTTATTGTATTTAAGGTTTTACACTTTTTTAATATTTACTTAAATGTTATATTCAACCTCTATGGTTGCAAATGAAAAAAACTTATTTAATGTTAGGAAAAAAAATTTGCACACTCATTTTTATAAATATTTTCCCTTCTGTTATAACATCTATTTCTATCAAACCTAAGAAATCGTCATATCTTACATAAGATACTGTGCGAGTTAGCTTTACCACAAACGTTAAAAAACATTTACCCAATAGAGCATCATAACATTTCCCAAAAACTTACCTAAAATGACGAACTGTCTAAACATATCAGGCATTCACACAGGCAAACATGCACGCATGCACGCACAAATATTCACTGACTCGTCATACGTTAGCTGTGACACCATAACTTAAACGTGTCGTAGCCAATCAACATTTGTTCTCTCGCACACCTAACCATAAACAAGTCCCACATGACTAGATCAACAAGAATCAAGATTAGAATTCATGCACGCATGCATGCACAGCACGCACACGTGCAATCATCGTTTTCTTCACAAAACATTAAATGTTCTCAGAGCTTAGAAAAATAAATTATCTGCTTTTTGTCCGATGTCCTAACGCACAGACATCTTGTGTGCTGCACTATATACATCCGACGTGTCATGCCATCTGTCACTCTGGTTGTTGTGGTGATGATGAGTGGTTGCTATAGCTACCGGTTTAGTCATTCGCTGCTGCCGCTCGAGATACTCGGGCTGCCCTCGGCATAGAACCTCCGCGACTACAACAAGAACGAGAAGATATCATGTCAACCAAAGACTGAATGTACTAATGAATTGTTTACCAGCATTATGTAAACTGAGTTAAGCTTAGTTTTGTGATGGCATCGACTTCCACGCCAAGCTATTGAATGTTGAAATATTGGTTTTCCGATCTATCATTAAACTACATGCAATGGAAAACATAATTTACCTCAAAACACACAATTTGGACATAGCATGTTGTGTCGATAAACGCTTCAAATCATAACAAAGGTCGCTCATATGATCATATTTAACAACACAAATGTTAGGCCTTTATTTTGTATTAGTTGGTCTATGGATCCACCGACCCAATATTTATGTTTTTTGAAAGAAAAAACCTTTTTTTCCCCGGGCATTTTCACAAATAAGATTGTATTTGTCATCTTCATGATGTATTCTCGAAACTAAAGTATGATTATAAACTAAACTAAAAACACTGGGAGACAATAGGCGGTCATTACCAGGCCTATTGTGTTTTTGCACACTTTTTCAGTCCAAGTAGTACCGCGTAGACACGCGATGTCTTCTGCAGTGAGCTTCAATATGTTATAAGAAAATAATTTGTTGTATGTGTAATGATACGGAATGATTGAATGAATGCATTGGCATAGAAAAAACTTTAGGTAAGAATGTTGTTTAGTAGCGTAAATACAGAGTAGTTTAACCCCATTAAGTCATAACTATATTAGGGCCTACATTTATTTATTTCACGCATCAGATGCCAGTAAAAATTAAGAAAAGCCAAACTCCAAACCTGTTGCAAATGAAATATGCTATGACATTTTGACTCCAGCCCTGCTGGGCACATACCACTCCATATTTTATGAAACCATGTCCCACTTCTCAGTAATCTATCACTCACATAACAAGTCAGTGGCATAGATGACAGAGCATAATGGCAGTCCTCAGGCACAGCTATCCATCTCTATTGCTACATTCAATTTGTTACTGGTTATCTGCAATCAGGGATACCGAGATTACACTCTGTGTGGTTAACTGATAGGAATGAGAAGATACAAGTCTACCACTGACAATACCAAATAATACCTATTACGTGAAACACCAGCAGGCATGGTGAACAATTTGAATAGTCAATAATGAAGACATAATTATTTTGTAACATGTGCTGTTAAAACGTCATTCATGTTAAGGTAGGGATGTGTTGATAGGAATCAGTATTCAAGTATTTCCTCTTGACCCCTTGACCCCCTAAACCCCTCGTCCTGGCACTCCTGCCAGCTAAATTGATGGTGTGATTGAAATCACCACTTTTAGTTTGTTAATAGCCAAGTTATCAGTTATATATAAGCAATTTAGTTGGTAGCACGAAAGGGGTAATTAAAATGTTATAAATAATAAAAACGTTGCTCAAAATGTTTTTACTTTACAAAACTCATATTAAATTATGTAATTATTTCAATGCATAATAAAATAATTATGCATTAAAAAATACTTGAAAAAGAAGAAAATTGTTTATGTGCATTTTTAAAGCTGCTATTAAAAAAATTGAGAATACAAGGAATATTTTAACAAATTATAGCATTATTTCAAATGATGCCATTTAATAGCTTGAGTTAATGCAAATTAGCAACTGCCAACTTTCAACATTACATCAAAAAAAAAATTATTTAGGTGATTTGATAATGGTACAGTGTGAATCACACCACACCACAATCAGATTCCCATCCATCGGTGGTAATAATTTTGTATTGATGAATAACAAGAAACGTAAAAAGCTCCACAATTATTAGGAAAATAAATGAATTTTTCTTAAATACAGGAATTTTGGAAAATATAGGAAATATTTAAAATAGGATTTTTTTAAATATATAGGAAATTGCAATTAAAACATACACAATATAGAAAAATATAGGAATGCTGGGCACCCTGATTTTAGTATCAATAAACTATATTTCACATTAAAATAAATTCCAAGCATTTCATGTATGCATGCATAAACAACACATGGAGGGTTAAATTTTGTGCCCCTCAAAGATAATAAAGCAAATGCACAGGCAATGTACCGAACATCCCCACCACTGATGGGTGATTAAATTACACGTGACACGGAGGACATGAAGCTTCAACGTTTCTTTGAAAGGAACCACAAATAATGCTGTTCTCCAAATTGTGTAATTTAATCAAGCCTGCAAAATACACTGACTGCCAAATCAGTTAAACGGAGCCGTGCTGCCGCAGATGTAATTACCAAATAGAATCTGCTGAATGACTGTGATTGTAGAAAGACTAGAATCAGAAACAAAAGTGCTCGACGCCGCACTAAAAACGACTGACCCAGTTTAAAGCCAGATGGTACAGAATTTGAAAATTCGCAAACAAACAAACAACATAAAGAGAGAGCAACCGGTATGAAAATCATCACCGTGCCACAACACTGAGATACTGTCATTTGTACATTTCATGGACTAGTGCCCAGTGCCTAATGGTGCTTGTAGTGCGGATTATCCTCGGAGCAAGTATAGGGAGGAGGTCTAAGAAATGACGTCACAAATTTGGGCTTAATTACAAATGCAGTTGTAATGAACTGTAATCGATTACACTGTAACATGTAACCAGTGTCATAATAATTTTAAATGCATTCTACAATTAAACTTTTGTTAAGCATAATATTACTTGTGCACCTTTAAGAAAGCACACACTAGACAAGGGCTACGAAGATAAAAAATTAGACGTATTAAATGCTGTGTGTTGTGGCTCTAAATTACACGTAAGGAACTCTTTTTCCTGCTACAAAAACGTTAATTAAGACACTATTGATGCGCATACACACAAAGCGAACATCTGGTGCCATTGAGTGTCCTTCACTTAATTCTCATATACCAAGCAACATGTTGTTGTGACCCATTTACCTGACTTCTTCCTTCCACCCACAGAATGCAATTACAGGGTGTAGGAAAAAGCGCCATTACCCTATACAGGCGGCAACACCCTGGTCCAGACATGCCAGTCTCCTGCGTGGTGGTTTAAAAAACCCACTTCCTTCAATTAGTCAAGGATTCCCTAAAAATACAACCTATACTCCCTGGGGGTCTGATGGTATTTATGAATCCCTAGTATTTGCACCTTTACTGCAGTTGTCTGGATTACACGCTCAATTAGCCAGGAGCCTATGTGCACTGACCCATTTCTGAATTTTGGGACTATAGAAATTTATCTGAAACTGACCGCTCACTAACAACAGAACTGGGCTGTCCAGCTCACTGGTGATCACTATTCTATCCATAATCTGCATTTCTCTACAGCAAAGCATTATTTTATTAGCCATACAGTATCGAAGTATAGAATCTTATTATTCACATATTATTTATTTTTAGTCGACACAAAACCTGTGAACAGGAGCATCGATATTATACAAAACTAACATTTTAGCCATTTTTATTTTCCATGCAAGTCTGTCAAATGTGAACTTAGGCTGGATGTTTTGGATATTCATTGATGGAATCGAATCTTCCATCTTTGTCTGCTTTTTTGTTTTTAGTTCATTGAATTTATAATACTATAACATAATATAATATAACATAATGCTATTTACACTTTTGCCAAATTACCTGATCTAATGATCAGAGTCAATTCTTTCAATGATTTTAACAAAAGTTTAAAAAGGTTTTAATTCTTTCATTAAAACAGATTGCATATATTACATATTGTTACATATTCACACTACAAATTTTAACAAAAACTAACCTGATTTAGGATGGGCTAAATCAGTTGAGGGGGAGGTTGAATATAGAAATAATGTGAGTGCAAGTTGCTTTGAGCCACCAATCTTTTAACTAAAAACATGATAACATCATATTTCATGTACAACAGCTGTGTTGCTAAAATGTTACATTAAAACATACACCAACCTGCTGCAAATGAAAATAAATTCAAAACGTTTATTAGAAAAGGTAACTTGTAGACGTAATCACTGTAATAAACTGTCATTCTCAAATCTCTAAAGTAACATCAAAAACATGCAAGTGCAAGAATTTTCCCCACTATACAATATTGTGAAGTCCCTCAAAAATGGTATGGTAGTGATATCACAATGAGACCTCCCCCAGCTGCAGTACAAAACCTCCATCCACGAGCGGACAACCATGCGACGTCACGCTTGATCGACCATCACATGTTCCTACCTTTGATGTAAGAGAACCCGTTCCATAAAAACTAGAACCGTGTTGGTTTACAATAAGGAAATCTGATCACCTGGAAACTGAGAACAAGCGTTGGAGACTAAACGATGATCCTGACGACCTTTGATACCCAATACTGGCAGATATATACAGGGTGTCATAACATTACCTCGTGTGGCAGAGATGATGCCCTCTTAGCTGAGTGATTTTCAGTTGCGTGAAATGAGAGGCTCTATGATGTTAAAATATTTTTAAAAGTCCAACAATGATCACAGACAAAGAGAAAAAGCAGATGTTGAAACCAGGTGCAAATGACCCAGGTAATAGGACCAACAAATGACCCAGGTAATAGGACCAACAAATGACAAAGGTAATAGGACCAACAAATGACAAAGGTAATAGGACCAACAAATGACCCAGGTAATAGGACCAACAAATGACCCAGGTAATAGGACCAACAAATGACAAAGGTAATAGGACCAACAAATGACCCAGGTAATAGGACCAACAAATGACCCAGGTAATAGGACCAACAAATGACAAAGGTAATAGGACCAACAAATGACCCAGGTAATAGGACCAACAAATGACCCAGGTAATAGGACCAACAAATGACAAAGGTAATAGGACCAACAAATGACCCAGGTAATAGGACCAACAAACAGAAAACTAGTAATCAAATAGCAATAAAAATTGTTTGTGCTACATACATTTTTACATTTACGAATCCATCATTAAATTTTTTAATGTCAAACTACATGGATGTGATCTAACAAAACTTTAATCATAATTTCTAAATTATTTTGCAATTAGGCTTCAAAATAAAAAATGTCAGTCAAATTGATTGGGTGACATTACAACTAATTGGTACCTGAATATAACACTGGTTGATAAAACAAAAGCGGTCTAGGATTACCTCAAGTTACAAAATAAAACTAGAAATTTACAGAATGGCCTAATTTTCATAATGGGCCCTTTTGGATAAAATTTTATGGTGAATTGCATTCAGGAGACATCTGAGATGAAAGTGTGGAATTATGGTGGAATTATGGACACACATTTTCACTATATCATATGTCACTATATCATGATTCTGCAACACAGAAAAACACTGTTAGTTTAAATAAACATCAGCATGAGCCTGAGGATATAATGGCCCCCTTGAGGATAGAATGGCCCCCTTGAGGATATAATGGCCCCCTTGAGGATATAATGGCCCCCTTACCACGCCACCTACTTTCTTACCTACTTAACTTCAATGGAAACACTTTGGCCTAGTATTGGATACAAACTGAGGGACCTATGAACTTCATGACTAAGTCAACTTCATAGCTGCTTGGAGGCACTTCCTGGAAGGGGCCTATGGCATATATATCTGCTGACTGTAGGTGCCAAGGTTCATTTCCTCAGATAACCACTTGCCCCCTGACCTGCTCACAGAGGCCAATAGAGATATACCTGTAACAACAGCCAGGCAAACATGAGTAATAAATGCAACCAGCCAATAATAATCACTCCTGCTCTGTCTACACCTCACTGCAAAATCTCTGTCACTGTAGAACACAGCATCAGTGACTGTGTCAGCTGTGTGATTGATTTTAAGTGGCTGTTAGGGATTTATCAATAGGAGCGAAGTCACATGGATGTGACATTAAAAACATATATGTTGTCCAACTCTTCATATTCATAACAAGCTAAAAAAAGTCACCACTTTACAAATATCATGAACCACAGGAAAACAAATATCATGAACCACAGGAAAACAAATATCATGAACCACAGGAAAACAAATATCATGAACCACAGGAAAACAAATCAGCTGACAAATTTTAGGAGGCAGATTCTGTGTGAACCCCCTAAATCTGCACCTGATTCCAATGTCCTTCTTGAAAGGGCAATAAAACCAAATATCGACAGTCGGTTTTAACCACCAATGATCTTACATTCAAATTCTATTATTAAGTAACATCATTATCATAGATGTCTCATTATTAAAAGCCTAGTTGCTAAAGCAAATAGGCTTTTAAAACAGAAAAGTATATTAATCAATTGTACACATCCTGTACAATTATCACAATGTAAATTATTTTCTATCATCACACGCCGTTTCATAACGAGAATTGCTGGAAGTTCCTTCTCGGAAAATAAAAAAACCGATTTCCTATTATTAACCTTGAAGGCAAAGCTGAAAAAGATCGAGAACCTCGGAGTTGTTGTGTAAAGAACTATTTGCATAATATCCTTGAACTTGAGCACACACGCACACGCGCGCGCACACACACCCCACATATAACACCCACAAAGACATTTGAAAAGGAATGTTGTTTTATCTAGCACAGTATTTTTATAAGCCCACTCCTGCTGAATGACAGGCCATAAAGAGAAAAAACAATGCACTGGACTCACAAGGGAAGTGTCAGTCCCACTAGATTAGCAACAGGATGTTTGTACCATCTTTACCCATTTGGTACGTAACAAACTGCCGGTGAAATAGTTAGTCATGATAATTGTTATATCAAAATAATTTGCACTTCATTTGTATGCCATGAATCTGAAAATAAAATGGGGATCTAACCCCTTTCTTCTGAACTGCCTCTCATGCTCCACATGAATTGTCGTAACATAGGCGTAGTGATATATGATGTCGTTGAGAACACAGAATAGGTCTCTTCAAAGAAGCAAGAACACACTGCACTGGACAACGCACAATACGCATAAAAGGTGTAAATAAAATAAAACAGAAAGTGTACAGTCAGTTAAAAGTACTCGTCCATTTAATTATGTTTATAAACTGTGAAAGCTGCAGATCAATTAAAAAATATCTTTTACATTCAACGCAGTTGATATGGTGAAAAAGTTAATCAGTGCACATTGACAGCTGCATATTTTAATAACAATGGTGAGCTAAGGCTTGGTATAAAATTTAGGATTCAAATTTAAAGACCTCCCAGTATTCATGCGGACAGTGCTTAAGACCTGTCCATCACACAGAGAGAACGCATTAGATTTATTGTAGTTACAAATCCTGGACTAATTGGACATCCACATGAAAGCCACCCCTTGACTATAGCACTATAGTGATTAGAGGGGCCAGAAAACTAACACAAAACCATTACACACTAATATAAGGTCACTTTGTAAATGACCATTATAATTTATATGTGGTATTTCTTAATAAAACTGGACCTGCTCACAGATACATAGCATTCCATACACATACTTTTTATTGCTTAAAACAACTTTCGAATTAAAAAACACTGTTACCATGGTGATTACCCGTGGGGGGTATTCTCACATGTGGATGCTGACATACCAGGGTAAATTGACTGGCATTGCCTGCAGGCATTAATGGGGGACTGAAGTTTATGTCCCTTCTGAAGATGACACTTTTAACTTGCCGGTCTTCTGAGCAGTTTCTGATTGACTGTTACCAATTTGGTGTGAATAAAGTGGGGGTGTATCGTCCCTGGTTGAGCTTGACCACAAACACAGCAGGCATCTGGGAGAGCAGCCAAATAAAGGAATACAAGGCTAACCACAAGCTAACTGTCTCCATATAATGTCAGACCTGGTGTAGACATCACTGACAGGCCCCTTGTTGATGCCATGGCCTGTTAATTATATTGTCAGGAGCGGAGAGAATCCAGCACCCAGCTGCCACCCAAGTCCAAGGCTACCACCCAGGATAGGGATGGGAAGATGTGACCACAAAATTTGTAGGAATGCTTGAAGGCTTTTGAAAGGTCCATTGACTGGGAGAGGGTGCTGTAAACCACTAAGCACATTAGGGGTGGGGTAAACGGCAGGAAGTGGGATCTGATTGCCTTGACCACATGATTGACTGGCAGAGCTTAGTGAATGAGGCCCCACATATAGGGTCGTTCATCACTGTCCAGAGTTGATCAGAATCTTGTTCTTGAACACATTTACACGGATCAAATCAAATGTATTGTCACCCTTTACAAAAAGCACTATTATGTGATGGAAAACGGGAAAATAACAACGTAAGACAAACTTGCATGCATGCACAAGTAAATGCATGCATTCACGCACGCACGCATACACGCATGCATGCATGCATGCATGCATGCATGCACGCATGCATGCATGTACGTACGTACGTACGTACGTACGTACGTACGTAGTACTACGTACACATGCACACACAATGCATGCAGAAATACACACATTCACAAACACACATTGCTATCTACCATCACATGGCAGTTCCTATGCAATGATCATTTGCAAAATTCAACCCCTAAAAATAAGCAAATTTCATTAAACAAACCATCTCACTTTTATCCATCTTACCCCAATGCAAAATTAGAATAAAAAATAGTTTTCATAGTTGTCAACTATAATTATATTTACCCCACTCAGAAGCGCACCAAGAATATACATAACAAAATCAAAGCCTGCCTGACAGGGTAACTGAACATTCTAATCATCCCCAACATCTACCTTATCCTGTGATATCTGACACCTGACAACCTCAGCTGGGTTAATAACCTGCTCAATTAAATAAACATATACTACAGCCCACTGAACAGAGCATTAGATTACAGCAGCCATCTGCCACACTAACTAGACAACTGCGCTACAGCTAGGCAAAAATCTCTTCATACGGATTTACCTTGTGTAATACGGTTTTTGGTATTTTCAGAGGAATACGACCGTATCCCGTTTTTACACGGATTTGTTACAAATGGAAAATTGTGATAAGTACATATATTCTTCTGTTAATCATAACAGTGTAACACGTCAAACAACAAACTTGTAGTGGTCGAAGCACACACACTTTTGTTGCTGGGCAGATTTCTGGCAAATCGTAGCGGATTTCTTTTGATGTAGAAACATTTTGTAGCTGAATAGATGACGACACTCGGTCGATTTTTAAAAAAGGTGTACCCAAAGATCTGGCTTCCATTCAAGGAAATAAACGGAACTTTGACACAAAAAACTGGACATATATTACATCTTATGCAAAGGAACATTTAGCACACACAAGAATGAAATAAAACTAGACATTTTTATCCTATTTTTTAACAACAAATATTCTTGATAAGTTTTCCCGATTCTGCATGCATGCATGCAGAAACTAGAACTAACTGCAGGATTACCATCTAAGTTTTCATACTCTGATAGGAGGCTTCCCTACAGTTCAAGGTCGCCATTGCTTTAATCAAAATAAAAAGTAATTTTTCACATAAATATTCAGTAACACTGTATAAATAAAATGCTTTTACGTGAAATTAAATGTTGCTAGGTTTTTGGATTAGCATATTACTGAGCAAAGTACGAATGTGTGTTAATTCACTAGTCACAGTACTACTGTTAAAGAAAGAAACCATATCAAACAGTTATCAGTCAATCCCAGTTGTAACTTTAAAACATGTATTTTATGTATACTATTAGTGTCTCTCTTTGACAGCAAGATTTATAATTAATAATGCAGACAGAAAAGTAATTCCATTTTTAACTACTTGGTAACACTCAGTGGGGAATGTGTTCTCAAATCACTAAGAAATGTAAATGTACCAGGTAGCTGCAAAAGTACTGGTAATAACACAATAATGGCTGGATTCCTTATTATAGGATGACTTCAAAATAGAAACAATGAACTGGCCCTCTGTTTTGTGAACAAACAACAGGAAATGCAGAAAAACTCCTAAAACAGATCTGGCATAGGATTACAAGCTACCACAAAACTTTGGCAATTGTGTGTTAATCCAGCCCTATTTTTGGTGGTCAAACATTTCCTGTGACACCTGGTGATCTGTGTGGCAGCAGCTGTGTTGGCTGTGACAGATGCTGCTGAAGACATTTGAGATGGCACTTGGTATTACAACTGGATAACATCGCCTGAGCAGTGTCCACCCGAACAAGGGGATGGTTTGGTCTAATGTTCTTGGTTGACAATTACAGATTCGAATTCAATTCAATTTTTCAGATTGTCTCATTTCAGAAAAATTTTCATCAAAATCATACCTTTATAGTATCCACTACGTCATGCTAGCTCATTTGTGCAACTCCGGTATTTAGTTTTGGTGAGATCATCAGACAAACTATGAAATTATGTTTGACTGGTCTGGCAAAAATAAAAAAAATTGCAAACGTGGTCAGCTTTATATACTGTGACATAAAGCTATTCAAGCTAATGATCAAAGTAAATTGTTTCGATGATTTTAACATAAGCGTGCACTCTCTTACCAATCACACACTTCAGATTTGAACATCAACAAACCTGATTCGTGATAGGCTAAATAAATTGCAGTAGAAACTTTAATTAAAACCGATAGCCTGACATAGTCAAAACGAGTTCTTTTCATAGCCAATCATTCCAAACTTTCCATGGAATATGACAGTTATCCACACTGCCATCTGGTGGTCCTCAATTGAAGTAGAAACATCAGTGACAATGGTTACAATAACAAAGGCAGGACCATTGAACTTCACTAGTGACAATGGTTACAATAACATAACTAGGACCATTCAACTTCACTAGTGACATTGGAGATAATAATGTGAGTAGGACCATTCAACTTCACTAGTGACAACAACATAAGGAAGACCATTCATATTCACTACTGATGATGATGAAATTAACAGAAGTAAGACCATTCATCTTCACTAGTGACGATGGTGACAATAACAGAAGTAGGCCATCCAACTTCACTAGTAATGATGGTGACAATAACAGAAGTAGGACCATTCATCTTCACTAGTGATGATGGTGACAATAACAGAACCAGGACCATTTAAGTCATTGGTGACAATACCAGAAGTAAGACCATGCATATTCACTAGTGACAATGGTGACAATAACAGAAGTAGGACCACTCAACATCACTAGTGACAACAGTGACAATTACAGAAGTAGGACCATCCCACTACACTAGTGACAATGGTGACAATAAACGAAGCAGGACCACCCAACTTCACTAGTGACGACAGTGACAATAACAGAAGTAGGACCATCCCACTACACTAGTGACAAGGATGACAATAACAGAAGCAGGACCATCCAACTTCACTAGGGAACATTGTGACAATAACAGAAGTAGGACCACCCAACTTCACTAGAGACAATGACAATAGTGATAACAAAAAAATAGGACCACTCAACTTCACTGGTGACAGTGGTGACAATAACAGAAGTAGGACCACTCAACTTCACCAGTGACAATGTTGACAACAATAGAAGTAGGACAATTCTACTTCACCAGTGACAATGTTGACAACGGAAGTAGGACCATTCAATTCAACCAATGACAACGGTGACAACAACAGAAGTTCAAATTCATACAAGACAACATGGAAATGTGAGAAGAAGATACCAACAGGACAAGTGACAATGATGACAACGACACCACAGGACAGCTGAAGTTTCTTACCAGTGACAATGGTGACAAGCCAGAGGAACAGTTCAACTTGACAAGCTACAAAGACAGAGGAGGAGACGGGGTGAGTGACTTTGTGACAGTCACATGCATTTATGTCAACATCTAAGACTGGTTTTACACGAGATGATATCATTGCATGCAACCAGACGGCAACTTTATTGTCCCGAGTAAACTTTACATCGCCGCGAACAAGTCGCATGAAATAGAACGGATCTATTTTGAAGCGACGTCTCGTGTGATATGAAATAGTCTTTTTCTTATGACATAGGCATCAGCTTGTCATGGTGACGGTATCGCCTCATGTAAAACCAGCTTATGACAACAAAAACAAATATAGAACAAGCTGGATAATTCGAACCAGGACCTTTTCAAGTCTTCAAAGACCGCATTAATATCTAAATCATATTACTGGCTTGCATGAAGAAGCATGTGTAACTTCATTTCTAATACAGTCAGTTGTATAAACTCTTTGAAGTGCTGCACTGGGGAAAAAATGTACCCTATGCCACATGCGATAGATTATGGAGTACGGATAAACAACCCATTGCTGTTACATAAATGGGCCAAAACAGCCATGTGTCTCTACCATGATTAACTAAAACTGTTTCAATGTCAGTTTTATCAACGTGTCACATACAGTCAATTGTATTGTTCTAACAAAGGTGAAAGGTATGTTCTTATGCAGCACAGCAGCTAATCACTAGGACTGCTCAAACCACTTTACCCGTCACCCTGCTATTCATTCCTGTTCATTACAACACCAACTTGACTCCTCTGGGAAGCATTCAGCCATGCCACTATTACTGCACAAAGAATATTCGTTCACACATATCCACTACTATGAAGCCAGGTACTGCGTGGACTGAGGCTGTGAGAACTGAAGTTTCAGAAGCAATATTGTTGCTCTTCTCTTTGTCTCTTAAGTCCGGGGTGAAGTTCGCATCGATGCTGGTCCTCGGTTTACTTTCCTCCTCCTTCCATCACTGAGTCTGTTTAACTGCTATCTCCAATCCCTCGTGTTTCTTACTCTCATTCTCCACTCCCTTCCCAATCCCACCAAACCACTCTTCACACTGTCCTCCCATCTGACTTGCAGTCTTCTTCTCCATCTACCCTCCGAGCACATCGAATCTGTTCTCTCCATCAACCGCCCCCCTTCCATTCGACCCACGTGTCCAGCACATTTTAACCGACTGCTCACCAGCTTCCTCCTGAAACTCTCTTTCATACCAACCTCCTCCCTCATCTCCCAGCTCCTCCATTCTTTCATACCAACCTCCTCCCTCATCTCCCAGCTCCTCCATTCTTCGTCTTTCCACTCTTTTCACACATTTTTTCTCATCCAGTTATTTTTACAAACTTGTTGTTTTTTCCATCATTGCCATTGTGTCTAGGTTGTATTGGTAGACTGGTGTGATGCACAAACTAAGCAAATATCGTTTCAGCTTCTGAGATGTATGTCTTTCTCCCATCACTCCTTCCACTTTCCTGCATGCCACAACTTCCTGTATGACCACAAACTCCTGCTTCACAAATATCGTTAATTAAAATCCATTTAGTGAATATTTTTAGAGAAAGCTGCAGATATTTGTGATTCTGTTCCAAGAATTTTATCTTGAAAATAACACAAAAAAAAACTAAAAACGGCAGCACAAGACTGCGCTCGAACTTATGAATGGAGAAAATGTTCTCAGTAGATATCGCTGTTCTTGAATAGTGGAACTGGATTTGAATAGTGGGATGGATTTGTTAGTGTATTGAATGGATTGGTAAGTATAAGTGTGTGTGTGCGTGCGTGCATGCATGCGCATGTATGTGTGAGCGTGGATAAATAAGTGTGGGTGGATGACAAAATTTGTGGGTGGATAAAAAAAATTGTGGGTGGATGAATACATGTGTGGGTGGATGAATAAGTGGTGTGGGTGGATGAGTAAGTGTGTGGGTGGATGAATAAGTGTGTGCCTGTGTGTGGTGTGTAATTGTGTAGGTGGATGAATAAGTGTGTAGGTGAATGTGTCGGTGGATGGGTAGGCGTGTAGGTGTGGGTGGATCGATAAGTGTAGGTGGACATGTGTAGGTGGATATGTCAAAATGTGTGGGTGGATGAGTAAGTGTGCACGTTTACGTGTGTGAGTGGATGGGTAAATGTGTGGGTTGGTGTGTTGACTGGTGTGTAGGTGGATGGTTGGTTGAGTGCACTGACTGATGTGTGAGTTGCCTGTGGTGGATGGTCCACACATATATATGAGTCAATGTGTTGTCAATGGTGTGAGTATGCACCCGATCATGTAGTCAATGAGTGATGGGACAGCAAGGGAGTGAGTGCGCATACTGAGTGCGTGAGTGGGAGAGCAAGCTGGGTGAATAAGCATGATGTAGAGGGTGAGACAAGGGGTATGAACAATGTGAGGGGGCGGCCTCAGGCCCTGAGTAATTGGGTGGATAGAACACAATGGCGGGGAGTCATTTGTAGGGTCCAGGATTTCATGGGCTGGGAGAGGGGGAGGGGGTTGGCAGAGATAAATATATGACTTGGTTAATCACTGACTTTCTGCCTAAGTGGGCTCTGGGCAGGTCTCCATCCTGTTAGGGCAACTGGGTGGGGCAAAAGATGACCAACTGAATATCCCTCCAGTTGGCGAGAGTTGCACACTGGGTCTATATTATGAGACTACACAGTCAATTGTAAAGACTAACAAACTGTCAGAATACCGTCAAAAATAAATTTAATATATACCAAATGCAAGTTATACATTGTGTATTTTCATGTAGACATACAGAACACTAATGTACACATATCTTCCCGGTGGAATAACATCGTAACCAACAAAAGTGTAGTCATATATAGGAATACAAATCAACAAACCAATGCAATCGCAACAAGAACTTGTAAACTAGCAGATTCAGTGACAACCTGCAGCTAAGTAACTCAACATTTTCAGTGATAAACAAGTCAATTCACAGACTATCTATACATAGATAAGTCAACAAATTCACAGAGTGCACATAAATAGATAAGTCAACAAATTTTACTGACTATCTAGCTAGATAAGTCAACAAATTCACTGACTACCCATTTTTAGATAACTCAACAAATTCATTGATTGCATGAATACCTGCGCTGAAATAAACCATCACATTCACTGACTAACTGTACCAAAGTAATTCAACAAATTGACTGCCTAGCTAGGTACCTCTACACAAACAAATTCACCAACTACCTGTAAATATATAACTAGCTATGTAATTCACCAAAGTCACATGTCCAATGTTTTGCCCAATACATTTGGTGTTTAGCAGCATGTTTATTCATACATATATAAAATACTACAGTAATAAATATTTGCCAATGCACCAATTAATTAATAAACATTTTATTGTAGCATTATATTAGCAGTACGAAAGACAGTACCTGTTTCACGTACAATATTTTGTTAAATCTTGTGTTAAAAATGTTCATGTCAAGTCATGTACATGACATAAGACACTGACCAGCCAGTGAACACATGGTGGACTTTTCAGTGAGTTTTGAGCATTTTGGACGGTTTATTCACAATCAGACAAGAAATGCAACTTGCAGAACAGATTTGCAATAAAAATAAAAAAAATAATACTAACGCCTGCTCAGATTCATAATAATATTATATAAAAAAATATACCTCTCATACACAGTGTGAAATATCTCTCTAGCAGTATACTTATATCACTATTTCCCCATGTTATTTGAATGGAATGGTCGATTATCTAAGGTACGAAACTGACACGAAACCAGCCTTTTGAGACATGAAAACCACACTTGACTTGAAATAAAAAAAACCAGGTAGTGATTGAACAGAATTACGCAACTTTTTTAAAGCACGCCTGTAGAAATCCACAAGGCACAATGGGGTTGCTTCATTGTAACCACATAGTGTCTGCTACTGTCTCATCAAACAAAGCCCTGTCTGACGCACGCTGTAACTAAGATAGCATTAAGCAATAACCGCTAAACTCAACAACCTGGCGTGTGGGGGAGGTGGGAGGCGGGGACTTCAATGGAATCAAAGAGGGGAATAAAGAAACTAAACTGACTACGTTCAACACAAAATATATTGCACAAGAAAAATGCCAATGATTCTTGCAGAAAAACGTTAACATTTTGTTTATAAATCCTTGATAAATGCCTAAAAACATACATTTAATTGTTTTACTAATACTTTTTAAGAAATAGGTATATATATATATATATACCTGTTTTATATATATATATATATATATATATATATATATATATATATATATATATATATATATATATACATACATATATACATATACATATATAGCAATAAAACAACTGACCTAAACAATGAACTGGTTCACAAGAATACTTATATATTATCCACTTAACTATGTACCTATTGTTGATTTAACTTATTTGTTCAACCTATTTATTGACCTTATTTATTTAACTTATGCTTCTTTGTGGAATGAGTTACGCAGCTTACACTGAATGTGCCTTCCAAATAAGATTTCTGATTTATGCAATTCCTTTTTACTTATAATAAATAAATACATGTGCGGTTCCTATCAATAATGTAGCCATTGTTTACCCTTACTTAATACCGCGTATATAAAATAAGTGAACTAGTAGGATCACTGAATATCAGACAGAACTAATCTGACAGTAGGTTTTTGGTATTTGTGTAACGTTGTACGTCTATTTTACAAAAATAACTTCCTTTAGAATTTCTGCTCAACCCTTTATGTACAGTTGTAGCAACGCTACACGTGTAGCTCCATAACATAAATACACTGCGCATACACTAGGCACTTAACAATGCTAAAAAATAATTAAATGACTAACAGTGCACTGATGCTAACACAATCCAATCAACTAACATATAATAACAACTTGATGCCCAAATTAGCCGGGATTGTTCAGAAATGATTACCAGGTAATGTGTCAACTATGATTAACTGTGAAGTCAACTAGTACACTCTGAATCTATGGACCCCCCTCCAGCTGGCCAGCCTCACCAGGGAAGATTCTAATTGCCCCCACAGTTCTCTGACTCAATTATCTGTAGTGTTTCCAAGAAGAGATAAACTGCAGACTTGGTTGTGGTCAGCTACCCTTACATCAGACTCAGCGCTGACTGCACCTAGCATCACTGGCTCCTGCCAGAGGGGTGGTTCAGTTATTCACCAGTTTATGTGGCTAGCGCGCAGCATCACAAATTAAAAACCACAAAGAAAGTGACATTTGTGGAGCAAGTTGCTATTTTCTCGGTGTGAGGAGGTTTGGTGCCTTGTTTTCTTGGAAGTAACATGGGGTCTGTGGGTAATTGTCACGACAAAGAGCGATAGCAAGACCGATGGCTCGTATAAAACATCACAAAGCAATTTCCCATTCATTGACTGAAGTGTACAAAATTAGTTCTTATGTAGACAAACTTGTTTATTGTAACAGGACCTGACTGCTTCACAACAGGCAGACTGAAACCGTTATAATGCCTCCTGTTGACTGAGACCAATTTCTGACCATGTATTTGTTTAGATGTTTGTCACCACAAGTCCAATAACAAACAGAATATTCCTTCCTGATACTTCCACACATGGGTACCATTGGTGCTGTTAACAAGTGAAAACATAGGTTGCTCATTCCATACATATAAAATTAAATTACATATACTTGTTGATATACATACTCCACATGTTTGTCAATTTAACAATTATAGATTCCCATTTTAGAAGCTCACTATAACTAATCCGATGTCACATCTATGAATTGTAATTGTTCCAAATATCTCATAAAATCGTTAACCTTAAAAACATTTATTCAATATGAATCCATGTCCAAAACAGTGTAGCATTTAATATTCACCTCTTCAGGAATTCTAATAATACTGTCATCCCAATAATATATATATATATATATATATATATATATATATATATATATATATATATATATATATATATATATACATATATGTATAATTTATATATGTATATATATACATATTTAATTTATATATGTATATATACATATATAATTTATATATGTATATATATATATATATATATATATATATATATATATATATATATATATATATATATATATATATATATACACACACATACATATATATACATATATAATATAGCAACATACCCATTTACAAGGCCATATTTTTTAATATAGAATAAGTTACCAATGGGTTCTAAGATTTCACTTAATCCCTGAGCTTTCACTTAAAACAATAAAACATTCACCCTCGCATACATTATACTTGCGTATGGCAATAACTGCATATTCCAGGAACAATCTTTGAACAAGTGCGCACTTCATTCAGTTTAAAGCTAAATCCACAAAGTCAAACAAACAAAACATCTGTGCTGATAAAATCCATAGCTATATGGATGAAGATTGAGTAATAATGTAACAACCCTGGTCGTCAACTTGTCATACTAATGTAAACACACAATGAATACCTGTGCATAAAAAGTATACTATACACAGACAATACTCATAACCATATATTATATATCTGATAAAACACAAGATTCACATTTACCTAATAAGCAATTTCAATAGCTCTGCCATTGACAAAAAAAACCATTAAATCAATGATGTTTCCTTGGACCAGCCAGGGTGAATATTGTCATAAAACAATACCAGAGAAGACGCGCAGTGTTTTGGTTTCAGTTTCAGTTTCAGTTTAGACTCTCAATGTTAACATCATGACCCACTTTCAGTTTTAGCAGTTTCTGCTAAAGTCGACACCTGAAACGTGATTGAATAGAATATTTTATCTTGTTGCTTGGCATATTCACCGGTTTTAAAGTATTTTTGACATTTCTTTGCCTCTCTAGAAAGTTGTAGTCATCTTTCAGGATATTTCGTTAATAATTTCAGAGGTAAAGCAATGTGAAATTTCACATTCCAGGACACCAGAACGTCAATTCATTTGAACGGCTTTAAAGTATATACATTTTTTTTTGACAACTTGGACACTACTTTGTAATTAATTATCAGCTTTTATCATTTGCTCTTACTTAAGATTAGCTGCTACAACTTCCTATTTTGCATGTGTAGATTATCATACTGATATTAAGCCTACTTCACTACTGAACATTTCACATTTTAATTTATACAGGAGAATTTAAAGACTGTCGGCTATTAAAAAAACTTTGCATAACCTTTTGAGTGTTATGCATTATCACAAATTTTACATGATTTGTAAATATGACAAGCAGATATCAACTATTTTGCATTAAATCTTAGTAGGTAAAATTATCTTTTTGCAAGTTTCAGACTGAAAAAGAAACAGAAATAAAACTGTTTGCACTGACATCACACATCACTGAAATACTTCACAGACAAGGGGAATTTGGTCAACTGGTGTAAGAATGTTACCACAACTGATATATTTTATCTTTCATAAAAGTGCTCTGGACATGTTGGGTTTACCAAAAAAGTGGTGGTAATCATCTATTCCTAGCAGTACAATATGACTACAGGTTTCCAATAAACATACATAACACACATAGTTCATACATACAACTGTCAAACTGACGTCACAGATAGACAGACAGACAGACAGACAGACAGACAGACAGACAGACAATGCAAACTATAGACATCAAGGTAATAACATAACATGGAGAAATACATTTTTGACATTTAAAACATGTTGTTATATCTCCGAATATTTCTTGAGATGTCAAACAATGTCAAATTTCATATTCTAAGAGACCGAAAGTCAATCCATTCAAGGGTGGAGTAACTAGGTTTGTGAATATTCACAGGGATGTGACCAGAGAGACGATTCAAACATTCTATGCACATAGTCAAGATATCGTTTGTACGCTTCCACTTTACCATATCGTCTGCACACAATGGTTGCATATCAAAATAGAATCTAATTACAAAACAAATGTGTTTCTTCTGAACATTTCACAATATGTTGTGATGGCAGTCTGACTCAATTATATAAGTAAAGCGAGCAGCCATGCAAACGCAAACATCGTACGAACAAGACAATATAAAAACACCACGCATGCATGTCTGAAAACCATTGGAAAGCCGGAGTGAACAAGGAATAAAGAACCAGGACACAAGCCATGCACAAGTACAAGAAAGCACTGTTTCCAGCGATCCTATGGCACATCTTGTGCTTAATTCTCATATGCTACGGCCAAAATGCTGAGACCATAATCATTTTCTTAAGTGTTCTGACTTATTATTAAAACTGCTCAAATAGACGAAATTGGTTCGTGAATTCGCAGCTGACGTCTGCTTTTCTGCGCTCATCATACATAACCATGTATTTCTGCTCAAGATTTACTGGCCTTGGCATCTACAAGTTTTCTCAAATGTTTCCAATGAATTTGTTCTTGCTGTTGCGGCCGAAATGCAAACGGACACAGTATTTCTGCAAACACCACCCCAGCCCACTGCAACAACATCGATGCGTGTCGCCATAGCAACTGTGCTCAGTCGAGGGCCAATACTACATCCCATGCGGGAGAACTGGGTACAAGTGCACATGTACTGGTGACATCATCACTTGTGGTAGTTGTTGTTGTGCATGTTACCAGAGAAGTGTAACAAAGCTTCAGCTACCTCAGCCTCGACTTCCGCCCGCTGTTCGCGTTCCTCCTGTAGATGGCGCTGCTGGTCATCGATGCCGTGTAAGTGTCGGTTGTATTGTTCGATCTGCTCCCGAAGGATCTGGTCTTCAACCTGTGAGATGACACAATCATTTATCAAACTGTCACAAAATGGCCAACAAACAGAAAATTACCAAATGGTTCTAAAGGTTCTTCCTCAAATAGTTTTTTCTGCTTGTCTTGTTTCTCATTTTGCCTAAAATTGCACCTATCTACCACTACGATATGCTAGCTCGTTTGTACAAAAATCTATCCGTTCTAAAATCTTTAATGCCCAAATGTGTTTAATAAGCCACAATTTTTAATATAATTTGACTGTAATCCGAATATTATGTTTACACTGGACACTGATTGGTAAGGTTGATATTCGTAACACAGTAAAAAAAAATTATTTTTAATAAAAATACTAATCTGTTACCTTTAATTCAAGAAGAAAATAATGTTAATAAATAAAAATGTGTTGTAACTTACCCTCGCCCTCTCTTGATCAAACTCTAGCCACCCGGCTCCATCCAGTCTCTGGAGGTCAATCCATCCTCGCCACATGACCGATACACCATTCATGATAAACTGTGACTTGAGATGCACCTAAAACAAACAGTCTCACGTCAAAACTCACATAACTTAAATATAATCTCACAACGAATAATATTGTAATGATGGTGATAATTTGCAGTCATTAGTAGCATAATTGTGTAATTTGTCAATTGATGTGTAAGCCAGGCTATAAAATATTACTGGGGTACTGGCCAATATCACAGGGCTAATGACACCAATGACAATGTGATGGTCAGGTTGTTCACAATTCCCTGAGGTTTACGCTCAGCTATGTATGATTACGTAGAGTTGTGCCTATAAATGCATATACCAAAGGTAAAAGTATGATCGCGTTTATTATAAAATCATGTTATATAGTATAAACTATGTCATTGCTAACGGTTTGACCGCTCAGATGTGTTTTAGCGCACAACATTTTTTTTCCTAATTTGATTGTTATTTGTTTATTTTAATAATAAAGTCTATTATTATATTATTATCTTGAATATTGCATACTGAATGGCATATATATATATATATATATATATATATATATATATATATACATATATATATACATACATACATACACACACACACACACACACACACACACACACACACACACACACACACACACACACACACACACACACACACACACACACACACACACACACACACACACACACACACACACACACACACACACACACACACACACACACACACACACACACACACACACACACACACACACACACACACACACACACACACACACACACACACACACACACACACACACACACACACATATATATAATATATTAAATATATATATATATATATATATATAATATATTAAATATATATATATATATATATATAACATGATTCTACAATAAAAATCATCAGACTTTGCACATGAAAAAACAGATTGTAGCACTGCTTTAGGAATGCCCACCGCATTCTGGAAACCATCCATCATTTTCCAGTGGCAATGCAGCGTACATGTTAATTATATGGCTTAGCATAAAATTAGGGTTATTATATCATTACGGTAATTAAAAATTCTATACAATTACACACAAAGAACAATCCTCATATTTACGGAAAACATAAAAAAATAACACCACCATCTTCTGGTTACATTCATGCACACTGTAATTTTCAAAAAAACACTTGGTAATTCCAAACCAGTTACGTGACATTTTGGACAAAAGCTGTGCACACAAATCTGCATATTCATGAAGAAAAGGGGAGCAGCAAGTTTTTAAGCTGCATCACTTTTAAACAGCAACAAAATCATCTGAAAAGAAGATAATTTGCAGTTCCAAGAAGTCTTAACAAAAAGTATCACAACAAAAGTTAACCTGCGTTCTTGGTAACTTCAACAGACTGTCAGCATTTTATGTTTATAGAGTTCACTCAGAACAGTATAGCAGTCTGACTCAGTGACTGTCTCATCTCACATGCGTAAAACATAAACAACGTAAAAGCCAATAAAATACCCATAAATTCATACTGTTTGCTAGAGTTTTATATGGTTATAATTAACTTAGCAGTACCTTTATATTACATACACATCTAGTTTACAACTACCACGTTGAACTTCCTTTGGAAGAACAAAAATAATTTCTTTTAAAAGTTTCATCCAGGATCATAAGCAAGCCCACATCAAATGAGTTGAAGTCCTGGGAGGTCTCACCATAAACAGGCTCAACATTTCACAAATTAATTCAGTTCCCACTGCACCAGTTCATTCAACTATAAAAGTAAGCACCAAAATTAATATTGTTTCTAAAGTTATTATCATGTAACATATGTGACATCCAGGGAAAGGTAAGTTTGCACCTGATTGTGCCAGAGGAGGTGTTTAACCAGACACGACATGACCTGAGCTAATACTGTTGACATCCAGGTGTTGAAACACCTGCATAGCATATGTTATCTGTAGCCAATCAAGACACCTGAGGGTATGTGCACTAACAGGGGGTGAAGTGACTTAAAGACAGATGTATGGGGATGATTAGAAGGGTCAATTTACTGGGGTAAACCTGAAGTGATGATATACTGTTTGTTACACATACCATCTGACAAGTTGCGGGAAACTTAATACGACATCCTGGTTCTGTTTTGTGAGGGGGCCATCAAATCAGCTGGACAATGAATACTGACTCAAACTGATAGCCTGTGGTCTCTCAGAAACACACGATGCATGTGTGTAGAGTGTACAGTTCTCGTGATATAGTACAGGCTTAAAAAAATACCTGCTCAAAAGCCGTTCATCGGTGTACACTTTTGTGAACTATAATACATCATTGCAAGTGAACCTCAGGTTGGTAGATGGTCAATTAAAGGGTACATATATCTTATAAACTGCCCCACTATTGACAAGTTAACAAGTGCAACATTTCACCTTTATTTCTAAAATACTGTTGATATGCAGTCAACAATATTAACTATATACTGCATCTTGTTTTAGGGAAGCTGATTAAACAGTAGGTCCTACAAATGAATAGGTGGGTAATGTTTACATATCATTTTCTAGGATGATTTTTTAGTCAAAGTAAAAAAAAATTTGGAAGGCAGTTCTGTAAGAATTTCAATCATAATCATTTCAATGTTTTCCGTTAATTTCACTTGAGCAACCTTGACACACTTAGCTGATACACTGCCTAAACGCTAGACAGCAGCGAGCATACATTCAATGAGATGTAGCCTTACTTATTATCTCAAAAATCTGTAATTATTTTCTATATAATTATAACAATGCCAGCAATGGCCTTGAGCTATATACAAGGTACACTGATATCAGCAGGAGACTATTTAATAAGTGCCAGTATTGTCACTACAAAGTGGACGACTTTGATCTCAGTCAGTCTTGGCAATGGTGTAAAACCACCCACAGTATTGAAGACATTCCTGTAGCACTAGTATTGTTGGAATCACATCAAAGAGCTTTAAAGGACAACTCTGTGATGTTAGATGACGTAATGTAATGATGTCACCTGAAATGTTATGCCTAGAAATTATAGAATATAATCATACACACATATATATATATATATATATATATATATATATATATATATATATATATATATACTGGGTATGCTGAAAAATCTAAACCAAAAACCAGATAAGTTAAAAAAAATGTGTGTTGTAATTTTGTTTAACATAATTGCTGGCATATCGAATTGTTATGTAATCAGCTAGTTTGTAACATACGTTAAAACAGTTATACATTATTAACAACTATGACAACCTTAATTCAATATCTTCTTACATCTCAACTTAAAGGTTTATTTGCAACTCCTCGGGGTCAAATAATTACCAACTTCACTGTTGGTAAACTAGATTTCCAGCCATTCAAAGAAGCACCAGACACACCTAGTCGAGTATCGCCACAAACAACACCAGCTGCACATATTCTTTCCGTGCCAATTTCAAATGTTTCCCTAAATGGCTCTACATACTTTGGGATTCTCTAACAATGAGCAATGTAGCAGAAATGGCGGTTTGTACTTGAGAGGAAAACATCCCCTGTAAGTTGTATACTAACTAGCATGAAATCGCAAAACACAAGTTAGCATGTGATTCTATACATGTTTTTTAAAGCATCTTATTTGAACAATGTCTTTGAATTTTGACTAAGCAACAGACATGCGAGACTGGACTATTTTAAACTAGTCTTATTAATAATATGTACTTCACCCATGTCCTTTCTTAATTCGCTAAGCTACACATTTCTACGTAACATATTTGAATCCATTGAATCTTTGTGCATACATACATATAAGTTAGTATTACAATAATATGTTTAATAGAGACTACATCAAATTCATTCATGCTATTTTTATAAACGGCCAGACTAGTAAGTATGTGTAACTTTCCAAAGTAACAATCATCAGAATAATTATATGGGTGTTTGCTTTATATTCTGATAGTTGAATTAATTTATTTTAAAAACAAAAAGCTGCTTCTTTAAGTTTTATATACCACTGAGATAGAAAATGCCTCTTTATAAAATAAAAAAATACAATCATTCAAACTTTTACTATCGTTATTACAAGGTATTAAATAAAAAAAATAAAAATATATATATATATATATATATATATAATTATCAAAATTATAACCATATTTATGTAAATATTAAAACATGAAGGACTTTCATATTGTACAGTGTTATGACAATTACACCGCTGCAACTACGTTTGATTATATTCATTGGCTGTATACCCTGTCGTGTCATGAACTCTAATTACAAAGTCATTATTCCTATTATAAGAAGCTTTCAATGCAACAATTGCATGCTGGGGTCGATGTACTGACATGCTGCACTGTACTACAAAACACTGTTTGTTAATTAAAGGTCTTCATCAATTCAGTGTTTTTGTTCGTTTCATTTTAGAATCATTTCGGGAAGAATAACTAAAGTCAATAATTGTTTGGTGATTTAACAAAAGCATGCACTCCTTTATCAAACCGACTGTGCATATTACTTATTCATGAACATTCTATATATATATATATATATATATATATATATATATATATATATATATATATATATATATATATATATATATATATATATATATATATATATATATATATGTATCTGTATATACCATGTATATATATCTGAACATTCATGAACATGACTTACAATGTGCCAAACGAACTGGGGGGGTTGAGTTTTAATGAGGCCACTCCAGATATGGGTTATTTGTGATGTTTTGCCCTACACTGATATATATGCAGTTAAATCACACCTGAACAAGTGACCCAGAAATCTCAAACTTTGGGACAATTGTTTACGAGTGTCAGTAGTCCAACTATTTACTGCCAGAAAACTTCTGGCAACATTCCCAGACGACATAAAACAAGCAACCGAAAGCCATGAATAATTAAGGGCTACCTCAAAGAAGCTGCAGCGCTTGATCTGGTTTCACCAAAAGGAGTCCAAATTTAATTAATAAATTAAAAGTGTGTTAATCAAATTGAAATATAAAATCAGCTTGGAATATGGCATTGTCTTATTCACAAGAAATGAACTCTTCAAACACGAGTTAAAACTAAGCCCTCAATTCATTTCTCCCAAATAAGGTTCAAATCTTAAAATCACGGACGGATTGACTTTGATGATCAGATTAGGTAACATGCAAAATAGTCTTAGGTTATATATAGTATAATATATAATATATAGTATAATATAGAACCTATTCTTGCCTTTTTTGCCAAATTTTGACTGGATCATGTAAAAAATAATTCAACAGTTTGTCCGATGATTTCATCGAAACCAAATAAAAAATTTGCACAAATTGGACAAACTATTAAATTATCTTTGACGGGATCAAATTTGGTGAAAAATTACATAAGTGGTATGTGTCTATAAGTTGTCAGGCCATTTATACTGGCCATTCATACTGGCCATTCATTCATTCATCTAATTAATGCTGACCAATGTCAATTCCTTCAAAAGTATGCAATATTTTATTAAAGAGAGACTTAATTAAAAATACACTGATGTTGCAGCCAAACTCACGCTGTGGACATGAAAATAATGGCAACCCCACACAATGATCCGACACTGACCTTCCCATGCTCCCGCTGGAAGTCGACGAACTCTTGGGTGGCGACTCTATCTTCCTCCACATCGCTCCATGCGTTGCTCACAAACGCCAGTTGGAGGTTAATTCCAGAGCCGGGATATCCCTGTAACAGAAAAGGGAAAGCTTGTGAGGCATGCCCTGAATAGCAGCACACAGTGGTTCTGTGGTAAAGCGTCAGACTTTAATCGAGAGGACCGGGTTTCAGATCCAACTGCTGCTGTTTCGAAATC
This sequence comes from Lamellibrachia columna, assembly GCA_963662155.1. NCBI lineage: Eukaryota > Metazoa > Annelida > Polychaeta > Sabellida > Siboglinidae > Lamellibrachia > Lamellibrachia columna. Next base: position 28,939,743 of record OY759267.1, read on the forward strand.
TGGGCAATTTCGTTCACCCCGTGTCTTTCGGAAGAGATACTAAAAGCTGCTGGTTCTAGTTCTATTTGGTGTCTATGAAGAAAAAGATCCCACGCAGTGAAATAGAAAACCTGCCATGGACTCAGTGTGCCACAGAAAGCTGGTGATCTCGATCTCTAAACTCACTACCTCCCAGTTTAGCAGTGATCAGCTGTAAAGGGTGTATCACATCAAGCATCGCTGGCAAGTCACAGGGCATTGGAATGACATGGAGACAGGAGGACACAAGCATGTGTTTTATTGTTTTTTTCCTGTCATCCTGTGCTGCACTAATGGAGTCTGGAATCTGGGGTGGGGTTACTGGATGGGTGGGGCGTGTCACAGCAGTAAATCATACATAGTGTTACAATTAGGACGATGTTATAAAGCCTTGTTTTATTATAGGAAATATGAAGGAGTATCACTATAATGCCACCTGTAAGGGCACTGGATTTTGCCCTGGGCATCCTCGATTGTGACCAGTGTGTTTTAAAGGCCTTTAATCGGGCATGCTGCCCATATGAAATTATGCTACGCCCACATGAGACTTATGTGCACTATTTACAAAAAAATTTAAGAAAAGCAGGTTTTAGCAGATTGCATTCAAAACCACTGATGATAGTAATTGTATTTGTTCAAATACAAGTGATATCAACATACAAAGAAATTAAGGGTGTGTCACTACATGAGTCACATGACATGATATATCTCAATGATACTGAACAGTCAGGCTTGGCTGAGGTATGAAAATATCACAGGAGTACTAGAGATTAAAACAGACCATGCTTACTTCCAAATGATGTCCTGATTTAAGTTAAATGTTTGAGAAACACTATTTATGAAATGGACAGAAATATGAGAACTGGATAAAGTCACCTATTACAGTCTTGAGAACAGAATACCAAAAATCACATCAGCAGCTAGTATTTATTTACTATAACTCCAAATGATTAAATCTTAATTAGAACAAACAAAATTTATTTTAGAAACAAAATAAGAAACAGGCCCCAGGAAAAGGTAGCCTTGGTCTCTTTGTGAAATCTTGGTGCATATTTATTACATGTCATTCTCCTCTTGTTTACAGGGATCAACTAATTGTTACTGGGACACTGTAGTTGGAAACTGTCAATGGCAACAAATTCATATTTCCAATAAGTCATAACACCAGGCAGTGAACTACCCCACAACCACCTACTTGTGGTCAGATCGCTCCATTAATCATTTGTGATGCCAATCAGGGCTCACTAGAAAACAGGGTCAATGCTCCATTACTAGTGCACCAGTTGGACCCGAATTTAGCACCCATTTATAAGTGGTTAATGCCCTAATTAGAACAGCAATACAAACTGAGGCTATAGTTGTTAACGGCAACTGTTGTGTCATGGTAGTTTATCCATAAACTATTGATATTTTATTAATATTTGATTATGTTTGGACATTTCCAAATATTCACATCCATCTGGACACAGTGCCGCTACAAGAGGTCACGCTTGAAGTACACTAAAAGTTTTATTTACTGTTTGTTATAAAACGAATTGAATTTGTTATGACCAGGGTTGTTTGATTTAAATCATTTGATTTAAATCATTGATTTAAATCATTGATTTAAATCATTGATTTAAATCATGATTTAAATCACTCCAAAAAAATCATTGATTTATGATTTTTTTTTTTTTTACTTCCGATTTTTTAATCGCTGATTTATATGAATTTAACACAAATAATTGTTTACAAGCATCGAGATCAACACAGTTTTGTATGCTTTTTAATACAAAAGCACAAAGTACACACACTTGTGTAGCTGTATTGACACCAGATAGCCTGACAGTCAAATATTTTACGACATTGTGTGTGTTTGAGCTATTCCCTTTCTGAATGCAGTGAAGCCACACAAACTTGTCTTCCAGAGGAAGTATCTTTTCAAGTCAGAAGCCCTGAGTTAAAGTCCACCTAGAGCTTGTGCTAGTTGTTACCAATTCAGTATGTTGATTCAAGTAAGGCAGTCTGGGCTACAATTGTTTAATACTGTACCAGTTTGCAGTCTGGTTGGAGACCCTTAGAGTACACAGAGCCCTGGTCAGGTGCTAATCCCCCCTCTCAGCAAACAATAATTAGCACTGCTACAGCCACAGACACACAGCATGCTTTCCTTCCCAAGACAGATTATGCAACTACAGGGGGTGAGTCCTTGTGGACATTGTCTAATGTCTTTATATAAGCAAAAATCATGTACCCTCTATTAAGACAAGTACCCAAATCGATTTGAATAGAACACGTTTGAAAGAGTTTATAAATATAAACATCTATATAAATGTCTATATACCAGATCTCAAAAAAGTCAAATAAATAAAAAAATCCGATTTAAATCAAATAAATCTGTTTTTTTATTTTTTTTTAAATCATGATTTTTTTCAACCTGGTTATGACCAAAATCAGTTATTATTCTGACAATGAGATAAATGTATTTGCCTATCTTGGATCAAACCCTAGTCAAAATCATTTTAATCCTCTGGCAGTTATAGCTCATCGTCAGTCTCACAACTAGGTGAGATACTAGTACATATACATATTAAGCATCTTATTATAATACCCGTAATATGGTACATAAACACTACATCATAATTACGTGTCAACATTACCCTATATTATCACAATACTGCTGACTTATTTAACCATCCAAGACACATGCAACATTCCTCTAGTGCAGACATGCATTACCCAATGCACTAGCTGTCAACACGTTGCAAATACCAAGTGACTTAACTTGATCAGTAGTACAGTCACTTACACCACCAACCAACACCTACACTGACCTGTCAAGAACTGGCTCAGGTATCATGTCCATCTCAGTGTATCCACCCCACATGTGACAGCAGCCACGCACCGAGCACAATCCGAACCCCAATCATCGTCAACAACGACGAAATTACATCACGTGTTCATTGTCTCTCCGATTATTGCGTGGGAGCCCATTTCGGTGAGACATCTTGACGGACATGCGTCACAGCATGCATGATGCTAATTAATAGTTCAAACAGCATTTCCTGCAATACTGTGCGCACTTCCTAGAAACACGGTCAGACCTGAGCCACGACTGGCCCTAAAGGCAGGACTATTATGTGGTCAGCCCACTGAAATTAATGTAACATTATACATACAATTACAGAATGCTAGTGTCAACTGACCTTGCATGGGGACAGTGACCCATCTGTAAAGATTACCTGATGGGTCATCTTCGCTGTCGATATCTGTTCGTGCAAGCAATATATTGCAAATTTCAAGATTGCAGACTCTTAAGATGTCACATTTCCCTTTATCACATTTACTTCTCAAATCACCGCTATTGTTACATTTTGTACCATCTTAATATTTGTTTTCAGTCCTCACCGGTAAAATCATTATGTGGAAATTAGCACTGAACCCAACCTGCATAATTATTACCAGTGGGTTGTTTAAATATGACATGGACAAAATACCATTTAACGGTTCCCTCAATACAAGGTAAATATGTCTCTCCGTTGCCCAGTGGCTATTGAAGAAACAAAATACCATTTAACGGTTCCCTCAATACAAGGTAAATATGTTTCTCCGTTGCACCAGTGGCTATTGAAGAAACAAAATACCATTTAACGGTTCCCTCAATACAAGGTAAATATGTTACTCCGTTGCCCAGTGGCTATTGAAGAAACAGTCGAGGGAAATAAGCCTTTAAAAAACAATTTACTTGAATTTTCTGCATTATTCATGATAATTTATTAATTTTACATATGAACAATAAAAAAAATTGCACATGTGTTTACAGGTAAATAATGTTCTCACAAGTATTATTCTAGAACTTTCTACTAATATATATGTTGTAACTACCAATACGTTAATCACTATTTATAATACATAATTGCAAAATATAATGCATGTTTAAACAAAATATTTACAGCAAACTAAAACCCATAAAGTATTCATTCAATATGTCTATAACAAACAGTTATTGGCAAAAAATCTGATATCTGAGAATATATTATGTTATTTGGAATCCCCACAGCTAGTCATGCAACTAAGCTATATATTTATTTTTGTCATCAAATAAGCTACACTTTACATACACACATGAGCCTGATGTTTGTCAGGGATAAGGAAATAATTTTTTAAGAAACGATAGGTACCTAGATTACATCATTGTTCCAGGTATATGCTAATTAAACTCTAGTTATCGATTTCATTGGTTGATCAGGAAACTGGGACAAAGTTCAATTCCACATTTGTTTGGGCAGATACAACAAGTCTTATAATAATAATACTTATAATAAAATATCCTAACTGGTTTCCAGGAAGGATGCCGTTCAGATACACCAAAGAACTTTCAAGAAATGCTTACAAATATGACCACCAGATGGCAGTAACAGTAAATGCTGATGAAACAGGCCACACAGAAACAGCATCACAGTAGCCAGCAGCATGCTTAGTGGAGTCTTGCAGAGTAGATCATTTTAATATGCAGAATCACTTAGTGCCTGCTTTTTAATCTTAGCCAAGTTATTTCCAAGTCTCTTTTACTACTGTAGATTTGCTCAATTCTATGAATGCTGGACTGCTGCTTTTCAACTGGCTGTATATATTTTATGCTTTCCACGTGTACATGCACGCACGCACGCACGCACTCACACACATACCAGATTATAATTTACACAGTTTCCTAAAGAAAAGCATGACTATTTGCAACTGCATAGGTAGCTTAGAGTAATGCCTTCCCGCACTATAACATTATCTCTGCAGACTATTTATCTAGCACTCTCAACAAGTTGTATGTTGCATTATCAACTTTCAGACACATTTGTGGAAGAGGTTCTTCATCTGTCCACATATGTCCACATATGTCCACATGTCCACATATGTCCACATATGTGTGGTACAGTTCCACAATAACTCCACATGTTTCAGCATAGATCAACAGCCTTTCCACACATATGTGGCAGAAGTATGTGGTGGTGGTGGTGGTGGTGGTGGTGGCTGATGTGACAGAACTTAAGGTTTAGCTGTACAAGATCTCCCATTGACACCAAAGGTAATGTATCTCCTAGTCAGACTTGGGGTCAATTACATTGTAATTGTAACAGCAGTAGTAGATATTTTTTTTCAAGTAATAGTAATAGATGGAACAGAACAATGTATTAGTAATAATAAGATAAGGCAGTGTACTAGTAATTGAACTATTACATTTCTATTACACTTTGGATTAATGCCGGCTTATTTTGTGTTAGCTCCAGTAGCCTACAAAGACAATGGGTAAGACACCCAAGCCTATGAAGCCAGGTACAGTTTACACAAATAACTGTATTGGTTCTTTGTATAATTTGGTCAGCAGAAGCAGTTCAAAGGAAAAATTCTGACAATAGGTGTGACGCCTCACACAGCACAACTGCATCCTACTATAAACTCCAAACAAACGCAAGAATGTGTGTGAGCGATGGAAAAATTTAATAGTCGTAGATTCATAATGTAATAGTAATAGATTACTTTGTCTTCAGCATGTAATAATAATAGTAATAGAAAGGAAAAAGTAATAGTAATAGATTACATTGTAATGTAACTGATCCCAGACCTGCTCATGGTGACACCAAGGTAATGGATCTCCCATGACAAATGAGTTATTTGGCCCAAGTCTGTAAGGGAAGACAGGGCAATGGCAGAGAGGAAAACACATATCTTTTATGCTGCCACACCTAGCAGAAAGCACTACACACACCCACACACCCGCGCACACCAACACACACTATGAAGTTTATCCGAATGATAATTATATTAGTGATGATTTATGCATGCATTCTCTGGTAACTGATCGGTTGTTTGCGCAACCAGTCATGCATGACTAAGCACACACCAACGACAGGGGAGGGGGATCATAGATGTAAAAAAAACACCTGACTGTACTCTGTGACCTGCAGGGATGTAAGTGGGTGCACTAAGCCTTCAGTACATCATTACCTGCCAGTCACTGATAAAAACTAACAGTTGGCTGTTTCATGCTTCTGGACTACTAAGTGTGGAGCTGCCTCAACGAATGCACTGGGCCGACTACAAAGTGCACAACTTAGCGGTTCTGTGAATGAACTAATGTTGCCCGTTGATAACTTGTATAAAATATGTATCAGCGTTTACATACTAATGTGCATGGGAAGCTTTTTGGTGGATAATTTCTATAAAAGAAACTATTCAAATGTATCCAACCTTCCCCAGTGATCAGACTGACAACTGTATCCAACCTTCCCCAGTGATCAGACTGACAACTGTATCCAACCTTCCCCAGTGATCAGACTGACAACTGTCTCCAACCTTCCCCAGTGATCAGACTGACAACTGTCTCCAACCTTCCCCAGTGATCAGACTGACAACTGTATCCAACCTTCCCCAGTGATCAGACTGACAACTGTATCCAACCTTCCCCAGTGATCAGACTGACAACTGTATCCAACCTTCCCCAGTGATCAGACTGACAACTGTCTCCAACCTTCCCCAGTGATCAGACTGACAACTGTAGGTGAAATAACATTTACGACAAAAACTGAGACAATGCATCAATAATAATATTTGTTAGTAGCTTCTTTTCCAGCAACTATTATCATTAAACTAAAAGTCACAACGGTATATTTTGTTACATTACACTGACTGAAACAAAGTATGTTTTGTTACATTACACTGACTGAAACAAAGTATGTTTTGTTACATTACACTGACTGAAACAAAGTATGTTTTGTAACATTACACTGACTGAAACAAAGTAAGTTTTGGTGAAAATCCAATAAAAAAAATGTTCTTACATTAAATGCAAAGTTAATTAACATGTCAGTGTTAATTATCATTAAAACAGCTGCTTTAATTCATACAGGTTGTTGTGCACTGGAGTAAAAAGTATTTATATTTATAATTTCAACACCGGCTTTGTGGGTGTTGCCTAAAACTATCACAGCTTTCAGTCCTACTAAGCTTCTGAACCTATTAGCCAAACATCAAACATCTGGATATCGTCAAACTAACAGTGTTTTCTTCTAGCATCCAGCTGGGTGAGAACATACAGAAATATATTTCAAATCACGAGCCCACAGTGGCACCTGTGCAACTGAGTGCAATATAAATTTATTTCAACAAGCTATATTTCACCCAAACCTACTTGTAGTCTGATTGAAAGTATCAAGGATTTTAAATATTATATCGAAAAAGTTAAATACATAACACATGCTTTGTAAATTTGTAATATGTGATATGATAGATGTCGAATATAGGTCTTGACTGATTTTGTAGCGGAATATGTCATCAATTAGTGATGTTACTGGGACGTAGTTCAATTTGATGTTTGTTTAGAATCATTACCTCACAAAGATACAGCAGGTAATTTCAGATTATTGTTGATCGCTTTCACAGGTAAGTCCATAAAAAAACACAAAATGTATTTGAAATCCAGAATTTGGCAGAGTAGCCATTGAAAACAAACACAATTTGCACTTGAATGAACGAAGATATAAAATAATGTCCAGTCTGACAGTAACACTGACAAAAACAACACCATATCTGCTTATAATATGTTACAGCATGCATAATTATGATCAGGAGGTAAAGTTCAAACAGCTGCAATATATCATTATATGCACAAATATCTTTTGACAAATTATCAAACGAACAACCGTGCTTTTTTAAAGGAACAATACTAGTGTGCGATAGGTGCAAAGAGTTCAGGCGTGAATTGTGCAATCCACTGGCACTGTTATGCAATCAGCAAAGTGTGACATCCGTAAGTGTTGGCAATTGTCCCATTTGTATGACCGGTGATAAACACAAGTGTTTTTGTCAACAATGTTTTCTTAATAATAAATGAATGTGGCGGGGGAGGGTGGCAGAAACGGGAATAATAGCTTGATCTGTGCGGGGGAGGCTGGGTGGGAGACATTCAAACAAACAGGATGCGTCTCATAAAAATAATGACCAAGTTCTCAATGTTTATCTCGCAAAAGTGAGAATAACAAATATTAGTGGGCGCTTACTTGTTTACGTTATCTACCTTGCCCAGCATGTAACTTTTTGTTAATTTTATTGCGCCACTGCGGCTAATGTTACCACTGGTGGCCTTAATTAATTCTTTATGGTCGATGACTAAACAATTAGTAAAGAACACAGAGGCAATAGAAATGTGTTTTTTGAGGCGAATGTTTACAGTAGTGGAGATTGAAAAAAAAGCAATGCAGACATTCTAAGAACATCCAACAAAAACAGGAACATCATGTGCAACAAAATTGAGAAAAAACAAGCAAAATGTCTAGGCTATGCGGTGATGAGAGAAATAAACCTAGAATGTCTAGTGACAACAGGAAAGACTGAGGGGAAAAGTGGAGGTCGGCGAAGAAATAAAATCCTAGATGGTCTAGCAACCTGGCTAGGACAGAGCACAAAAGAACTGTTTGAAGACGCCTATGATTGTGGGAAATGAAGGGTCACGATCACCCATGTCTGTATGATAATGTTTTGTTGTTCATTCATGTGATCATAACAAGGGTGAACCATGTGGACCACTGTTGGTGTGGTAGAGCACTAATTCTCCCCAGAGTTGACACCTACAACGCCTCCAGTCCCCCTACCAACTGGAATGACACCTACAACGCCTCCAGTCCCCCTACCAACTGGAATGACACCTACAACGCCTCCAGTCCCCCTACCAACTGGAATGCAAACAGGAAGTTGAAAATATGTGTCATTTAGATGACAACTAAAACCAGGTTTCATTTCCAGTAAGTGCCAAATTTATGTGCAGTTAATCCGTCAGTGGAATTGTCTAATTCTGTCTATTCATAAACTGGTATAGCTTGTTGCATTCACTGTGTGTGCAGTGCATAAAGATACGTTTATGTACCAGGCAAAAAATAAACATTGTAGTCATTAGCATGTAAGGTGTGCATCAAAAGACAATTATCATTATGCACTATGGGTACTGATATTTTCAAAGAGATCTGCTTTTATTCTAACAAAAAAGTTCCATAGACGTGTTCTGTTAGATTGTGCAGCCATGGCGTGCAGGGGTCCACAATGCTTGACAATGTTACTTTACAAAGTGGTGGCTTGAAAGGATACAGTTTTGGGAAACATAAACAGAAAGCACATGGGTCATTCCGTGTAAAATCAACCAATGGTCAAAATGTTGATGTCTCAGAATTTGCTTAAGTTTTAACCAATGAATAATTAGCTATAACTGAGCACTTCTGCAAAAAGTAAGGATCTGCATGCAAATTGTGTCTGTAACGCCCTATAATGTAAACAGGGGGTAAGCGCCAAAAAACGCACCTGTTATTTTTATCTGTTTTCAGGTGTTTCTGCTGACAAGCTACAGATCAAAAATGTTATGACTATATAGACATATTGATGCAGATTATCTACGCAAAATTCAAGAATGATAGGACAAAGGACAATGGGTATACTGGGTGCTCGAAAATGGAAAATAACATTTAAAAAAATTTCTGAGAATCTGAGGATTTCAGCAGTCCTTATTTCATTGTTGTGTTACATACAAATTGCTACCATCTATTGTTTGGTATGCTGGCAATAACCTGTTAGTTCAGTAGGCTTCTAGTTGACATACTGTCAGAATAATTCAGCCTTAAACTTAAATTTTTTTTTTATTTTACGAATTTCAGCACCCAAAATGAGAATATGGGACAAGTCCTATGCCAACCATTTTTTAACTGTTCATAGTCCTTTGTTAGGTAAACAACATATTAACATTTTAGGATGGTGTCTGCCACTTTTATTTTGGATATGTTTGGCCAATTTAGAAAAAAAAACGCCTTTGGGCAGAACAGTAACTTTCAGGTGTTTTTCGAGCACTTACACCCCCCCCCCCGTTCACATCATAGGGCGTTACAGACACAATTTGTACATAAATGCTTAGTTCTTTTGCAGAAGTGCTCAGGTATAGTTACTTATTCGTTGGTTAAAATATAAGCAAATTCTGAGAAATCAACTTTTTAAATTTCCTAAAAATGGGTTGATTTGACACAGAATGACCCGTGTATGCATACCAAGAGGTAACAAGTTTTTTTATACCTGTTTTCCATAGCAGGTCTGATTTGGATTACAATGCTCTGACTATGTCAATACTATACTAAATATGACCCAGACGTCCCTGATATAGATCAGGATTATGCTGTCACCAAAAAGACACCTGGCATTCCTGTTATTGCAGTGACAGTCCTAAAGTAAATTTTACTTAGAATTAGGCAGATTAATGACTCAACCTTGTGTGAATGCTAAACGTAATCAAAATGGAACTAGTCAGAGCAAATAAAAAAATTGGTCTGACCCATAAAACATATATATCACACTAACAACTTTTATAATACATTTGTTAGTTGATATTTTACACATAGCGGCACTGATTCTGGTTAGTGGATTTAACTCAACACTTGCTAATGACAACCATTTGGTGTTCCTTGTACTAGACTGTGAGCTACGAACCACTGACACAAGTTATAAAATGTGAACCTGCAATGTTTGGTCTGCAATAATTACATCTCCATTATCTAACAACAAGGAGTATTACTTTGTCAGCGTAGGGTTCAAACCCAACCATCCTAGTCACGAGCCAAGCACAATTTCATTGAGCCAATAAGTTGCTCTGATCCTAAAATGAAGTTGTCAGTTTTGTTGCAGTTAAGAATACCAATACCTCGAGCTACCCCTGAGCACTGAGAGTAGCAGGAGTGGCTGTTTACTAGAATCCAGGTGACAGAAATCATACATCAGGTGGTTTTTCATTACTGTTATAAAAGGTCAGCTCTGCACTGCAGTTCTGTGATTTTTAAACTACCTTGTGTGGTGCCAATATGGGGTACATGGTCAACAATATTATCACACCACGGTCAGTAACGACAACCCCAGTATATGGGTTTCAAGGGTGTCCATAAAACCATGCAGTCCTCTTCAAGAATGGTTTTTATATATATATGTCTTAAATATATAACTTCTTCAAGCGTAGCCATAACCTCAATTAGGTCATTGGCACATCTCTCTAGCCACTTTGAGTCTACAATGCACCTGTCTGTTCAATAATGTTGTCAATCCATTAATTTTTTTCTTCTACTAGACTCTCTGGTCTTTTTTTTCAACATGGCCCTACTTAGCTAGCTTTCTTGTGTTAATGAAACATACCAGACCTTCTTCTTCCTTAACCCCGACTTTATCTCTGACCCAGATTTTTGTTTTTCTCTCTGCCCAGCTTATTGTGGGCATTCTACACCATACCCAAATATGCTACACTGGTGCCTAAAACAAACATATTCTTATATTTATATCTAGGCCTACCTGCCAGGGGATTATCAGGTTCAGTGGGTCGGAATAGAACCCCACTTTTTGTGTGACTAGTGAACCATGATTCCATGACTGTTATGCACCATGATTCAACAAACGAGCAAATGCAAGCTCATTACACGCTTGGCCACACAGTTGTGACAGAAGCCATTTACATTAAAATTGAACAGATTACCGATTATAATGTTTTATTTAAAAATGATTCCCTTGCGTAATAATTTATACAAAGCACTTTCATTTGTCCATAATTAGGATTGTACATAGTGTGTGCGGTACCACCAAAATAAGTTAAAATTGGTGTACAGCGAGTGAATAACTAAGCACAATATGGTACAGGTGAGTCCCCAAATGGGGACAGATTTCTATTTCAGGTAAACCAGGATATTTGTGCTCTTTTCGTTGAACCCTCGCCCACAGAAATCAGCACAATGGATGTGACGTCACAAACTGCCAGCCTAGGGGATTGGGTACACAGTTCAGGGTCTATTGTTCTTATACACAACGGGAAATATTACTCTATTTCAGGGTAACATTTGTCACAGGTGTGTAACAGCACATTTAGATGACAATGCTCAATCAATGAAGAGTTAAAACTCAAGTTTGTCACACTAAATTAACCATCACCTGCGCGTCATGACACCCACAACTGTCAGTTACATAACGGGGTAGGGTAAACCCAGTGGTAGCGTGAACAGGACCGACTGAAAATGGGTTATTTGACACCAACGGAACCAACTTTCTGTTGGCGACAAACTTCCACTGGCACTATATAATCCTATCCCAACCACCGACGTACCAGCCATACCGGACCTGACTGCGCACAAAGGCCAAGCCACAAACACGGCCCGCTACTTGACAACGTTCCAACTATAGCGATGATGTAAGCCCGCCCAGCGCTCATACTACGCCGACAAACTGCGAAGTTTATGCGTACTTACGATATCGGCGTGCCCCTCTCTGCAATCGGACTGAAAGCGTATGTGCCGCTCCTCTGGCTGTCGATCCCTGAATCCCGTGTACCGAATCTGAAGCGAGAAATGACAGGCGTCAGACGGGCTTCAGCGACGGTCTGAAGGCGAGCTATATATCCCATACAACGCGATACCACCACTTGGCTCGAACGCACCCGGACACGAGTCGAAAAACTTCCGGGAGGCAACGCCGCCGAAATACGTCTTACCTCCGTCTCGCGGCTCAATTTCCTAAACAGTTCATCGTTTTCAAACTTGTCTCGTTGGTCCGGTACCACTCTAGGCATTCTGAATGAGAAACATGGAGGAACCTCACAGCACAACGTGTTCGCTACGACTGGTAACATGCTTCTTGTGAGAATTCATTCATGCACTGAAAACCACAACAAGTCATAGTGACTCGCCTTTCGAGCTCGCTCCTGATTGGTCGGCTGCTTCGGTTCGAGAACAGTTCGGCTTCCGAATGACGGAAATCACCATATATGGAAGTGCCGAAAATACACGAAGACGATCGGAAGTAAGGCGTCATCCTGATTGGCTCTGAATAATTACGAAGGCGAATGCCGAACATTTCCATATTCGGAAAGGTCAATAAAAAATACGTCGTCGCGTACAACCGATCGACTACGTGTTTACGCCAAGGCGTCACTTAGAGGTGGTCGCAGTGGCGTAACCGAATATTGATCTCGTTTCGTGGATGTCGCGGTGAAACCTGCGGTTTATCAATCTCGGACAGCATCGACCCATTCGCGCGGGAGTGTTTTGACTGTGTTTATCAACACGTTAGCGTTGCGTGGCAGAAACATGGGAACGCAAACTAGTTGGATTTTCGGCTAAGATGTACGTTATAGGTAACACTAAAATGGCGGTAAGAAATATGCCACCTAGCTAACTGACGGGTCTGTTTACAAGAGAGTAAAACGAGCATAACTGTAAATGAGACAGGGTAATGTTGTATTATGGAACATCCGTCTAAACCCCATACGAAATGTTCGCTTCTAGTCTTCTGCAGTGGCTTTTTGGGGTAAACGACTGGTTGGCCACGGCTGACATATTTTTTGGGTAAACGACTGGTTGGCCACGGCTGACATATTTTTTGGGTAAACGACTGGTTGGCCACGGCTGACATATTTTTTGGGTAAACGACTGGTTGGCCACGGCCGACATATTTTTTGGGTAAACGACTGGTTGCCCACGGCTGATATATTTTTTGGGTAAACGACTGGTTGCCCACGGCTGATATATTTTTTGGGTAAACGACTGGTTGCCCACGGCTGACATATTTTTTGGGTAAACGACTGGTTGCCCACGGCTGATATATTTTTTGGGTAAACGACTGGTTGCCCACGGCTGACATATTTTTTGGGTAAACGACTGGTTGGCCACGGCTGACATATTTTTTGGGTAAACGACTGGTTGCCCACGGCTGATATATTTTTTGGGTAAACGACTGGTTGGCCACGGCTGATATATTTTTTGGGTAAACGACTGGTTGCCCACGGCTGACATATTTTTTGGGTAAACGACTGGTTGCCCACGGCTGATATATTTTTGGGGTAAACGACTGGTTGCCCACGGCTGACATATTTTTTGGGTAAACGACTGGTTGGCCACGGCTGATATCTTTTTTGGGTAAACGACTGGTTGGCCACGGCTGACATATTTTTTGGGTAAACGACTGGTTGCCCACGGCTGACATATTTTTTGGGGTAAACGACTGGTTGCCCACGGCTGACATATTTTTTGGGTAAACGACTGGTTGGCCACGGCTGACATATTTTTTGGGTAAACGACTGGTTGCCCACGGCTGACATATTTTTGGGTAAACGACTGGTTGGCCACGGCTGACATATTTTTGTATAAGTCACAAAACGTCCACGCACCCAGTTGCTTAATCACTCCCACCAAAACGATTTTGATCTAATATTATTATGGTTAAATAATACAACGATGTCGATACGAAGCCAGTATAAGCTATAATTACAATAACTGCACTGATTTACGGTTGTTCTTTGTACACGGCCACAACCAGAGAGGATACGGTTTAACCGTACTGGTCGGTGTTGCACGGAATATTTTCGCTGGCGAAGGACATGCTGTGCGTCTGTGTGTACACCCGAAAAATATACCTAAATTACGGAGGTTCGGACATGGTTAGTTATGCGTGGTTCTACAGAAAACAAGGAGTAAATTAATAGTAAAACTCTTGGTTTACTACCGTTGTCACCGGTCGACACGACCTATCACTGGTGTGGGTTATTTGTCAGATTCGCGGTCTGTTAAATGTCTGAAAGAACGCCCTGTACTGTCAGTAATGATCGTGTGCGCATGTTTATTTAATCTTTTCCATCATCTTCCCGTAACTGCTCCGCCTATTCCGCGCCTAACGTCCTACACGGGGCCTGAAAGGTTCGACACAATAACAATGCCTGCGTATCCGGACAGATGATGCATATCACCTGAGCACATCTGGTCGATCAGTCAGTCGTTGTCTGATTGTCGACAGACCGATGCTGTTGACTGATATCCGTGATGAAGGCGGCACGCGGCCACACGCCGGTCTCGACTTCCCGTGTCAACCACCCGCCTCGCCCCCGTCCAACTGGCTATTCACGCATTCTTAATCTCCTTTGTTCGAGCGCGGAGACCACTTTGAAGTAGCGTCAACACGGTAACGCCAGCGCAACCGGATCTACCAAACCGTGCGGATTTCCCGGATTTGAGGGATTTATGCAGGAATACAACCATATCCAATTTTATTACGAGTTTGCTTTAAATAAAAAATATTGTGCTCTTTTCTTGTGTTCATCAGAAAAATCATAATAAAATCTTTATTTTCGCACATTAAAAATGGCAATTGTACATTCTCATATATAAATGTGAATGGCAAACTTATAGCGAACGAAGAGCACAGTGGCGTACGTAGGACCTCGCCTAGCCTAGTCACCCATGCTATTATGTAGCGGTGCAACGGAAAATTTTTTTCAAAAGGGGGCCACTGCCCAATGTCCCACACCCCCTAAATACGCAACAGATGCTATATTTATCCTAAAATACATGTTTCGCAAGGCAGATTCCCTTGATGTAGGTATATTTCATAGTCGGATAGATGACAGTAGTTAGCTAGAGGCGTCTAGCAAACTACTGATGTCGACATTGGGGAAGGAGTGACATAGACCGGTTAACCAGTGAAAACTGTTGTACGGCTCTACACAGAATTTAAAAATACGGGTTTCAACGGAAACAAAATGGCAGGTTTACGCGACGACAACGTGCTCGTCACACACCGGTGAGAATTGCGAACTGGTGTGACTGGAGACTAAAACACTTAGTTTATTGCACTGACATACATTCGTCTTATCGCCTTGTTGTCGCTGGCTACCTGTGTGGCGCTTGCCACCTGTGTGTTCAATGAGGCATGACTGGTACTCAGCGGGGCTCTATACCCAGTTACCCACTACGCATACGACTGGGGCTCTGCACCACTAGAATACTAGAGCAGAGTAATGAGGAATATTGCACGACACTGAATTCACCGGAAGGGTGATGGGACATTTAGCAACATTTTATATGCAACCGACCTAACAAACAGATTACTGCCATACATTTGTCTATACCACATTTCACCGTGGTCGTGGCTCCGACAAGAGGCATGCATGTTGTTACAAAGCGAATGAAATAAATTCCATGAAATCAGATAATTACACTATAAAGGAGGAGCAAAATTTAGGCATGCATATTTCCAATGAGGAATGACAGTGAGCGAGGAAACTTTTTATGAACAGGTACTTCATCTATTTATTTACTATAATTATTTATTTATTATATTTATTAATCTTAATTGAATACTCTATTTTTAATATATATATATTTTCACTATATAAAATTATATGTATTATTTCTATGATTGCATGTATGTACGCGCCTATGAACGGGCTGGTCCCAGATATATGACACTAGTATTAATAATAATAAAATTATCTCTGTTGACACCATCTGGAAAATCTGACAGATTTTTAACCACTTGTTCAATTATGAGAGACAGTTAAAAAATTATATTTGACTAGCAAGAAAACAGAACAATTAATCTAGTGTACACTCAATGGCGTATTTAGTGTGGCCATTGGACCGAGACTCACTCGGCTTAATTTTTTTTTTTTATTGTATTTTTTCATAGCACCGCTACTTGGTAGCATGGGTGAATAGGCTTGACCCCCTTTGCAAGATCTTAGATATGCCATTGGGTACACTTGAGTACACTTGGATGAAGACTATGTCTATATATTTTCAATACATAGAATTCACCATTTAGATAACTGATAAACCCACGAACACACTCGATAAATATAACGTCTTGACATCAGTAAATTGATTCGCCGTGATCAGGGACAATTGGCTAGCCTTTGTAACGTGTCACTCACATATTCAATGACAAAAACCTGTATAAGAAATCTTTTATTCCCTCAGTTATCTCTGTCTTAAATATATTTTTAAACAGACAATAAAGTTCTTGAATCTTTAATTAGTGAAGACTATTAGAATGGATTGTTCAATTTCTTGGCTGCCTTGCAAGCCAAACTAAGAATCCTATTTTCCATACTTCAAAACCCTATATTACCCCCCCCATCCAACTGTGTATAGATGACAATGCAACACATCACATTTCTAGTCATATTGAAATACGCGTTACACATTACAAGCAAAGTACACGCAGCATACCACACATAAACAAAACCAGCACGAACATGTTAAGTTTAACTAATACACAATCTGTTTATTTTATTTCATAATATCATCACAATTCAGTATCATATATCATCACTGGATACACTGGGCTGAACATGCATATATATCTGCAAAATAGCAGACTACCAAAATCAGTCTTCTTTGGCAAGCTGTGGGGAAAGAAACTGGTGGGCAGAACTAATCTTCGCTACATAGATATTTTGAAATGTGACCTAAAATCTTCTGATATTCCACCTGAAACGTGACCAGCCACACATGCCGTGACTTCGATGCTACGAAACACCTTAGAATAGCTAGGCTACATCACCACAATGCAGCTCATTAGAAGACATTGTCCGCCAAGGTAGTAGTTGACCAGAGACATAATATCAACAAATAAACAGTGGACATATATCAGACAATATACAAAGTACAGTTAAACATTACAGTTTTGTTTGATACACCAAATACACAATCTTATTTTCTATGACAATAATTGTAACCATTACAGCAATGGTAGATATTTTAACATTTTATACACTACACATACAAACATACTGGTGTAGAGGTAATAACAGTATCATGTGGTTGGCTAAATATAACTACTGACAGCTTGTTATCATTAAATACAACTACCTTATCTGATCATAGTGATGAAGAGATACAGTCAAGCAGAGGAATCCAACAGTTCAAGTGGACGTTTCTTTATCTGCCGAGTATAAACAGCGACAAACCACAGTAGGAATGCTACCGTTGATGATATAATTATCGTATAAAGAGCGCATTGTTCTAATAAAAATAAATGATGGTGAAGAGATCCATCAAGTTGGGATTAATGAGAATTAGAAATAGACCAGTGTAGGCATTGGTTGAGAATAAATATATAGAGCTGTATGTGCGAGGTAAAGTGTTGCACTGTCAAATGAGGGTACAAAGTTAAATCTTCCTCCTGCCATTCAAGGTCTGGACAATTTCTTTCAGTACCAATTGTCGCCATTCACTCACCTCTACAAACGAATACTGCCAATATAGAAAGTGACAGAATTGTAAAACTGAATGTGTTCTTAGAGTAGTCAATGTGTTTTCTTGCAGGGTGAATGGTAACGTTCTGATCAGTCATCAGGTCCAGGATACTGTGCAATTTAATAACCGTACCTTCAGCGTGTTGGACACAACAGTTACATTTAAATTGGTTAGAGGCTAAAGATGTGGATGAATATAAAGTATTAAAACCCGCTTCTATGGTTGATCTTTGTTCCTTAGTAAAATAATCATATACCAATATATTTTGCATAGATTCTGACATCATGACAGTTAAGACTATTAAATCGGGACGAACTAAAACTATTTACATACGTTGTTGTCGTTTTTTCCTATTGTGCATGCGTCTGTACATTAATTGCAATTTCTTTTATCAACATCTTAACAACTACAAAATAAAGGCTAAATAACAAATATACATTAATTTTGTAGTTAGAATGTTACTGATCTATTAAGGGCAGGAAAGGATATAATCACTTGGCTAACAGTAAAGTTTTTCATGGAACACCATTGTTTTGAACACAATTACCTAACAGTAAGGTGAGGAATTTGGAGGCTTTGCTGGTCTTTTAACTGTGTTTGATCTGATTGAACTGATAAGTATTTTGTTTTAGCACAATTTGTTTGTCAGTGTGAGTTGATTGATTTAAATTGGTTGATGTAATAACTTGGCTAATGGTGTAGCAGGTGGTTTCATCAGAGATGTTGTAAAACCACCTTCACCAGAGATATACAATGGTTTTGTTGCCTATGTCAGAGTAAAGAGTACATTTTATTAAAGTACTTCTTCACTTAGCAGTTTTCTGTCTTGATTTTTGTGAATGTATTTTTGTATGTAGATTTTCTTCAAGCACTGACTATGTCATTCGTGTTTTGACATTGATGAAATAATCATCAGAATTATATTCATTTGTGTTTATTAAAATACATTTGTTTATTATTTGATATTATTCATGTGATTTGTTGGCTAATTTTACATATCAACATAAAATTGCTGAAATATAAATAATGAAAACAAAAATGATGTAAATTTTCTTTGAGCACTGTATATATGTTCTATTCATATATTATACATTCATGTTTTGTCATTGATGAAATTATCATCAGAATCATTTTCATTTGTGTTCATTAAAATACACTACTATCATTGTAACAAAACATTTGTTTGTTATTTAATATTATTCATGTGGTTTGTTGGCTAATTTTACATATAAAATAACAACAACAAAAACAGACCAAGAATTGTCAAATTATTAGTTGTATTCAAAGAGCCATGCAGTTGTTGATGAAGCATTCAACCTTTCAATATTTGTACAATAATGCTACAAAAACGCTGCACAATTAATATATCAGAAACAATCTAACCACAAAATTTAATGCATATTAAAATTTGGCTATTTAGCCTTTATTTCATAGATGTCGATCAAATTAATGCAGACGCACACACAATATGAAATAACGATGACAACAACAACGCATGTAACGAGGAAGCACAGAGATCATGAATTCTTGTTAATTAATTCTTGCCCGCTTTTTCCGTCTTGTCCTGCAGCTGAAGTGCCTGCCTTTTAGGGGTAAGACCACTGTTGACCTTCCTGTTTATTGTTTCACACAAATGTAGGGCGTATTAAATTCTGATATGTGAATTTAAAATGTTAAACAATTCATATGATGTGACATAAGTGTAACTGAGCAGGCATATTCACAGATTTGTTTGTAGAAGCTATTGGCAGTGAAATAGTGCATTTGTTTAGAGTTTAACAGGCGGAGGGATTTATGGGAATTTGTTCTGCTATGGGTTATGTGGGTGCATGAATACATGGCTATTTTTTTACAAAATTGATGGGCATCGCACTTCGGGGCGTTTTAAAAGAGCTGGAGGTATGCGATTTTGACAAAACTTGTGGTCAGCATGTCAATGAGATGATGGCAGTTGCTGTGAAAAATTTTCAGAATTTTTGATGGTCACGTTTTCTT
The DNA here is from genome assembly GCA_963662155.1 of Lamellibrachia columna. Lineage (NCBI taxonomy): Eukaryota > Metazoa > Annelida > Polychaeta > Sabellida > Siboglinidae > Lamellibrachia > Lamellibrachia columna. Next base: position 28,959,818 of record OY759267.1, read on the forward strand.
ATATTATAATCAGGCAAAATGTTAACATGGCCACCAATGCAATTCTCTACTATGGTCTTCCCCCAAATAGACGGAAGTCGTGGTCACAAACGTGGTTATAAAATGTTGATATGCTTATGTTTTGTCGTTGTTATTAGGTTAATGGTGGATATTACAGGTAATTTCGATGAAATGATTAGTTTGTTATGAGAAATTTCTTATAATATTTATAATTTGCAATTCTGATAATATAATTAGGGCTCATATTTTTTTAATAAATAAATAAAAAGGGTGGCTTTCCTGCCCCATGTAGTGTGTGTTTTACTTAGAAAATGGTTGGTGTCAGACTGGATGATATTATATTATAATATATATATATATCGTTGATTCCATCTAGTCAACAAGATCAACTAAATATAAAAAAAGTCAAATAAATGTACATTTTAGTTTTGTGCTATAATGTTTGATGTGCACGAGCTGATATTTTGTGCAATTTGATGTTTAATATGATATTTCATTGTTAATAAACACAATTTTTTATTTTTCATATGTTAAAATAGCATTAAAGAGCTTGTGCTAAGCTAAAAATCTACAATAAGCAATTTTTAGTATCAATAATAACTGTTGCCTTTCCAAAATGTGTGCAGTACTTTGTAAGTGCTTGGACACAAGGAAATGAAGGTATGCAACCCTAAACATAGTTAACCCCATCTCTAGCTAACCATAACCCTAACCCTGAAGTGGTTTACAGAAGAAATAATCATTCCCATAGGCACAGGTTGATAGGAAAAGTGAACAGTTTGCTTGGAAAAGGCAGACAGCAATAGCAATCACGAATAGCATGGTACAGATCGGATGCCTAAATGGAAATTTGGTAAAAATTAGGGGGTATGACATGAGTTTATGAAGGAGCAGGTAGCCATTTTGCACTAGAACAGTCATTGGTGATATTTGTTTTGTGGTCCAGTGCATTACAACATTGTGTAAAAAATGTGGACAGAATAGTTGTATTTTGGTTGTGTCACAGCCACTGGAAGCACTGCGTAGGTCAGGATTTTCAAATCTGGCCACGATGGGCATCTGGTCATGTGATACCCATTTATGGTGGCGTACTGAAATCAAGCCGTTCACCTTGTATCTTATCAAGTAGAAGTATGAAAGCAGTCACATAAACAATAAAATTTGACAAACGTGACACATTGGAATTTACCCGAAATCCTGTTAAATGTAAAAAAAATTAATTTTCTTGCAAAGTTATGCAATGTTTGGTTAAAAATCAAGTAATTATATGAATATTAATTTGAAAATAAACTCATTAGTATATTTAAAGAGACAGTAAGCAGGCTTCATTGGTTTGCTAAGCTCTGTAAATCTAGTGTACATGATCTATGATTTATCAAGTGTTAAAATCGACCTATAATTAAATTATGTGACTGGTTTTCAGTTAATATTATGGGCAAGGCATTGTTTAGAGTTAGTTGGCTGTCAAACAAATAATAATGACTTGACAAGCAGGAGTGTTCCATAATGTGTCTACACATACACTGTGCCGCAACTTGATATACAATTTGACAGTCTCAACAAAATTCCCTATTTGGGGTAAGACCACTGTTGACCTTCCTGTTTATTGTTTCACACGAATGTAGGGCATATTAAATTGAGATATGTGAATTTAAACAATTCATATGATGTGAAATAAGTGCAATTGAGTAGGCATATTCACAGGTTTGTTTGTAGAAGCTATTGGCTGTGAAATAGTGCATTTTTTAGAGTTGAACAGGCGGAGGGATTTATGGGAATTTTTGCTGCTGTGGGCCACGTGGGTGCATGAATACATGGCTATTTTTTTTTTACAAAATTGATGGGCATCGCAAGTCGGGGCGTTTTAAAAGAGCTGGAGGTATGTGATTTTGACAAATTTTCTTAATTTTTGATTACGTTACGTTTTCTTATATATAGACAAAACGTTAACGTGGCCACCAATGCAATGTAATTCTCTACTGTGGTATTTCCCCAAATAGACGGAAGTCGTGGTCACAAACACGGTTATAAAATGTTGATATGCTTATGTTTTGGTCGTTGTTGTTAGCTTAATTGTGGATATTACAGGTAATTTCGATGAAATAATTAGTTTGTTATGAGAAATTTTCTATATTAATTCCGCCAGTTAACGTTACCCCGAGCCCGAACGAATACGAGTAGAATACGCCCGTACACGCTAACCAGACAGAATGCGCCCCGTATAAAAAATTAACCAGGACGCTGTTAACTTCATGCGTAGGCGAAATAACAACAGTGCCAGCGGTCCAAATCACGATCGGTATCGTTATACTCTTACTGTGGGCACTGGGCAGCTAATTAATTAGTCTGACCACTCCGCGTTACCAAGCGCCGAGGTCACCGGTCTACGGCCGAGGACAGCGCATCGCGAACGGGCGAATACTCAACGAGTGTCGCCATCTGCCGGATATGAAAAGTTCGTTTCATAGGTAAAATCAATCAATCAATCAATCAATCAATCAATCAATCAATCAACCAATCAACCAATCAACCAACCAACCAACCAACCAATCAATCACGTATATTTATATAGTGCCCTTTCCAGCCTTAACTGCTCAAAGGTGCTTTCCAAGTTCATTAAAAAAAATTCCTCAATACTACAAAATTCCATTAAGTCAAATTAAAAATTATAACTAAAAAATTTCAAAATCAATAAAACTCCAGCTAATTTAATCTAAAAGCACGAGTGAACAAGTGTATTTCTTGAAGGTATCAGTCGAGGGAGTCTGGCAAAGAACAACTGGAATATTGTTCCACAAAATTAATGGAGTAGCTTCAACAGAACTGATGGAGATGTTATTACTTGAACCAATTAGGGCTTAATATATTTGAATACTTGGCACAATAGTTTTATGTTTCCCTTCAGGTCTACTTAGATGTGTAATGTACCCCAGCACACTCATTTAAGGTGCCTAAATATGTTTTAGTATTATGCCTATAGTGTTATTATGTTTTAGATCAAAAGATAGAATTAAGCCACCTTTGCAGATTCAACAAGATTGCCATCCAACGCAAAAAAACCAGATGGCTAATGGACAAGGATTTATTGAGAGTCCAATTATTATTCATCTATGTGACAGTATACATGTAACTCAGCAAAAAGATTATGAAATATTTCACAATTTTGTTTTTAAACATATATTCACACTGGTGGCATTTACACAATAAACTTAGATAATTGTATTATCCTCTGTGAGAATAAATACTTTCTGATATCCAATCTAAACTGTTCCTTTACTAATGTTACTTCATGTCATCTACTCTTTCTTCTGCCTTTATGTGAGAAAAAATACTATTATAAATATTTTCATAACCACTTGATATCTTAAATCTTCTTGCACCCAGGCCCTATCCTATACACAATTTCTTTGTATCTAAAATAAAATATGCTACTAAAGAGGGGGTGTGGCAGGACGTGGGTGATTGATCCAAAAAAATGTGGGAGGTTGGCCCCAAAACAGGTGGGAGATGGGAAGTTGAGACCCAGGCTGCTATACAGCCCTCACTAAATCAGGCATATTTCTCCTAATTCATTTTATTATTATTTACTGTGCATTACAATTATTGTTTTCATAAGGTTATAAAAATCACAATCGGATTAGTGAGGGTGTGTGTGTCAGGGGTCTCAACCTCCCACATGTTTTTGGTGGCCAACCTCCCAACTCCCACCTGTTTGAGGGGACATTTCCTCCCACCATTTCGACAGCCACCCTCCACCTCCCGCCAATCCTACCTCCCACCCCTACCATTTTTTGTAGTCTAACCTCTCATTTCCTGCTACACCCCCTCATTATTAATAACATTCCCGACATTATACTTATACTAGTGAGCCGCAATACGCCGCTTGGTGACTCTTCGACAGTGACACAAAACTGGGTCAATGACACTAGTGACACTGACACACTCACTAACATGGTTACTGATACTACAACTACAACTGATGAGTGATGTCAGTGCCACGGCACAGTGCCAGTGATGACTCATCACACCGGGATCCGTGATTCATCGTGCATCATTCACGAGGCTGGAATTATCAATGTTTGCTCACCTGTTATTAATGGTTATATTAATTAAACATGATAAATGTAGGCTCCACGCACGGACAGGTCAGACTTTTTTGTCATCTGGTACAAGAACACGGATGCTACATGACAATCGTAACGGGATGACATAATGGGCTAAAACGGGGTCATCTGTACGGCGCACCGGAAGTGTGAAGGGAACGGAAGTGAGTTTGTTTACATTTTGTACGCATGCGCAGTACCGAGAAAACATAAACTATGGCGAAATATTGAAAACAAAAAGGCCCTGACAAGTTGCATACTATTTACCGCGTAGATGTTATGCTTACGGCGAAAAGATAGGGCGTATTCGTCGCTTGCACATTTAAGAACATGTTGGATCTCGAAGTTCAGCCTGAGCGATCTTTGGGCAACGAACAATGGGAATTTAGTTTGGGTGAGTCACAGACACTGAAGTCGAAATTCACAAAAAGTCGTTTCAGTCATTCTCACTGCTAACACGTACTTGGTGCACCTTTGGTCAAACTTTATATCGTGTTTCTCGTGTTACAATAATCAATGCTGAACTGAGTGAAGCAGACGTATTTATGACACTCGTAGCGTTGGCAAAGTTTTACGGGCTGTTTCTTCGCGGAGATAATTTAAGGCGAAGTTCAAGGCCGTTGGTACTGGCTTTGTTTGTGGTGTAAACGCATCAGCTGACATCAGCTACAACCCGAAACCGTTGCCCAAAATACACAAGTGTTCATTACTTTATCTGGCTGATCTGCGATTCAGAGATCGTTCAGAAATGTGTGTGTGTCGTCCTCTAACAAGGGCTGACGTGGGATATGTTATTCGAATTATGTATGCTGCCACTTGATGGATATGCCATGATATTATATTATGACCCCAAGGATAACAGTAAATGTTCCTATTCAGTCTACCTAGTTTGACACTTACCCTGTAACAAATAGATGACTAACGAACACCTTGTAAATTATTACAAACAATTAGTATTATTTATATGTGTAATGACTAATGGACAAGAAGACACAGTCATTCAAAATAGTTTTCTTGGCTACAATTTATACTATGTACAGTCCCACATTATATCATAAAAACACACTAAGAAAATATTGGCCACAAACTGCTTATCTTAGTTCATGCCAGTGTGAAGGAAAGGCCTTTGGTAGGAATTTTGACATTTTTACTCCCATCTCCCAAAATAAATATAAAAACAACTTAAAAATAGATTTTGGTAATGATTAGAGATCACAGCCTTTTCCACTCATCTGAAAACAATGGAATAAATAATACAGTAATTTTTTGTTTTGTTTTTATAACAAAATAACCAAGTATTGCCTCCATAAACAAATATTTCTAAGTTGCTAGTGTTTTTATATAAAACAAGCTGGAAACACACTATTCTTGGAAGAGTCTAGAACATGTATAATACAGCTTCTTTATATTTTTTTGTAACTATAACAAGTTGTTATTGATGTTTCAGAAATTATGTACATCCAGCAATTGTATTATGACCTACATGCTTTGATTATGGCTTGTTTGTTTTGTCACAGTTCACTTGATCATGTCGTAATTGAATGTACATATTACTCAAAACAACCATAGAAAGTTTCAAACATCACAGTTGCTACCTTGCTGCATCATGCAAAACAATTTAATTAAATGACCCATAATACAATTCATTAGGGTAAGATTACGAATATATCTATGACTACATGATGATATGGTCATGTTGCATAAAATGTGAACTTTCTTATGAGATACCGAGACATATTAATCAGTTGAATTTCCATTTCATTTCAGGCATGCCATTTTACCAGGCAGTGCACATACTAAGGAAACAAGATCGCATTATCAAAGGTGTGCAGGTGTGGTACAGCGACCAGGTAAGCAGGCTAATTATCATATTCACTCATACTTTCAATTCTATTAGGCTCTATCTAGATATCTATGAGTCTTGATATAAAGATATATGAAGTGTTTAACTGCAATACGTGTTATATTCAATTTGTGCACTTCGAGGAAAATCATGTTTTCTGTGGGGTACTGTTGCACATGTTCAGCGATACATGGGACAACCATTATTTCATCAGTTAAGAACGTGGCGTATGGCACATTTTGCTACAATGCATTTTGCTGCAACACATCTAGCTCCACCACTATCCACTTGATGGCTCTGCAAAACCACTCTTAACTTTAATCATGTGATTTTGGCGTTTAATGAAAAATTCACAACAAACTCAAAATATCCCTAATGCAGTAAATAAAAACTTTGTAACATAAAGGGTACTCTGTGGAAACACTAAATGGATACCTAGCAAAATAAGACATGTTGTTGGGAGGCAATGTTGTTCTCCTTGACCGCTGAACATTTGGGGAGCCCTTAAATATACTCATGATTTTTTTGGGTAAATTTGCAATGTTTTTGATATATTAATTCAAATAATGGAATTACTCTTTTGGATGATGCATATATGTAATCTGCCATTTAATTGTGGCGTTTTCCTGCACAAGACGAAAACAGCTAAAGTAATACCTTTATATAACTCTGGTGGAAAACATTTATTTACCAACTACAGGCTGATTTCTACCACAGTTCTCTAAAATACTAGAGTAAAGTTTCTCAAGTATTTTAGAGAACAGTTGTTTAATTCTCAACTTGAAGGCTTTGTGAATTCTTGTACTATCTTAAACTTTATGCCATCTGTGGAAATGCGTATAATTGGATCAGTAGTTAGTACTAGTTACTTGAACAATCGTAGCCAATTTGTAAACATTTATGGCTACAGCTGAGGCGCACAAAGAATAACATGTGGAGTTCCACAAGGGTCAGTACTTGGCCCGAATGATGCTGATGACACGAACATCTTCTGTTCAGGCAATGATATAAAACTGCTTGAAAATATTGTATGGAACAAACTATATATATATTGCAATTATGGTTCTCAATCAACAAATTGTCTCTAAATGTAGCCAAAACCAACTGCATGTTATTGTTTGGTCGAGCATAATTGTCTGATATAAATATCAAGATAAAAAATACACAGATATTAAGAGTACAAGTTATGATATTTCTAGGCGTGCTTATCAACGAATCATTAAACTGGAAAGACAGTTGAGTAAAGTCTAAACTATCGATAAGTGTTGGTATCATGTACAGATGTAGCAAAGTACTTGACCGCTATAGTATGTGTATGTTATATTCCACTCTGTTTTTGCCATATTTAATGTATTGTGTGGAAATATGGGGAAATACGTATCCTACAAATTTGCATTGTATGTTACAAAAGAGGGTAATACGACTTATGTACAACGCACAGTGATGTGACCACACAACTCCACTGTTTTACAAAGTACGCATTTTAAAGTTTACCGATATGGTACAATTTAGAATACTACTATTTGTGTATAAAGTTCATAAAATGAAATCCCTGTTGAATATTCAAAGGTTATTTGTTAAGCATAATACTAAGCACTGTACACAAAGACAAAATCAGTTTTTACGAACCCGTGCATCAACTAATAGAAGATATATGTCATTAATTGTGTATGGATCCAAACTGTGGAATTCGTTGAATGTCTGTTTTACCAATATTCGTTCATTTCACCATTTTAAAGCACACCACAGCAAACAGTTATTTTAAAGTTTTGGTAAGTAGATTTAATGTCACAATGCACAGTTTCATAATAATCTACCTAAACTTAAGTAATGATAGCCACGTCTGTATCATTTATGAAATTAACATCACATATAAAAGCTGCTAGAAACTGTCGACATAGGAGTAACATGACATTATAAGTATTCTTACTTCAATGTTTCTCCTTTCGAGCATTTCCCCAACATTCTTTGTATACTTAATACATACATCTAATTTGTTTGATCTGTTTGAATAAACGCATTTGATTTGATCTATGTATAAGTTATTGTTCTGGGGCTACATATGTTGCATGTGTGAGTGTACTCACCTGTATGTAACATTTTACAGGTAACCCATGAAACATATGTTGCATGTGTGAGTGTACTCACCTGTATGTAACATTTTACAGGTAACCCATGAAACTCTAACTTGCTGTACGGCTAATTTGGTGACTCTTATTCTAGAACCCCCTTCTGACCGATCTAGTCATCAATCTGTCTCAGGACGGTGTACGACTCATATTTGATTCCATCTCACAACACTTGAAAGTGAGTATCAGATTGAAGCGAGAGATGGGTACGATTTCTGTGTTAAAACTTAATTGATTTAGGCTACAGTGAATCAGTTTCATTGATGTTCAGATCTGTAGTGAATAGCTTATGTATTATGCGCAGTCGGTTTAATAAACAAGTGCCTAGATTTGTTACAACCATCGAGAGAACTGACTTGTATTGTTAGATCGGGTAAACTGCAAATGTGAATAGCTGTATGTCATAGTATAATTATTTAATCAGAGCCACTTTTGCCATTTTTTTGCTGACTTTTGACCGGACCTGTTTAAAATTAATTTAATAGTTTGTCTGATGATTTCACCAAAGCCAATACAAAATTTCCACAAACAAGCATGTCGTAATGGATGTTAGGTAGGTTTGATTTTTTTGTGAAATGAGTCTGAAATTAAACAAGTGAGAAAATCAAATTGAGGAGGGCTACTGTTACATTAAAATGTACAGTCTTCGGGTGTCACATATACCTAGCATTAATATGTGATTTTTCAAGCTTAGTTATTTCACCAAAAAAGTTAAAATGTGCCAGTGTAGGTCTGTAGTCTTCAGTAATATTATCATAAAAGTACTGGTTATCACTAAAATATGTGATGATAAAGGCATATGCCTTTTATTAATATATTGTCTACACTTTAAGCATTTTTGGGGTTAATTTCTAGGCATGTTAAAATATATATTAATATGTTTGCATTTAAATTTCAGATTATTGAAGTATACAATTTAGCGAAGGTGAAGTTAAAATACTGGTAAGTACAGGTGACCAGAACTGAAGGGGAGGGTGTTTAGCTGCTGTCGGCGTAGGCTGGCCGAGTGTGTCAACAGAAACGTCTATAAGTAGGTGTCCTCATTATGTAATTCTCAAGGGGCAGTGACTCCTTCACCAGGTTGGGACACAAGCTTAGTTGGATTGGTACGGGCAAATTAGAATGGCACTACCAATGGCTGACACTGTGGACATAGCACGGGACTACTAGGCACAATCATGCCCAGCGAAGACGCAGACATAGCACGGGACTACCAGGCACAATCATGCCCAGCGAAGACGCAGACATAGCACGGGACTACCAGGCACAATCATGCCCAGCGAAGACGCAGACATAGCACGGGACTACCAGGCACAATCATGCCCAGCGAAGACGCAGACATAGCACGGGACTACCAGGCACAATCATGCCCAGCGATGACGCAGACATAGCACGGGACTACCAGGCACAATCATGCCCAGCGATGATGCAGACATAGCACGGGACTACCAGGCACAATCATGCCCAGCGATGACGCAGACATAGCACGGGACTACCAGGCACAATCATGCCCAGCGATGATGCAGACATAGCACGGGACTACCAGGCACAATCATGCCCAGCGATGACGCAGACATAGCACGGGACTACCAGGCACAATCATGCCCAGCGAAGACGCAGACATAGCACGGGACTACCAGGCACAATCATGCCCAGCGATGACACAGACATAGCACGGGACTACCAGGCACAATCATGCCCAGCGATGATGCAGACATAGCACGGGACTACCAGGCTCAATCATGCCCAGCGATGACACAGACATAGCACAGGACTACCAGGCACAATCATGCCCAGCGATGACGCAGATTTTGATATAAGGCAGACGGTCGGTCATGGACTGCAATTCTCTGTTGCCAGGGCCTAGGGGGGAATGGGCCTGTAAATTAATCCAAGGGGAAATGGGCCTGTAACTGCAACATGTCAGTGATCATGTCAGTGATCATGTCAGTGATCATGTCAGTGATCATGTCAGTGATCATGTCAGTGATCATCTTAGAGAGAGGGGTGCAACTTCTATTTTGACATTTGTTGTGTGTTGCACATGTGTTTGTGTGCATGCATGTGCGTGTGTGCATGCATGTGCATGTGTGCTTGATCGAATGAGTGTGTGCATGCATGTGCGTGTGTGCATGATTGAATGAGTGTGTGCATGCATGTGCGTGTGCGCATGCGTGCGTGTGTGCTTGATCGAATGAGTGTGTGCATGCATGCATGTGCGTGTGTGCTTGATCGAATGAGTGTGTGCATGCATGTGTGTGCATACATGCATGTGCATGTGTGCTTGATCAAATGAGTGTGTGCATGCATGTGCGTGTGTGCATGCATGCGTGATCGAATGAGTGTGTGCATGCATGTGTGTGTGCATGCATGCATGTGTGCATGATCGAATGAGTGTGTGTATGCATGTGCGTGTGTACATGCATGTGCGTGTGTGCATGATTGAATAAGTGTGTGCATGCATGTGCGTGTGTGCATGATCGAATGAGTGTGTGCATGCATTAGTGTGTTTGTGGCATCTGTATTTATGAAGATCAGATTCAGTCTGGTGATGATTGCCAACACGCACGCTACCCCGTCATGGCTTTCATCTGTCAACCTTTTGCAGTGGTGTACATTTCAATGCGGCACACATTCGGCCAACCATAGAGCAGATTGACCAGTCATTTGGGGCGACACATCCTGGAGGTAAGCGCCTCTTATAAAAAGTTATCACACAACATTCCTGGGTATTTGACACTAAACATTTAAGACTTAAGTCTGTAGCAACTCAGCGAAGGTGTTTAATTTGTTTCTTCATCCTTGTAGACATCATGTTTCTTTGTCTTTCACCTTGGGATATGTGTTGTGGCGTATGACAGGGGCACTGGGGATGATGAGTAGACAGACTTCTGGGACAGGCCATGATAAATGGATAAACAGCACAATGTTGTCAGAGTGAAATACCGTATTTGACCTATTAAGCGCACATGCCCTAATTAACCTACACCCCTTTTTTAAAAGGAATAACAACAAGGCACTAGCTAAAATCCTTTTTAGGTGTGTACACAAAATTTAATATTGTATGTATTGCATGCCAAAAAAAATTCGTTAATGAGATGAGCGATCACATGGTTTTGTGATGTCACTGATGACATGGGTTTACATTCAGTTTTCTATGCAATGTTTCAGTATAATTTCACTCATGTTACTATGGCGAGTGATGGCGATGTAAATTTTCCAGAATAAAAAGTATAATGTAACGATTTCGAACCACTAGTGGCAAGCCATCTTTGAATTTGGCTTTTTCGGAGCAGTTTAGCAATGCCAGTAGCCCTTGACTTATTTACTTTCTGACCGATCCATGAAAACGACCACATAGATCTGCCAAACGTCTCCTCATATATCTACCATACGCATACATGTGTGACGTGGTCAAAACATTCCATATCAAGAAAAAAATTTGCATAGAAGATATAGCTTTTGTTTATGGAGTTTGTTATTGTTACGTGGAAGTAAGAGTAATGTCTGACCATGTGAGGTGTATATGTATGGTAAATATGTGAGAAGTTTGGCAGCTCTAAGTGGTTGTTTTCATGGTTAGGTCAGAAAATAAACATTGTAATAGCAGGAGTAGCGCTGGTGGGTGGTGGTGATTTCGGCCCAACTGCTGTGTGCATGAATCCAGTCATTTTATAATGGCATGAATGGGAAGTGCATTCGGCCGATATTATTTTGGCTTGGTGCTTTCTGTGACTGAGGTGACACACAATATGTACTCAGTTCTAGCTGGTAATGGATTAGCTTTCACTTAAGGGTTTGCTATTCCTGTACTTGTCATCAAAGGGATGCCAAGTTTATCGACAGCTCGCTTCAATCCGAAGTGGACCGTTGTCATCGACGCCCATGTTGCTGCCTGTGTTCTACGGATTGGCAGCATCAACATAGCTTCCACTACTGGGAATAATGTTGCACATCACCCTCTTTCAAAGGGATTTTAACACCAGAATAACCCAGGGCTGGATCGCTTTCGAAAAAAAAATTCTCAAAGCGGGCTGTGCTTCATCAGCTTGAAGTTTACTTTTTTAAACAAAGTTGGCTCCGTAAGGGAGTTAAGCCAACTGCATGTTACTCTAATCTTACTACTGTTTGCATTACAATTGAATGCTTCACAATAAACCATTCTGACACTCACTTCTAAACAACTGCTATCACTGTCAACGGTACAGTGAATGAAAGGAAAGTCCTAGTCTCGTAAAACTTCCTTGTCATAAGACGCATCAAGTTGGAGCTTGCTGATAAACACAGGAAAATATGCATAATTGTGGCAGGCCAGTAGAGCAGAGTATTGTTTGGAATTATTAATTAATTGAATTCTAATGAATTTTTTTGTGTTGTAGAAATGGAAATATACTAGATGTAATATAATATGATTTCAAGCAATCATTGTTTTCATTCCAACAGCCAAAAAGTGTCACCATCTGGAGTTAAACAGTTGGCACCACTTTTCAGTTGTTCTACACTAGTCACCAAATGACACCACTAGTGTTAAACAGTGACCTTTTTGTGTAGAGAAATTTTTTTTTTTAAATCTTCCTCAAGAACAAGATTCCTTGACAGTTATACATGGACCAACTTTTTGTCAAACATACTGTATTCTTATTAGGTCGAATACGGTACCCAGGGTGAAAATAATTTTTTTTTCACCAGCTGATCGAGCTAGTAAGTTTCAAAATCTACCAACCTGACCAAAATTCAACCAGCCTCAATATTGCATGGGGGTAATGTGTTGATTATTAAATATAAGCCACGAGAACCATAATAACATTTATTTTAAAATTGCAAATTATCGTCCGAGTCTCTGTACATCCTGTTCACAGTTCAGGTCACTGCAACCAGTGTTTCAAGTAGTCAGCCCAGTTATTGGTGACTATGAAGGCATACAGATACCTTTGTGCTGTTTTTGGAGTGCAGTTGTAACAAGATATCTTCCTTCTGTTTCAGTGTATAACTCTGAGAGACAGCTGTTCGTGCTAAACTTCAGAGGGCTTTCATTTGAATTCCACATAGAGTCAAAGTTTGAGGTAAGTGACGAACGATTAGATAACACTAGTTTATTATGTTTTGGAGAGAAATCATTCCGACTGTGATGGGGATCAAAACATGTGTTTATGTTTCATAACCTCGGTTTGACTGCCGTGTTGCTGTTGGATTACCTCTTTAGTTCCTTGATTAACTATTCTTTTTCTATGACAATGTTTTCATTTGTATATCATGTTAGATAGTCTGTCAACTGCTACCATCTTAAAAATTTTCATGCACTATACGTTGAATAAAAGTTAATTTATTAAATTTTTTGCAAAAAGCAAAATATAGTGTATATTTATTGGATGGCTATAATTCTGTGGTTAATATACTGCTGACTTAGGCCGGTTGTTCTAGAATCTAGAGACCAGCATGTATCGTCGGTCTTTCCACTGAGTTTATTTTGTCCGCAGCCTCACTACACGCATGGACTCGGCTCCCTGCAGTTTAATACTGGAGCCTCCCCCACCGTCTCCCGTATGTGCATATACATGGGAAACAGTCTGGAGGAGACAAGGTTTGTTGACATTAGCTTTACAGTGTCCATACTGGAACCTGAAAGTCTTAAAAAGCCTCGAATTTCATTTGTCCTAATTCAAAGCCTCGAAAGCCTTGAATTTTGTTAAGTAGTCGTGAAAAGCGTTGACTTTTGTTCTTGTCAATTTAATTATTATTGCAGAGGCAGCGGAGTAGCAGCTGTTGTTGATTGGCGTGATTGGCAGCAAAAAAAAAATCTACATTTGCTCATGGGAAAAACACGTTGATAATATGAAGTGACAAAACGAAGACTCCAGTATCGTCTTTCTTTGGGAATTCTGTCATTTTCTGCTGATATCAGTTGTTTTATGCAATTGCATATCATAATGAATTATGAAATGGAACCTTGTTATTCTCCTCAGTAGCCTTACAGGGTCTTGAAATTGCCACAAATTTGATATCTACCTTAGTGTACTGACCCTGTAAATTATAGCACATTTTAACCTAATTACACTAGCTCAGTAGCACATTGTTTAGAATGTCGGATCATCAATCAAGGTGACATTTCGTTTTTTGGGGCAGTTTTGGTCACACCGCATTGCCACCATTTCCTTGGCTGTACAAATGAGTACCTGGCCTGATGGATATATATATATATATATATATATATATATATATATATATATATATATATATATATATATATATATATATATATATATATATATATATATATATATATGAATGAATAGTCTTCATGCTGTAGTTGTGCTGTAAAAGAGTCTATGGACTGAATAACCGCTATGTTAGAAATTACTGTTATCTTTATACACTACATAGCTACACCCTGATGTATTGTTTGATGGTAATGTTTGCGTTATTGTTACATATATAACAAGAACAGAAACAGATACGTTACATCAGTCATTTAGTGTACTTTTGAAAAAAAAATTAATCATCCATAAATATATATGGCATATCATTTTAAACATGTACAAATGTTAGCCTGATCAGAACAGTTGCAAAATGCATCCGAAACAGCTTTCTTTTTACATTCAGGGCCCCGCCCATGCCACTGAACTGTTTCCATGGCAACTGCTATTTAGATAACTTAGAGGCAATACGAGAGGGAAATGTGACGAAGGCATTGAAATTCAACCTGGTGACAGAAGGTGGGTGATTGACAGCTGTCATGTCAGCAGACTAGGCATGACATTGAATGCAGCATAAGTAATTATGATAATAATGCATCATGACAAGAGGGAGAATATCATTTGTGCATGACCCGTAGCATACTACAGGGGCTGTATATGGTTGCAACAAACCACGGTCATTTAAACACTAAAACACTAGCATTTACACAAGTTTTGAATAGTTATTCAAACATTGTCTCGTAAATTATCGGGTATTGCGATAGATTGATGGTATAATTTTGTGTGGGAAGCACTACCAGTTTGGGTCAGGCATTTGTGTGATTGTAGGTGCCTTTATTAGATCAATGTATTAATAATACAAAGTTTGATTGTGCCCTGTGCAGGTATTGGCCCTGCCAAGTTGTCGGAGATGAGGAAGATGACCTACGAGAGGGTCGTGCACTTTGGTGATTCCTGCGAAGTAAGTGCTGCCACCTGCTGGCATTGGAAGCTGTTGGCATTTGAGCAATGTCACACACAGCCAATTTAAATCACATGACATGAAATTGGGGACTAAAAAACAAATATTCCCTGCAGTGCCATTCTTGAATATTACAAGTATTTTTAAGATGGTGCTGCGGCTGATAGTTGGATGTATTCACAAGAGCCTTACAGAGTCAAAACAAATCTCATCTTCTCTAACTGTTTGTTTGTAGCAGAACAGTGCACTTTTGCACTTCAAAAAATTTTGAGAATACAGTTCTTTGGGTGATGAATGTTCCATGTTAAAGTCTTTGTAAGTTTTGCAAAATCTAACGCGGGGATGGGATTGTCTCACTGAACCTAATAACTTGATAATAAATCATTCAAGAAAACTATGGGGCTACTCTAGTATGTATATGGTGGTATGTGTGCAGAATTAAATAATTAATGGAAAATCTTAAATGTGGAAGATTTGTAATTGTTGTTACTACAGCTGTGAACTGGGTGTTTGCTAGGACGTTGTTGGTCGCCTCGGCTGCCCGAGTAAGATCTTCTACAAGGCTGAAGACAAAATGAAGATACACTCGCCCGATGCTCACAAACTCGTCAAGTCACGCTGCTCTGACTACTTCTACAATTACATCACCCTCGGAGTGGTCAGTCACCTCTTAATAATAATAACAACAATAATATTACATTTTTATAGAGCACAGTATCCGTAATAAGCTCAAAGCACTTGGCTTAATTATTTAATGATAACTTTGTAAGTAATGTTTAAAATGTCTGTTATTAAAAATGAAATGCAAGATCAAGAAAAAATATATATATTGGGGGTCTGCCCCCAGGGCCCCTGGTTCCGACACGTATGAATATTTATTTTTTATTTGAATGTTGCCTACAGTAATCTGGACTGACTGTTGAATGTTGTCTATCAACTGACTGTTCTCTCCACACATTGCAGGACATTCTGTTTGATGCGCGGGTTCACCGGGTGAAGAAGTTCATCCTACATACCAACTTCCCCGGCCACTACGACTTCAACATGTGAGTTGGTTGTTTAACAAGTAATCTTTACTACTTACGCATCCTCTTTGTGCCCTTACTTAATCCTCTTTGTGCCCTTACTTAATCCTCTGTGCCCTTCCTCAATCCTCTTTGTTTCCTTTCTTGATCCTCTTTGTGCCCTTACTTGATCCTATTTCTGCCCTTACTTGATCTTCTTTATACCCCTACTTAATCCTGTTTGTGTCCTTACTTAATCCTCTTTGTGCCCTTACTCGATCCTCTTTCTGTCCTTATTCGATCCTCTTTGTGTCCTTACTCGATCCTCTTTGTGCCCTTACCCAATCCTCTTTGCACCCTTACTTAATCCTCTTTGTGCCCTTACTTAATCCTCTCTGTACCCTTACTTATTCCTCTTTGTACCCTTACTTAATCCTTCACTCAAAGTAGAGCATATGGGGCTGAAATGACACTTCTCCAGCACACTCTGTTATTGGCTGCTTTTTAAATTTCTTTCCAGGTCGTTCCATGTTTCTTTTTCTCATCGGTCACTGACCTCCTCCAACTATTTTTGGTCTGCCTATTTTTCTTTTTCCTTAGGAGTTCAAGGGCCTGTCTCATGACACTGGTGGTTGGTTTCTGGAGGGTGTGTCCTATCCATGTTTGCTTCCTTTTCTCAGTCTCCTTCCTTGCTGTGTTGGTCTGTCCAGTGTCCTCCTCGTGAACTCTTTGTTTGTGACCTTGTATTGTCATTTAATGTTGAGAATGTCAAAGACATTTGTTTGCGAATGTTTGGAGTTGTCTGGTTGTTGTCTTGGTTACTCTCTGTGTCTCTGGTTGTTGTCTTGGTTACTCTCCATGTTTTCTGGTTGTTGTCTTGGTTAATCTCTGTGTCTCTGGTTGTTGTCTTGGTTACTCTCCGTGTCTTTGGTTGTTGTCTTGGTTACTCTTCGTGTCTCTGGTTGTTGTCTTGGTTACTCTACGTGTCTCTGGTTGTTGTCTTGGTTACTCTCCATATCTCTGGTTGTTATCTTGGTTACTCTCCGTGTCTCTGGTTGTTGTCTTGGTTACTCTCCATGTCTCTGGTTGTTGTCTTGGTTACTCTACGTGTCTATGGTTGTTGTCTTGGTTACTCTCTGTGTCTATGGTTGTCTTTGTTACTCTCCGTGTATATGGTTGTTGTCTTGGTTACTCTCCTTGTATATGGTTGTTGTCTTGGTTACTCTCCGTGTTTTCGTTTTGTCTTGGTTACTCTCCGTGTCTCTGGTTGTTGTCTTGGTTACTTTCTGTGTCTCTGGTTGTTGTCTTGGTTACTCTCCATGTTTTCTGGTTGTTGTCTTGGTTAATCTCTGTGTCTCTGGTTGTTCTCTTGGTTACTCTCCATATATATGGTTGTTGTCTTGGTTACTCTCCGTGTCTCTGGTTGTTGTCTTGGTTACTCTCTGTGTCTCTGGTTGTTGTCTTGGTTACTCGCCGTGTCTATGGTTGTTGTCTTGGTTACTCTCCTTGTCTATGGTTGTTGTCTTGGTTACTCTCCGTGTTTTCGTTTTGTCTTGGTTACTCTCCATGTCTCTGGTTGTTGTCTTGGTTACTCTCTGTGTCTCTGGTTGTTGTCTTGATTACTCACCATGTTTTCTTCTTGTTGTCTTGGTTACTCTCCATGTCTCTGGTTGATGTCTTGGTTACTCTCTGTGTCTCTGGTTGTTGTCTTGGTTACTCTCCATATATCTGGTTGTTGTCTTGGTTACTCTCCGTGTCTCTGGTTGTTGTCTTGGTTACTCTCTGCATCTCTGATTGTTGTCTTGGTTACTCTCCATGTCTCTGGTTGTTGTCTTGGTTACTCTCCGTGTCTCTGGTTGTTGTCTTGGTTACTCTCTTTGTCTCTGGTTGCTGTCTTGGTTACTTTCTTTGTCTCTGGTTGTTGTCTTAGTTACTCTCCATGTTTTCCGGTTGTTGTCTTGGTTACTCTCCGTGTCTCAGAGCCACAGAGTAACACGCCTTTCACGTTGGTGTTGACGACTCGGATTTTGTTTCTTGCTGAGAAGGATGGTGGATCCACACTGTCTTTAAGGTGATGAATGCATGCCAGGCTTCTCCAACCCTGCATTGTACCCTTGTTGGTGCATAAGGCCACTTAATAACATCTGCCATTTTGTACTTGTTCTCTGTCATCCTCCAAGAACTCCCTCCCAGTTGGTTTCTCTCTGCTTCCGCTGTCCTTGTCTGTTTTCATTTTGGTCTTCCTCTTTTCCTTTTACCTTCAGGGCCCAAGCTAAGCCTAATTTGGTGTTGTTTTCCCATCTTTCATAAGTTTGTTACACATATGCCTGATTCTGTTAAATGCTTTGGTTGCGAAATAACCTTTATATCTGGGGAAATAACCAGTATATCTGGGGAAATAACCAGTACATTTGGGGAAATAAGCAATAAACTGATTTTGTAGGTGTAACAAAAACTCTCATAATGACGGTTTATGTATATATCTTAAAGTGCCTTCATCAATGATAATTATCGCGAGTGTTTTTTTCGTTTTCTTCCTTGATTGATTACGATTTTATATTAAACGATTCTGTATTGTACTGTTCCTATTTCTAGGTACTACCGATGCATGTTCCGAATCCCCGTCCCGGTGGAGAAGTCCCGAGGGCTGTCACATGGGATGACGAAGCTAGACCAGTCAGACCAAGTGATGTTCATCCACTTTGACTCGAAGGTCAGCGGATTTATCATAATCCCCCCACTTTCACGTGGTCTAACATTGTGGATCTGTGGTTTAAATTTTTTTTTTATTGGATATGGGAAGAGTTATGTTTTCCTAGAGACCGATAAGTGAGGTCACTGGAACAGTGCATGCAGTGTGATTGCTAGCAGTGTAAACACGTTTAAAACATTGAAAACAAATATCTCCCATGTACTGGGTCACATGCAGTGGAATAGTTGGGCAAGGTGAATATATACTAGGTCACACACAGTGGAATAGTTAAGCAAGGTGAATATGTACTGGGTCACACACAGTGGAATAGTTAAGCAAGGTGAATATGTACTGGGTCACACACAGTGGAATAGTTGGGCAAGGTGAATATATACTGGGTCACACACAGTGGAATAGTTGAGCAAGGTGAATATGTACTGGGTCACACACAGTAGAATAGTTGGGCAAGGTGAATATGTACTGGGTCACACACAGTGGAATAGTTGGGCAAGGTGAATATGTACTGGGTCACACACAATGGAATAGTTGGGCAAGGTGAATATGTACTGTGTCACACACAGTGGAATAGTTGGGCAAGGTGAATACATGTATCGTCGGTGTCAACATTACCATGTTCGGGTGGGAAATACTGCTTTTTTGATGAAATGTCCCCGTATTTTTATTTCCATAAACAAACCAAATTCATGGTGAAATCGATCTATTTGCTGCACCAAGGCCTTTCCATGCACATTTTATTTCTTTGGTCTCAAGTGATTTCGCATTTCCTCGTGCGTGTTCTCAGCGAACGATGATGGAACATCAAAATGGCAGTCAGTAAAAATATTAGTGTTTTTTTTTTTACATTAAAACGTCAACAAAAAAACTAATAACTGGCGAAAGTTGGTTGGAGGAGGGAGTTTCCTGCTTTACATGAGCACTTCCCTGCTTTTTCCTGACCATTTTTCCATGAGCAAATGTTGACACCTGCGATGTGTGTGAAAACAATAATATGTATGTTTTAGGTGATTCGCTGTCATCCATGTCCATGTGACCTCTGAAGCATTACTTCTGGTGGCAATCTAGAATGATCAAATAATGTAGACGCCTTCATGAATGTTGGTCCTGTGTCTGTTGCAGTGGGACCTGGTCCAGGAGACCCTGCTGGCACCAGACAAAAAGCCAGTGGTCCTCAATCGGTCCTCCTCCACTAACACCACCAACCCATTCGGCTCAACGTTCTGCTATGGCGCCCAGGACATGATATTTGAGGTAAGCACAATGTTCTGCGTTGGTGGCCAGGGCATGATATTTGAGTTAAAGCACAATGTTCTTCGTCGGCACCCAGGCATGATATTTGAGGTAAGAACAATGTTCTGCTACGATGCCCAGGACATGATATTTGAAGTAAGCACAATTTCTGCTAAGGTGCCCAAGACATGATATTTGAGGTAAGCACAATATTCTGTGCTTACCTCAATATTCTGTGCTACGGCGCCCAGGACATGATATTTGAGGCAAGCACAATGTTCTGCTATGACACCCAGGACATGATATTTGAGGCAAGCACAATGTTCTGCTATGACACCCAGGACATGATATTTAAGGCAAGCACAATGTTCTGCTATGACACCCAGGACATGATATTTGAGGTAAGCACAATGTTCTGCTATGACACCAAGGACATGATATTTGAGGCAAGCACAATGTTCTGCTATGACACCCAGGACATGATATTTGAGGCAAGCACAATGTTCTGCTATGACACCCAGGACATGATATTTGAGGTAAGCACAATGTTCTGCTATGACACCAAGGACATGATATTTGAGGCAAGCACAATGTTCTGCTATGACACCCAGGACATGATATTTGAGGCAAGCACAATGTTCTGCTATGACACCCAGGACATGATATTTGAGGCAAGCACAATGTTCTGCTATGACACCCAGGACATGATATTTGAGGCAAGCACAATGTTCTGCTATGACACCCAGGACATGATATTTGAGGTAAGCACAATGTTCTGCTATGACACCCAGGACATGATATTTGAGGTAAGCACAATGTTCTGCTATGACACCCAGGACCTGATATTTGAGGTGAGCTCAAAGTTCTGCTATGGTGCCCAGGACATGATATTTGAGGTAAGCGCAATTTCTGCTATGGCATCCAGGACATGATATTTGAAGTAAGCACAATTTCTGCTACAGCAACCAGGACATGATAATTGAGGTAAGGCCTTTTATTTTTTTGGGGGTTTACGGATCCACCAACCAAATATTTTATTTTAAAAAAACATTATTTACGTTTCGTTTATAGTACATACAGTAGCATACATGAGTTACAGTATTGATTATTCATATAAACATGACTAACATAATCAGAGTGTTTTAACTAGATATTTATTCTAACTTGTAAACAATCAAATTAATGAAGATTATTATAAAGATGTTGAAAGTACTGGAGGGGTAGTGTTAAAATAAATTTCCTTTACCGCACCAATAGCTACTAAGCATTTACAACATAACTATTTTGTATGTTAACTATATATATATGTGTTTAAAACAACGAAACACTATTCCACGTTCAAAAAACATATTCTTTAAAAAAAATATCTTTCAAATTGAGATTGGCACGGTTCTTTTTAACAATGATTGATGACATTTTTGTGGCAGTATTTTTGTAAAGAATATTTGTTTCAAGTAAGCATTAGAATGTTTATGATTGAATCAAGTGAACCTCGCCAGATATTGAACATAAAATGTCTGTCTGTGTCACAGTAATTGAAACTTCGGGTAGCCATCTTAAATAAACCTCGGATCAGTTATAAGTAAGAGTGACCATCGGGGTAGTTTTACCGTTGCGATAGTATCACGATAGTTGTATAGCTATTGCAATACTACTGCAATAGTTTCATAGTATCTCGGAATAGCGAACAGCCAGGAAAATAGTCCCAAACCATAATTGGTGGGTGGCGCCATCACATGGCGGTAGTTT
Organism: Lamellibrachia columna; assembly: GCA_963662155.1. Lineage (NCBI taxonomy): Eukaryota > Metazoa > Annelida > Polychaeta > Sabellida > Siboglinidae > Lamellibrachia > Lamellibrachia columna. The sequence goes on from OY759267.1 coordinate 28,981,741, forward strand.
ATTGAAAATGTTGAATCTGAGACTAATGCTGCTCTAATCTACGATTGTTTAGCAAATATTGTGCGATATCTAAACCACAGTTTGGCCTGTTTTGTTGTACAGGTGATGTTTTGTTGTACAGGTGATGTTTTGTTGTACAGGTGATGTTTTATTGTATAGGTGATGTTTTGTTGTACAGGTGATGTTTTGTTGTTCAGGTGATGCAGAACAATCACATAGCATCAGTGACGCTCTACCAGCCAAAGACAGGGCTACGGGACAGTGCCTCCTGATCGGATGAATTCTTCTTATGTCTCACCACTGCATCCCATCTGTCTGTCGATTCCAGCAAGGGCTCGTGATTGACCACTGTCCACTACTGCGGCTAAGAGACATTGGTGCTTTCAGCAGTTTGAATGTGTCACACACATGAGCGGTACGAAAGGGGGCTGCTGCAACTGTTTGTAAATAGTGTTGCATTTTCATTAAAGAATATTTTGTGCAAGAAGCAATATTATAAACTGTGCATTGCGTAACAGACTTGTTTTGGTAGAAATGTTATAACATGGCACGACGTTAACCATCTATCTTACCTTGCGGAAGGAAATCCCCACAGTTAGGTTCTAAGTTAAGTGCGTAAATGAGTCTAAAATGTCTGCATCATTGAGATAACAGGTCGGAGAACACAAAATACCGTTTGAAACATCTGCATCATTTACAAGCAGGTGGCACTGTGTGTGGCACAAAAATATTGATGAACGTTGCTCACTTCACAGGTTGTAATCTGGAGTATTTGCTTTGCATTGCATTGAATGACATCTCCTAGTCCAGTATTTTTAAAGAATGTTGTTTCAGTTGTTTTTATCAGCTGGTCACAATTTGAAACATAAGTTGTTGAATTGTCACCATGATCCTTTTTTGAAATGTGGGTCTGTGGAAATCTGGCAGGAGTAGTTTTTACTAGTTTTTGTGTAATATGCTGGTCAAGAGACCTTGTAATAGGAGACAGAAACATTCACTCAGTTTGGTCATCGGTCTTTCAGATATGAACCTGTCCTTGTGGGTCATTTGTATGCACAGTAGCCTTTATAGTTGACATACGCTGTTTATTGGTGAAGAGTGGCACCAGATAGTCAGTCCGATGAAGATGAAACGTTGCAAAGAAAAAAGGTAAAATTTACTGTGAAAACAAGTAAAATATTAATATGATACGTTGTTTATGTAGGTTACAATAGGTGATTACAATGGATTACAACATCTTTATGACATACTGTGTATGGTGATGGGTTGTGTTCTGATTTTATACCTGGTTGATTCATTTTAGTTGTCTATGGCCATTTAAAACAAAACATAAAAAGCAATCTGTACATTGTCGTGCCAAGTTTTAGCCAACTGAACCCAGGGTTGTGGCAGCAGTTTTACCTGCAGGAAAGACCCGTCAAATTCGTCTTTCAAAATGTTGGTAAATCTTGAATTTAGTTGTTACTTACTTAACTAGTGATTTTAATAACACTGCATTTAGTTATTTCTCCTAGTGATTTGTACGCATTTGTGAAGCGTGTGTATGTGTAACACGACGAACTGGAGCTTGGTGACTAATTATTGGTGCTTCATCATTGGTGCAACTTGTCTTGTGGCAGATAATCATTACAACATGTTTGTTTGTTGTGACTGCGTTACAGGGAAAGGTTGACTTACCGACAGTCACTGTGTTATTCTTAGTCTGTCGCAAACCGACTTCCGATTTGATATAGTATGTCATGGTTTAGCGGAGCCTGTACTCATCTCGGATGCGAACAAGATGCAGCAAGTAGCAGTTGAGTCGTGTCGTAACTTTGCATTGTTCGTCTTTAGGATGTAGACTTGCTGTGATGGCGCCAAGTGATACGTTGTGTGCGTGCTTGGATTGTTTAGTGGTTAAACCAAAACCATATCGACAGGTAATTTGTCACTAAACCAGGTTGTGTGCAATACGCTTATTGGTTATTGCGACTTCGCCTAGGAGATCACCTGCTGAATGTTACGATTTAGCACGCTGTTGACATTGACTGAAATTTTGTATTTGATGACATTTAGGATTTTTAGAAAAAATGATCCACATTTCAGTTGCTCCTGACTGTCGTGCCTTCATTGTTGGATTTATCTGCTTTAACACCAATGATTTTGTAAACCCCAAATTTGATCAGGTGCAAGATTTATCTTTGGATAGATGCTGTTGAAGGCACCAAAAGTGTTAGACAATTTTGTATCTTTTTGTATCTGTTTTCTATGGAATTAAGGTAGTTGATGAAAAGCTCAATTCTTCAACATATGCAGAAAATACACCTGAGCCAGTTGAGCCAGTTAAAGACATGCATGTTTTGTCATGTGTACATACTCTGCTGGATTGCTTATATACTAGGGTTGACAGAGCAGAGGTTTTTAATCTTTGGAAACAGGACAACATTGTTGTTTCACCATGTGATTTTTACAAATGATTTTAAGTTGCGTTAAGAAAGATTCTCTCAAAGTTGCAGGTCTAATAACTGTGAAGGGAAAGGCTGATGCACAGGGTTCTTGGGATTAAAGGTTTTGGAGGGTTTGGCAGTTTCCTAAGGCTGTGTCAGAAATTCCGTGTTGGCGCACTTTTGTAGCGTTACTTGAAATCTAGAATAGGGAAAATGTGTACGTTTATTCTCCATCAACAAACGTGATTCCCGGCAGCCCAGTTTATATGTAATATAAAACTTGCATCGCTTGCAAAATTGATCTTGTGCTGGAATAGGGAATATATGTTGTATATAATAAATGGAATAGGATGACAATGATAAGTTGTGCACTATTCTACCTGTATCATTATTAGCAACTATGGTTATTTGCCATATATAACTATGTACTCAGCATTATATGTAATAATGTATGTTTCCAAATACCTGTGTAAATACATTCGGTAGAAATGAAGAGGGATCGATGAAAGTGTGCCCACTTGAGCACATGGGCGGTGATCTCAAGCGCGAATTCAATATATCGTTTATCTCAAACCTTGCAAGGTGTGTACTCGGGTAATTCATGTTACTAGTTAGAATTATAAAAAATATATAAATATTATATATAAGTGGTTGTCATGGCAACAACATTCCAGCCATCGCAACAGATCATTACAGTGACATGTAGATAATGTGATTATGTCATGCATTCGTCAAGGAATTTGAGATATTAATAAATTGTGAATAGCCTAGTTGTGTCAACGAAATATGTTATGTGGTTAACGGATACCGGGAACAATTAGGAAATTTCCCCGATAAAACGTGCTTATGAACAACGATGAGAACATGATTATTGAGGGTATATATAAATAAATATATATATTCAATGAAACCTGTCTTAGGCGATCGGTTGAAAAATGGTCTCTGAATACATGTGGTCTCAATGCAGATGATCGTTTGAGCAGGTGACTGTATATATATATATATATGCATATATGCATATATATATATATATATATATATATATATATATGCATATATATATATATATATATATATATATATATATGCTACATAGAGTAACTCAGGATTGAAGCTATGTCCTCCTGGTCGTTTCCTGTTGACGCATAGGTTTCAGGATAGAACAACTTTAAATATACAAATGGTGCCTGTATTTCCTGACAAAGCCGTCAAATGATGTTATTTGAAATGCGAGACGATATGGCGATTAATGAGTTGTTATTTCCAATGCTGCGATGTAACCCTTTATGAATCCACATTGCTGTGTATAATTATTTGATATTATATGTGTCTAAATTTAAGTTGGGTGGATGTGTCACATATGTTAAAATGAATATCATTAAACTATCATTTTCATTATATTGAAATGTTTGTGATGTATTCTGTAGATCTCCATAGTTCCATCGTTCAAAGTCAAAGTAGCTATGACTATGGTGTTCTGATCAAAATAGTATTTAGTGGGTTCTGCAGGTTAACACAATTTACACCATTTCTGTTATCTTCACAATGGGCTAATAGTCGCGTCTGCAAAAGTTTTAAATGGGATTTCAAGTGAATAGCGAACACTCATTGCCACACCAAAGAGACACAATTCCAATCTTCATCTATGGGTAAATAGTACCAGGTAGATTACGCTCACCCTGGGTAAGTTATCTAAGGGAATAAACCCTAACAGAAAATACGTATGTTCTTAAATAGTCCGGTATAAGAATCACTCAACGCGATTGTACCTGGAAGACTTCTGCATGCAAACCCTCAATTCACGCACGCACGCACGCACGCACGCACGCACGCACGCACGCACGCACGCACGCACGCACGCACGCACGCACGCACGCACATCGTTCTATCACTGTCGATTATCAGGTGCTCCTTTATACGGCTAAATGAGCCGGGACACTGGAGCGTGAACGAAACTGCCTAAGTTTCGAACGGCATACCATTCGAACCAACGTCCTCTCGGGTGAATGTCCGACGTTTTGACCACTTACGCGTGGGGCTGTTCTGTTCACATTCAGTTTGTAGCTACATGTTCAGACAATAACCGAAGAGAGCACAATTGTTCTTTCTTTTCCTGACATTCTGGAGGGAGGGAGGGAGGGAGGTGGAGGGAGGGAGGGAGGGAGGTGGAGGGAGGGAGGGAGGGAGGGAGGGAGTGAGGGAGGGGGAGGGAGTGAGGGAGGGGGAGGGAGGGAGGGAGGGGGGAGGGAGGGAGGGAGGGAGGGAGAGAAAGTAGAGAGGGGCCGGAGGGAGGGAAAGACACAGAGTGAGAGAGGTGGGAGAGGGAGAAAGAGTGGTGCAGAGGGGGAGAGGATTAGGGGAAGGGGGAGAATTAGAAGGAGGATATGGGAGGCATGGAGAAGAAATGGAGAGGAGAGGGAGAAGGAGATAGATTTAAAAGGCAGAGCAACCAATATAATTTGAACGCATAACATGGTTTTCCAATCACGGGGTCAGCTTAACATAACCTATTAATAATCATGAATCCGCCTCTTAATGTTGCATAATGTAGTCAGTATTTGTTTTGCACGGCGCGGTTCCAAGCCACAAAAAATGTAGGTCACGCGAAAAGTCACTGGAGCATAACGATCACGTGACACAAAACACACTTAGCTCAACTACACCACTAGTCTCCAACCAAGCTCGACAAAGTATGGCGGCCATTCTCAAACAAACGATCCTTCTGGCCGTCTTGACAGTCGCTTATGTGCGTGTGTCGACTACAGATCTGATTCCACTGACCGGGTAAGTATGTGGTCAATATCATAGCGACCAGTGGGAGCATATGGAGATTCACAGGTCGCCTACGGGTAGGTCTAAAACTTCGTTCGTGGTACCAAACACAGGAGAAAGAAAACATAAATATTAACTCGAACGTTATCGCAGTATGACATTGTAGAGAGCTGCGAATTAGCCACACACAGGTTGTGTGATTGCATTAATAACCGTGCAGCAATGTGAGCGTGCGTGCGTGCGTGCGTGCGTGCGTGCGTGCGTGCGTGCGTGCGTGCGTGCGTGCGTGCGCGCGTGTGTGTCTGTGTGTGTGTGTGTTCGCGCCGTAGACTATAGTTCACACGCGCGTGTAGCGCTCACGCTCTGCCGCACACATGTTTATTCGTAGATGTAATAGTTTTTGCACATAAAGATGCATCCATGTGGCACAGCGTAGAATGTTTATTACGCAATGGTAACACGTTTCAGTTGTCAGTAAACGTAACACGCAAGACAGGACACGAAATATAACTTAAGGAAGGCACTTTTTGCTTCACGATGAAAGCATAACTTTTCTGCGTTTGATGGATAACGATACACCTGTATCAATCAACGGTTTTAAGTGAACCATGGAGTGATTTTTGGAGGATCATTTGCCTTGTTTATGTTCTGTAATTCTTGAGAAAGCATCGTTAAGTGAGTCATAAATGTATATCCTTATTTCAGACGCATTTTTTTTTTAAACTATTTTATTTTATCTCTCAAGTAACAGCCACACAGCATCAAACTGATAAAGAACAAAATAGTACAAACCATTTAAAAAAAAAACACTTGTAAGCGATGCGCCTCCTTTTTTGTCCAGAACTGTGGAAGTGCATGTATATACTCCTAAATGAAGCTGTGGGGGACACTCACTATCGGGAGACACTTTTAAAACCTGCATAACTGTCACACTTATACCATTAAACATAGAATGACTGTCTGGTTTCAATGACGACCAGCTGAACGTCACTAGAAATGGCCAAACCAGAGGGATAGCATTTCCGACATGAAAGATAAAATGGTTGTGGCCTACATAAATCTGGCGTTGCAACAGCATCGGACAATACTCTACTGACACTCGCCGGTAGACAGATCAGGGTGATTCACCGAATAGACAGATCAGGGTGATTCACCGAATAGACAGATCAGACAATACGAGGTACGGAGGGTGTCTAACATTAATCTTGTTTGGACATTAATCTTGTTTGGACATTAATCTTGTTTGGACATTACTCTTGTTTTGGAAACTTGCCCGTGTGTGGTTCGTATGACAGGAAGTGCTGTGTGACACGTTAGACTTTCCGTGTGTGTGTGTGCGTGCGTGCGTGCGTGCGTGCGTGCGTGCGTGCGTGCGTGCGTGCGTGCGTGCGTGCGTGCGTGCGTGCGTGCGTGCGTGCGTGCGTGCGTGCACGTACCGCCGCACACATAGGGTTAGCATATTTCTTTTCCGACGCCAATGTACGATTCAATTCGATGCACGCGAGATAACTTCACCTAGTATTCTAGTTGTGTACTGTTTCAGCTCTTTTATTTTAGAGCCGACATCAGTTACTGTAGTGATCAGGTTGGTGTATTTATAAAAAACAATAAAGCCTACGCTGTAGGTCGGATAAATTTTCAATGATATGGCCCAAAAAGGCACGATTTCCCAAGAAAGGACAAGCTTAACGGGGTACTTTCAGTGGTTAAAGGGTATTCTTTCCAATACAAGGACAAAGTCCAAAATTTACCCTTTTATTGATTAAACAATGGCAGTTTACTGATGGAACTAAGGCACCACAAGGCCGTTTAATGACTAAACAGGCCACACTATTTAATTCTTCATAAACAGAATTTGGCGTTGTTGAGCAGGTAGTGAGAAAACGCGCATAAAAAAAAATTACCCACAAACTGAACACTGATGCATAGCTAGTATCCAGCTGTAATCTGAGCATTAAGAACATTCTTTCTGCATTGTTACTTTACCTCTGAAGGGCCTTTTTTGGAATCCACCCCACTCCCGGTTGAGAATCACTAACCGTCTATGATTAATAGCTGAATGTGGAACGCAACATTTGGAAAGCGGAACAAGGAAAGATTACTGAACTCAGTAATGGCGACACGTGATTACACCTGGCTATACCTGGTTACACCTGGGTAGGCCTATCTGCAAAGGCTCCATTCATGTGTGGTTCGGAAGCCAAACAACATGAATATAACAAACACACACTTGCATGATTAGCAATGTACTTAAGTCAGCATGTTAAGTTGTAGATATGTAGATCCTGAATTTGGCGTTGTTGAGCAGGTAGTGAGTAAATGACGTAAAAATTGTATACAAATTGCATATCCTGCATAGGCCCTATTTAGCTGCAATCTGAGCCATACGAAAATCGCCATCTTTCTACAGTGCATGTCTCTAAACGGGCCCTTTTGAACCCAACATTTGGAAAGCGGAACAAGGAAATATTACCTAGATGCGACATTGACGAACAGACTGGCTGAGCACATTATTGGCAACAAAGCCGTTAGGTAGTTGAACAAACCATGCTGTGTGCTACATTGAAGAACATGATCTAAATGCTACGTTTAGGTGTGCGTGGTCAAACACGAACAAATATTCCAGATATGACGAGGCTGACACAAAAATAAAGGTCATAGTTTGGGTGCTATGCATCTAAAAGAGTTTATATCAAGAATATAGTGGTTTTCTCAGAATTGGTTCACGGTCAAATCTCCGTTTAACTAGGTGCTGACATGTTAACCAGCGATACCGATAAGCGCATGCGTGCGTGTATGCGTGAAATCGGGTAACCTAGACTACCGCGTGTCGTATTAAACGAGTTTGGACGCAAACAGCATGGCCATATCCCATTGACAAGCATAGGAGTAGGTGTTTACACATATATTTTAATTACCAGACTACGGCACAGGTGACGTAGGGTTATCTAACAGTACGGCACCCGTGACGTAGGGTTATCTAACAGTACGGCACCCGTGACGTAGGGTTATCTAACAGTACGGCTCATGAAAATAAAATGCTATGTGTTCAACAAGGTTTTCTCAGTAAACCACTGGAGTTGTATTCTTAATTGTAGTTGGTTATGCCTTAGTAACTCTTATAGGTGCATGTGCTCAAAACCATAACTTTTGTTTCGCTTTAACGCAGTAATAAATTTGAGGCATAAACCGGTTTGCTCACTCTAAAAGTCGATATTTCAGAGAAATTATATGATCACGACCACATGAACATGCAATAGATGATGTGAACATGCAATAGGTGATGTGAACATGCAATAGGAAATGTTACTCTTTCTGAACAAACCACGAAAAGGCCACCATTCGCCGCCAAGCTTCTAGCATAATTACAATACATATTTTGTTTAGTGAACATTAATACTCACATAAACGCACGCACGCACGCACGCACCCACGCACGCACGCACGCACGCATGCACGCACGCACGCACGCACACAGGGACACAATCAATAGTTTTAAGAAGGCCCCTGTGTCACATATGACATTACGTGTATCCGTTGATAAGCCACATAACTGCGACATGTCCTTATATAGCGCGGCATCCAGTCATTGGAACTGCTCAAAGCGCAGGTCTATACTGTCACGTAGGCCATGTTTCATGTAATCGCATACATTGTTAGCGAGGCGGCGTTGGACATACATACGTCGTAACATTTTCTCTGGACAAATTGTAACACTTTAACAGGGTTAATAAAACTTCTCAATGTGCAAATGTATATTGCTTTAGTATTTAAATTTGCTTCCTGCAAAGTAAAACCAAATAAAAAACCGAAATGCAGTTCTTAAATATGCTTTGTTACCAGCCTTGGTCTCCCCTAAATACAAACGTATTATGTGACCATTGATCGTGTTAAATAGTTATGTTGGCCATTTGAAGCGAACGACACACAGATCAACCAGGGTTCAGCCTACTGTTACGTTTCCCATTGGTGACAATGTTAACGTTTTGCACGATTATAAGAAAACGGGACCATCAAAAATTCTGAAACTTCTTTCCTGCCGTTGTCATCATCTCATTGACATGCTGGTCGAGTTTTGTCAAAATCACATATTTCTAACTCTTTTGAAACGGCTGAATGTGCCATGCCCGTCAATATTTACCAATTTATGCATAAATTACTACGCACACGTGCCTTGTGGCGAATAAATTGCCAAAAATCCTTCCGCCGATTTAAATCATCTAAAAATCCACGGTTACACTTCTAACATGTTCGACCAGCAAACTTGCCAATGTGTCTGCTCAAATGCAGTTATGTCAGATGATATGATTTTTGAAAATTACACATATCTAAAATTACTGTGCCCTACATTCGTAACACACCAGGAAGTCTAACTGAGGTATGATCCCACCAATGGTGTAGCAATGCGTTGGTATGGCTTGCAGCGATCACGTGTGTGCGCGCAAGACGTGCGTGGCCGTGGAGAGGAACGAGACGTACGTGGGATGTCCCGGATGTCCACGTGACCAGGAGCCGCCAACGGATGACTCCATGAGGGGCTGCGGGGAGCTACCCTTCCCAGGGTTCACACCGCCGCCAACTCCGACGCCATCCCCTGCCGAATGCTCTACTGCCCGGTATGTGTGTGTGCGTGCGTGCGTGCGTGCGTGCGTGCGTGCGTGCGTGCGTGCGGTCGAGCGTGTGTGTGAGAGAGAGAGGGGGGTCTGCCTCCAACCCCCTCTTTAGGCCAACCTCCCACCTCCCTTTTACGAGGGATGTAGCAGGTGTCTCAACCTCCCTATCCCACTTGTTTTTTTGGGGCAACCTTCCATCTCCAATTCCCTCCACATATCTCTCATTTATGATGCTTTGTGTAGTTGGTTTGTTTGAATTATAAACGTTCTTGACTGAATGTGTCGTTTTCATGAGGTCATCTGTGCTGTGACCGGAGAGACCATTTATTTGTTTTTATTCAAACATTAGTAACATTATACAAGACAACCATGTGTGCATATATATATATATATATATATATATATATATATATATATATATATATATATATATATATATATATATATATATATATATATATATGGTTGTCTTGTCTTACAGGTGTGCACCAATCAGGGGTGGAACCAGTCTTTCAGGTGTGCACCACTACAGTTTGGCACCAGTCTTACAGGTGTGCACCACTCAGGGGTGGCATCAGCCTTACAGGTGTGCACTACTCAGGGGTGGCACCAGTCTTACAGGTGTGCACTACTCGGGGTGGCACCAATCTTACAGGTGTGCACCACTCAGTGTTGGCACCAGTCTTACAGGTGTACACCACTCAGGGTTGGCACCAGTCTTACAGGTGTGCACCACTCAGAAGTGGCACCAGTCTTACATGTGAGCATCACTACGGGTTGGCACAAATCTTACAGGTGTGCACCACTCATGGGTGGCACCAGTCTTACATGTGTGCACCACTCAGGGATGGCACCAGTCTTACAGGTGTGCAACACTTAGGGATGGCACCAGTCTTACAGGTGTGCGCCACTACGGTTTAGCACCAGTCTTACAGGTGTGCACCACTCAGGGGTGGCACCAGTCTTACAGATGTACACCACTCAGAGATGGCACCAGTCTTACATGTGTGCACCACTCAGGGATGGCACCAGTCTTACAGGCGTGCACCACTGCAACTTAGCACCAATCTTACAGGTGTGCACCACTCAGGGTTAGCACATGAGTTAAAAAATATCGAACGTGTTTGTTTTGAACATAAATATGCAAATGTATACCTGTATGTATACATTTATTAATCTCCTTTTGAAAATTGCCGACAAACACTTTGTTGAATGCACCTGCATCCAGAGCAGAGTGGACTAACATAAATGTTGACCAAGTTGTATTGGCCCATCCTCGCCAGCCTGTGGTTGCAGTAGTAATGCGTAATCGCTGGTAGATCCACGCACGCAAGCACGCACGCACGCACGCACGCACGCACGCACGCACGCACGCACGCACGCACGAACGAACGAACGAACGAACGAACGAACGCAGGAAAGCACGCACAAACGCACGCGCCGCGCCGCGCCGCGCCGCGCCACACGTCACACGACACACCACCGCACCACACCGCACCGCACCGCACCACACCACACACACACTACACACGCACGCACGCACGCACACACCACACACACGACACGCGACAAGTGACACACCACCACACCACACCACTCCATATCATACCACACCACACCACACTACACGCCACCACACACACGTACACGCACGCACGCACGCACGGACGGACGGACGCACGCACGCACGCACGCACACACACATCGTCTACCCGGCTTTTGCAAATTATATTCCAGAGTGTTTAACATGCAGAATAATATAGTGATAATCGGCGTTATTCGCTTTCCAGAAGGCAGACCTGTTACCACACAGTGACTCGCCACGAAGAACGGTCGGCCAACGTGAGACATTGCTGTCCTGGCTACGTTGAGAAAGAGGATGGAAAATGTGTAAGTGAGTACATGTTCTCTCTCACTCCACCAATTTGGCCACCGGAACATCGTATGACAGTAAACGTATCGGATTTAATACCGACGTAATGTTCGGACACATTGTATTGGCATTTTTGTACAACTCTTCACTAGAAGACATCTGGATAGTTGTCAAGGGAGCTGTTGAACATATAGCAGCCTGGCTGATTGTAATCTTCAACAAGCCAGAGTTCCACAGGCAAATTTTGGCTTTGCAAGATCTTCGCATTTAAAAAAGCGATAACAGTTTAAGAACGTATACTTTTACTATAATCCAGTTAGAGTATGTTTGTATGTATGTATGTATGTATGTATGTATGTATGTATGTATGTATGTATGTATGTACGTACGTTTGTATGTATGAATGTGTGTGTGTATGTATGTATGTATGTATGTATGTATGTATGTATGTATGTATGTTATGCGACTCCTCCTAGACGCTTTGTATCTCGGGCGTCAACCTTTCAGGGGCTCATCTACGATCCCACGGCCGGGTCGTCTCGGTTTTATTTTATACAGTGTTATCACATACAACTGTCCGCAGTTACGTAAAATTATTTTTATTACATACAACTGTCCGCAGTTACGTACAATTGTTGACAACGTCATGCGTCTTTTCTTCTATTTTCCAAAGTTACGATATATAAAGACAAGGCGTCGCTATATATTACTATACGTCGCAATTTCGAGAGTTGGAAAAAAATAATCTAGACGTTGATTGGCAGCACCACGTACCAAGGCATATATGGATACATAATGTTGTGTAACCTGAAATTTTATAAACGAGTACTACCATGTTATCACGTACGCAGGATGAAAATTTTTGGTAGTATGTGTAATATGACATCATAATTCAGTAAAAAACAACGTAAATTTGCCATGTTAGTTAAATATAAACTACGTATAAGGGGTTCCATTTTACTAAGCTGATCGCGATAACAGTCCACTGTCTGTGTTTCCGATGATGTCGTCCACTTTGGTGTAGTACCAGAGAAAAACAGGCAGCTGTTCAACGCCCGGGCAGTGAGCAGTTTATCAGTTTTCCCATAGGCGACCATTATAACGTTCTTATGCCTACATGGAAAATTTATCCTACAATTTGTTTTAAACTTTCGCAGCACATGACAGACCCATTAAGACACCTACTGTGTGAAATTCGTGAAAATGACATACCTCCTTTTTGCACAAATTGCTTCAACGCATGACACCCCTGCATTTCTGCCATGAAATTCCCCGTTTCCAAAATATGAGTACATCCTGCCTAATGGCCACTGTGTCCTTACGCAAAAGGTACTCCAAATAACAAATGGCATAATTTCGAAGCTCAAATGCTACCGTGCACAAAAACGTCACTTCCACTCACCCATTCACACAATTTCTTCTCTCACAAATACACCCAAACTGCACAATTAATTTTTTCCTAGGACTCTTTAATGGCGGATGGATTCTTACTGTGGTCCGTGCCCTGACATCAGGACAGCTGATTCGCTACCCATCATTGATATAACACTAGTGCAACCGATCCACTGGTGGGGTTACTACATTGGACAGTTGCGTCGTAACATCGACTATTGGTGATGCATCGATATTTCCAAGTATTGTCACACCCACACAGTTACTGGTGATCAATGATAGCAACACCACTGCAACTGACTCATTGATAGCAACACCACTGCAACCGACTCATTGATAGCAACACCACTGCAACTGACTCATTGATAGCAACACCACTGCAACCGACTCATCGATAGCAACACCACTGCAACCAGGGGCGGATCTAGGCTTGTTGGCAGGGGGGTCTCAGTCAGTCGTAGTCTACTTTACAAACCGGGAGGGGGGGGGGCGGGGGGGGGCGACACATGTGTCGTTCTACTTACATAAGGGTTAATATTAGCCGGCTGCTAATACTATAGTCTTTACATTGACACTAGTTCCGATGTAGGTCTATATAGGGGAGATCGGGGCTAGTATGTCCCCATGGACACTCTAATAGATCTGGAGACTGTATTTGTAGAGCTAGAGGATCAGTTTCGGCCTTAAATTGAACGAAAATATCTTGTCCACATTTGTGCTATCAACAAATGCCAAAACTGTTACAAACCAATATCCAAATCTGACTCTTAGTAGACCTACCCAAGCATGGGCAGACTTGCCTCATGTCGGGGCAAGTCCGCCCATGGGTCGGGCAAACTCACCCTACACGTACTTTAAGCAGCAAATACACAAGAACAGTGCAGTTTTGTCTTATTTTTATGTCAAATGTTTGTGACACACATTTGTTAGAAACTTAAAGTCACCACACATTCTGTGGTATCTATGAAATAAACCAGGCAAACAAAAGCCAACGTTTGGAACTGCATCGGCCAAAAAATTGTTAAATAAAATCTGGTTTCGTCACTTTTTTACTAGAAAATAACACCAAACTGGAAATCTTTATTAGAGTGCATGTTAATGTGTTTATGTTCACAAGTGATCCATTTTAGATACCCTAGATACAGATATCCTAGGGGCGAACTTGCCCCGTAGCACATAGGCGGACGTGCCCCAACACAGAGACATATTTGGTGGGCGGCAACTAAATGCCACTGACACTGGATAGAGCAACAACGCAAGATCCAAACAATATCTCTGATATAAGGGCCTTACTGAGCACTCTGAATATCTGACCAATGCCACTTATAAGTACTGAAATTTGATCGAAAAAAAAAAAAAAAAAACTTTCAGTCACCAAAATCAGTTTTCCAGTTCACAACTTTCCAGCCAGCAACTCGTAGACGTCAGTTTCCCGGTGCATCAGTGTTCGAAATGAGGGGGGTCTGGGGGGTCCTGCCATAAGGCAAGAGGGGCCTCCCATAATAAAAAAAATGTAAGCTTGGGGGTCTCACATTTCATCGTAGTACTGATGTAATAACCCTTCCGCTGTTGCACCTGTTGCTGCGTGTGAGGCTACTCTGGTTCGTCTCTGCTAAAACTCGACGGTTTTCGCAGAACTCGACAGTTTTCGCATAATTCGATCGATCTCGCAACAAGAACTCGATGGTTTTCGCAGAACTCGATCGATCTTGCAGCAAGAACTCGACAGCTTTCGCAGAACTTGAAGGTTTTTGTAGGAATCGACATGATCATATTGGTAGTTTAGCTGATTCATTCAGGTCACTCTATTATCATTCAGTTAATCTCTGTTAAAACATTTAAAATCATTCCACTCATATCATTGATGAGTGTGTGTTCTGTGGTTAAGGACGCCAACTGTTGGGTGTCTGCAGTAATGCCACCAATGAATATCTAGTTGCGGCACATTTTACCTTGGCATTTTACTTCTCAGAATTACAGAGCACTGTGTCTGCAAGCGCATTACTCCAGTAACAATGGTTTAGACCACAATTTACACTTTAGTCATTTAGCAGGCGCTCTTATTCAGAGCGACTTACAAGTGCATTCAATCTAAGTTGGTAAAATAATTACAGGTCGAAATAAAGGTCGCTATGATAGCAAACAAGTGTTTTTTCCAAAAACATACGCGTTAATAGCCATTGTAGTGCCTGAAAAGAAATTTTTTAGGGACTCCCCAAGAGCCAGTGGTAATTTCGAACACTGCGCTGTATGTAGTTTGATGGTCATGTGACTTAGTGGTGTGATCGAAATTGCTAAATTCTGCAACGGCACGGAATAAAAACCGGTTGGCGGACATGCCCTGGGGGCAGACTAGTCCCGGTCTCACCTTCGTGTTCCTCAATCAATAGAAGGACGAGGTTGCTGCCACTCAAAGAGGTATCTCGTCTAATGTTATTATAGAGGCGTGCGTGTAATATATGCCACGGACACAGGGGGGTCTAAGACCCCCTTCATGGCCTAGGGGGGCTTCAGACCCCTAAGACCCCCTGGATCTGCTGCTGGCAACTGACTCATTGATAGCAACACCACTGCAACTGACTCATTGATAGCAACACCACTGCAACCGACTCATTGATAGCAACACCACTGCAACTGACTCATTGATAGCAACATCACTGCAACCGACTCATTGATAGCAAAACCACTGCAACTGACTCATTGATAGCAACACCACTGCAACCGACTCATTAATAGCAACACCACTGCACCCAACTCACTGGCACTACTCATTTCCAGGGCACCATCTGTTTCACCACATGGCGTGTCAGATGATGGGGGCACGGGTACAGGGCTCCCGGCCGTGGACTCGGTCATTGCCTAAGCCGCGGTGTGGTAAGAATGCCCGCTGCGTCGTAGACCACTGCGTGTGCGCCCGTGGTTACGTGCCGGACTCCGAAGGCTACCACTGTGTAGGTAGGTACGGACGCTGCTTGTGCGGTGCTGTTGCCCCTTCGCTGGTTTCCTGCGCCGGCGTCCCTTGTACTGAGTGCAATTTCAGCCTAGTGCAATCTCGGTGATGATTGGCTCATTGCACCTGCTTCGTCGATTGGCTGGGCTGTTGTGGTAGATACAGCGCGAAAATGTATTTAAATAACTGTGACAAAGAAAAAATACATAAAGCTATGGTTACTGCTGCAGTATGTTTGGCACTAATTATATGATTCGTAGCCACGAGCAGGAGAGGTGACTTTTGATGGCAGCCATGTTGAATTGTGATTTCCTTTATTAAAAGTTCCCAATTAAATATGGATGGAAGGTTTTATATAATAATAATAATTAACTTCTGTAGCGCCTAAATCCTCAGGAACCTGAGCTCAGAGGTGTAACAAACACTCCAGGTTTTTACTTTTCTGCGTAGATATTGACGAATGCGTCACGTTGTGGCCGTGTGAGCAATACTGCATCAACACAGACGGCGGCTACTACTGCGAATGCGGCACCTTGAACGAACTCCACAGCAACCTACACAACTGCACAGGTAAGACCGACGAGAAGGTGATATTGTGCGGACATAATATATGCCAGCAACTATAGTGATATATATATATGTGTTTGTATATATATATATATATATACATATATATATATATACATATATATATATAACTGTAGCTGCTGTTGTTATAAATATATATATCACTATAGTTGCTATAAATATATATATATATATATGTACATTGACTGACAAATGATCTCCATCCATGCACTCAATGGTAGACGTCAACAACATACGCTGCCTCTGCATAGAGGCAGAGTCATTGGTCAAATTCAAAACTGCACAGTCCAGGGCTCTCGATTTAAAGATAAAAAAATTAAATCACACGAAATCTTTTCTTTATTCCTTTTCAACTTTTTTTCCCTAGCTTACCTGTTGAGTGTTCTGCTATCTGATGTCTATCTACCTGCTGTCTGACATTCATTTGCCTTCTTTCTCTTCAAATTTGAAGGAACCACTTCGACAACCACCTCGAGAAATGCGCCAAAGGCCACCTCAACCACCACCACAAGACTTAGCTCGTCTACAACGGAGTCAACCACCCCGGGAACGTCAAATGAAGGTGCGATACGAGGCCGGACCGATCGCCTGAATGCGTCGACGTCGCCGGCTCTAATCACCGGACTCCTGGCCGGCGCAGCGCTGGTCGTCCTCGGTGCTGTCGTCGCTCTGTTCTATATTCGACGGCAAGCCGCCAGACGTCAACCGGCAGGCGGCGACACCGAGCATAGTGCCTACATGCCGCCAGGTGGCGTCAAAGCAATCATCATCCCACCACACCCGGGGCATCTGGCGTTCGAGAATCACCTGTACCAGGATTTGCCTACTCTCGGACATACCGCGAATTAGGACGTTGCACATTCGCCAGGTGGCGTGCGAGTTTATCCTGTCATTGGCTTATGACGCGATATCCTCGTGACCCGTGGATACTACCTACCATTGGGAGAACGGCTATTAGAAACATGCATTTGTTCTTTGTCCCAGTTGCTGTCTTAACCAACGATATCCAGAACTTTGGCCTATAGACGAACATTTAACTTTATACCAGTCGTGGCTGATCAAACAAGTAATACCAGTTGTTAATGTTGACTCTGATTCCAGGAATCAGTGAATGTTTGCAGTCATACTCTCTCACAACGTCACATCAGCTATGTCACATCAGCACTGATTCTTGGAATGAGGCTCAACAGTAACGAGCCAGTTATGGGAAATGCTTGGTATTACTTGTTAGATCAGCCATGATTAGTCCACATCTAAAACAATAAATTGCCCGTGTGTACGCCGACCAAAAACGAAGTAGCAAATATCACTGAGTGGGACCAAGTACAAATCGATGTTTCTAATAACCGTTCTCCATGGGGTAGGTCGTAAAGCTACCCATGGGTGAATGGGTGAATCTGTGAGGTGTTTAATCGTGACTCGTAGGTGATTACGCTCAGCGTTGTTGTTAAAATATGAAATTGTATCGTAAATGCACACAACAGTAACGTAATGCTGTTTTACTGGCTGTCAATTCAGTTGAATTTGAAAGTAGTTATAAGCGTCGTTATATATTTGCTTAAACATTTGCTGTCATTTATGTTATGTGCTTTTATTCGTTTTATTACAATACGACATTAATTTTGACGCACGTAGAGGGATAGTAACATTATTATGTTCTTCCATAATAACATTGTTATGTTCTTCCATAATAACATTGTTATGTTCTTCCATAATAACATTGTTATGTTCTTCCATAATAACATTATTTTGTTCTTCCATAATAACATTATTATGTTTTTCCTTAATAACATTATTATGTTCTTCCATAATAACATTATTATGTTCTTCCATAATAACATTATTATGTTCTTCTATAACATTATTATGTTCTTCCATAATAACATTATTATGTTCTTCCATAATAACATTATTATGTTCTTCCATAATAACATTATTATGGTGTATTCGGTTTGTTCCGTCAGTGTGCTCAGAAAGAGTCCTCAGAATTTGTGTGGATTGTTTTGATGTTTTTTAATTTGTTACTTGGTGATTGAATCGTGCAGGTCTGGTTTCGCGTGCAGATTGAATTATTAAAAACATAATGCCATTAATGCTAATGGATTGACGTCGATGACACGTAGCTGTTTCCGAGGTAGACCCGTGTCAGGTGACGCTTCGGAACAACATCGGGGATGACATAATTGACTGGATAGAAAAATGACTGACTGACAGAAGACAGCGTGTTGTTGTTGTTGTAGATGGAGAAGTTTCAAACTGGAAATCAGTTTTGAGTGGGGTACCACAAGGATCAGTATTAGGACCTTTATTATTCTTAATATATATCAATGGCTTGGACGACAATATAACAAGTAACGTACTAAAATGTGCAGATGACACAAAAGTGTTTAAAAAGGTTAACACTGATGGTGATTAACAACATTTACAAAATGATCTAGACAGATTAGTTAAATGGTCTGAGAAATGGCAGATGTTGTTCAATTTTGGGAAATGTAAATGTCTACATACAGGACATGGGAACTTGGATGTAATCTATAAAATGGGAGATATTGTTCTGGGTACTACTGTAAAAGAAAAGGACTTAGGAGTTACAATAAGTGCTGATATGAAAGTTTCAGAGCAGTGTGGTATTGCAGCTTCTAATGGTAATACAATTCTTGGGTTGATTAGGAGAAATATAACTTACAAGGATAAAAGGCTAATCCTATGCATAAAGCAATAGTTAGGCCTCATTTAGAGTGGAGACCATATCGTAGGAAGGATATAGATACTCTCGAACGCACACAGAGGAGAGCAACTAAAATTATTCCAGAACTGAGAGACCTTAGTTATGAAGAACGCCTGAAAGAATGTGGTTTAACAACTCTAGAGACAAGGAGGTTAAGAGGAGATCAGATTGAAGTTTTTAAGATATTGAATGGGTATGAAAATATTGATAGAACTATGTTTTTCTCTCTCAAGAAAGGTAGCAGAACTAGAGGACATGAGGTAAAGTTAGTAAATAATCAGTGTTGATTGGATATCAGAAAGTACTCATTCTCACAGAGGATAGTAAATGAATGGAACAAATTACCTACGGATTGTATAACTGCTAGCAGCGTGAATATGTTTAAAAGCAAGTTGGACACATATCTCAGGAGGGCGGGTTACACGTAGACGAACACTGATGGACTCTCGATAAGGCAATGGCTTCCTTGTCCACTTGCCATATGGGCCTTTGGCTTGGATGGCAAATCTGGTTAAATCTGGTTAAATCAGACATAGGACGAATCAGGCAGTATTTATTCGCCCTATCATATCACATTTGAAAGCAAAATACAAAGCTCATGATAAAGTCCGGGAGACACCTATGAAGGCGTCGCATGTCGCTATCATGGGTGCCACCTTACTAGTGTAAACATAAATAAACTGTGAATAAACGGTCACATGGGCGGTCCTAGGGGGGTCCATATCCCTCTTTTTTGGCCGGATGTTTTTTCATGTCAGAATTATTGTCGAGACACCGCGAGGTGGCGCCCTCCTGCACGTGTTCCTCAGACAAGGACCTTTCTAATCAGTAATCACCTAGCTCCACTGTCAGCAGTACTGGCATGTGTTCCCAGTCCTACTGTTCCTCCTAGCCTTCCTTATCCCAGTACTACCCATTACTAAATGCAAATGGATTCTTGTTGTCAGTGCTTTTTTGGGGTGAATTTCTACTGGTCAGCGGCTTGCAAACCACTGTGCAAAACAACCTACTTAACTTGCAGCGCATAGTAATGAAGGTTATTCTATGTGAAAAGCAGATTGCACTGAGAAGCCACCGCCATGGCGATATAGAGATGCATATGGCGACATAAAACAATGATGTCCTGTAGGTATCGAAGACAATACAGAGCGAAATCATTGCCATTATCGATGAGCCGGTCCAACAGAAAATCACGATTCTGTTATCCGTGATTCTGTTAAGCGGAGTCCAATGTATATATATGCAGTGGTTCCCTCTTGCAAGGCCCCTATCTCCAGAAGCCACCTTGCCATGCAGCCAAAAAACTTGCCCATAATAAATCCCTTTCTCGCGAGAGGTCCCCTCGTATTGTAGAACAGTTTGCCTTATAAGACGGGGACTACCGTGGGCGCGCGCACGTGCGTGCGTGTGTGCGTGCGTGAATGCACATCGTGTGCTAATTTAGATAACTAGATGTCCTGCCACTTGGTGTCTTTTGGGGACATAGGCATCCCCGTTTTTCAGGTTCTGGTTCCGCTCATGTGTCACGTGTGTACACTACAATAACGAGCAAGTCATAAGTATATACATTTCTAACAATTTAAGTATGCACATGTAGTACACATATTTTATATGCAACCTTATCATCACATAAATTAATGCAGCATTCGTACATTCAACATTCATGTAATCAAACACAATATAACAGCTAGAAATGATACAGTGGTTTTCAGGATAAATGGAAACCACCATATAAACCATGTGTAATTTTGTTAAACAATAATACCACTTGGAGCGTTGTTTACAGTCTGTATTCTATGGCATATTCATGATTGGCTCTGGGAATAAACATATTACTTTTTACCACGTGTGTAGGACTAAGAAAGGCCTAGCAGTTTGTCAAAGAAAATGTCCGTAATGTTGAATGTCATCGAAGTTGGCAAATATGAGCGTAAAATTTAACAAATTGATTTGTTTGAATAAACGTTCTTGACTGAATGTGCCCGTGGCGTTTTCATGAGGTCAACCGTGAGCGTGGGGATGGGACCGGAAAGTCCGTGTAGCAAGAGCGGCACAGAAAATTAAAATGAAAGCACACACAAACATAAAAAAAAATTATGTGACTGCGGATCAGCCCCAAATTACGATGCAAAGCCCACAGAAAAGTTATCATGAAATCAATTCAATTATCTTTGACCACATATCCGCTATGTGTCAAACGTATACATTAATTACATAATTATACATATATCTATCAGATCAACCTTTCCCACATACTGTTCTCTTTCAAAGCAACTTTGCCATTTGTTTTTGTCGCGAACACAAATGTTAGGGCACGAAATTCAACTAAAAATACGACGGAATGTCTGACAGCAGCGGCCATGTTGGTTAGTTTGACGGACCTAGTTGCTAGGCAAACAATCACGCGATGGATTCGTCAATCGCGTTGTTTATAGTTGCGTAAATAAACATTTGGTTATCGCGATGATTGTGTATGTGTACATGCGTCACAGTGTCAATTAAGCCAGCAACGCCAACAATAGAAGTTATTCGGCCAAGTCTGATCATGACTCGTCTGTCGTTGTGAATTGTAATAATGCCGCAGGCGTCAATTTGGTGCGCCGCTGGATAAGCCGCAAGCGCCGTGGGAATAATTCACTATGTCTTTGTATTGAGATTTTCAGGATAGTGATGGGTTAATGGG
This sequence comes from Lamellibrachia columna, assembly GCA_963662155.1. Lineage (NCBI taxonomy): Eukaryota > Metazoa > Annelida > Polychaeta > Sabellida > Siboglinidae > Lamellibrachia > Lamellibrachia columna. The sequence continues at coordinate 29,003,766 of OY759267.1, forward strand.
ATTAATGTAAACGCCCTTTCTATGCAAAGTTTTGAATGTTTACCAGTTAAACTATCACTGGACGTCCATCGTACACTCCCGATTTCTATCTCATAGCACATCGAGTGCTGCTTTCTGATTTGATAAAGCGTCTCTGGCCAAAGCAAAAGCAAGGTGTCTCCAAGGTCCCGACTGGGGACGGCCCACACAACACGCTCGCAGCCGCTGCACGGTGTGTTGTCGTTTTGGAGCTTTGGCAATTTCGTTCACTGGACGTCGCCTCAGTTCACTCAACCGCACAGTATGACTGGTCTTCGAGCAATAATTGCAGTGTGGCTTAATGTTTCCAAGAGGAGTTGAGTTGGTGTTGGAATGAACAAGTCTGGCAGGGGATGAAGTGTAAACCGCTTTGAACAGTCCCCAGGACTTGATACTGCGCAATGTAAGAACATTTACCATTAGTGGGAAAATCTGGATCAATGAAAAAACAAATCAATCACCCAACACAAATAGTTCTACAGAATCAACTGTCGCCGTCGATGACGGTGGATCACCATGGAGACAAGTGACAATGACGTCTGCGACAATTTGCCTAAGCTGGAAATTGAAACGCAACGCTATCGATTATCTGCCTTCGCGTTGTTAGTCTCTCACAGACGAGACGAGAATTAACGTTTTAATGCGGCTGGGGAATCGACTAACCGTGGGTTAGCTCAAAATGCAATACAACTTCCGTTACTATCGCGATCGAATCAGTCAACGCGTATCCTACTGATAATTACCGTTAATCTATTCGGTCTAAGATATATTACAATAGTTCAGTTAGTAAATGATAAACCTAATGCAGTTACTAACAACAACAACAACAACAACAACAACAACAACAACAACAACAACAACAACAGCACAACCACCAACAACAACAAAAGAACCATTTTCTATTAAATTTGTATACATGAACTAACAATAACATTAGGCCACGCCACCTCCACATTTTACGTTTGCAAATATCCCCAATCGGCAGTCATTCACGGACTAATTTTCGAATTCCAATAACTGTCACCGGCGTGGTTTGGAGCCGACCCCCAAACATTAGCTATGACTCGCTCCGTGTAGGCGAATTCAGTCAGGCGGAACGCGTCATGCATCAGTGACTGTACTCGCTCCTAAAATATTTACAACGACAGCTGTGTTGTGAAAACGTTCACGCGTATCAATTATTAAATATGAACTGGTGCGAACAAGGAGTCTCGCAACCGAAAATGTGACGACTGAAAAATAGTCGAACACCTCCAGGTAAGCAATTGTTGAAATTATATCGTACTGCTAAAATAAGCTGTATTATCCTTAAGTGTTCATCGAGCAGCTGCTTCGGTTTACAACAACGTTTTTCACATTCAAGGTAGTCAACATGGAAGCCTCCATGAAGGTAGATTACGGCACCTCTCAATACATTCACGCTCGGTCGATTCTGTAGTAGCGAATGGACGACTGAACGCAACGTATAAACATGACATGTTGCCATTTACTCGGAATGAGCTGAATTGGGTTTGCTGACGCCGTTTTAATTAGTCGCTGTTTTTGCATACGTCACTAATTCTTTCAACCTTATATATATCTGTTCGATTTGCTGTAATTAATCGTAATAAAAAAATATTAAAATGCGCTAACATGCAATACCTGAATGAACATAAAAAGAAGTGTGTTGACAATACAACGCCCCGTTGTGCATGACAGGAAGTCTATTGACAGTACAACACCACATTGTGAATGACAGGAAGTGTGTTGTCCGTACAACACCCCGTTGTGCATGGCATGAAGTGTGTTAATAATACAACGCCTCGTTGTGCATGGCACGGAGTGTGTTGACAGTACAACACCACCTTGTGAATGACATGAAGTGTGTCGTCCGTACAACACCCCGTTATACATGACAGGAAGTGTGTTGACAATACAACACCCCATTGTACATGACAGGAAGTGTGTTGACAACACAACACCCTGTTGTACGTGACAGGAAGTGTGTAGTCCTTACAACACCCCGTTGTGCATGACATGAAGTGTGTTAATAATGCCACGCCCCGTTGTGCATGGCACGGAGTGTGTTAACAGTACAACACCACATTGTGAATGACATGAAGTGTGTTGTCCGTACAACACCCCGTTGTGCATGACAGGAAATGTGTTGACAATACAACACCCCATTGTACATGACAGGATGTGTGTTGACAATACAACACCCTGTTGCACATGAGAGGAAGTGTGTTTTCTGTACAACACCCCGATGTGCACGAGAGGAAGTGTGTTAACAGTAAACAATTTGTTGTACATAGCAACACTTGTGACAGTACTGTAGTACACCACGATGTTGTACACAACAACACTTGTGACAGTACTGTAGTACACCACGATGTTGTACACAACAACACATTTGACGAGATGTGTGTTCGCAGTACAACATTTAGTTGTACATGACAACACATTTGACGAGATCTATGTTTGCAATACAACACTTTGTTGTGTATGTCAAGACATGGATTGGCATACCTACACCCTGTTGTGTGAACGCTGTTGTGTGAACGCTGTTGTGTGAACGCTGTTGTGTGAACGCTGTTGTGTGGACGCTGTTGTGTGAACGCTGTTGATACGCATTTGGAGTCCGTAACATGATCGAGAATACGTGATAGAGTTCGCCAATTGAGCGGTGGTAATTGTACTACAGCCGACCAAGTTTGTTCAGTGTTTTGTTCTTTCAATGCAGCTCGAGGACACAGTGGCTGTGTCGATTTGTTGGCCATGGTATTCCTTAAACCTCCGCCAAACATTGAAGTCTTAGGACCGCCTCCTAAGCCACCTTGGCTGGAATACACGTACATATGGAACGGCACACGTAAGTAGACAAGTAGGGCCACTTCGTACCCACGCACTATAATACACGTACATATGGAACGGCACACGTAAGTAGACAAGTAGGGCCACTTCGTACCCACGCACTATAATACACGTACATATGGAACGGCACACGTAAGTAGACAAGTAGGGCCACTTCGTACCCACGCACTATAATAACAAAACCGGACAGGTTTGAATTCGGCTTTGTATTACTGTGCATTCGTGCGTGACACACTGCACAATGCAATGCATAGACTTTTGTTGCCGACGTTCAGTGCAGACTGTTAATCGTAACAAAAGCAGTGTGTAGATGAAGTCTAGTCGCAATACAAGCGCCACACTATCGCCACGAAGTGCACATTACAATTATCACTGGCGTTATCTCCCGGCATAACGTTGCTTATGCGATTGCTTGCTTACATCGAGCGAGTTCATCGAATCACAATGACACTTCATATTTTCTATCTTGCATTGCAATCTTATTTTCTTCGTTTTCCAAGCCTGCGTCACCTTTCAGGATGTCAATGTATGTCAGTGCCGGCTCCCCCGGTTTCATCACTCCATGTTTTGGTATCCAGTATGCCAATCGACACACTGGCTCAGTCTCGCTCCGGTAGCAGTTGCCAAGGAAGAAACGTATTCTTCGCTCTCTGATCTCATCTGAGAGTTTTGATATGCGACCATTCAGCTCGCTGTCTGTGACATGCTCACGTGTGTATTCAGCGCCATCCCCAGTGTTCTGATGTAGCATCCATCTTTTCTACTGTACACAGTATTGTTCAGCAGCACGTACCCAACCGTCTTGGTTGCATTTATTATGGCGGTATTATCCAACATGTCTTGACATTTCAGATATGCTAAAGGTTCCAGACAATGGAGGAGAAACTTCAGCCCTAGCGACAGGTATGTGCCGACCCTAAGCATCAATACATACATACGTCGTGGGTCCACAAGTAGGGAGACGATCGACGTCGTGGGTCCACAAGTAGGGAGACGATCGACGTCGTGGGTCCACAAGTAGGGAGACGATCGACGTCGTGGGTCCACAAGTAGGGAGACGATCGACGTCGTGGGTCCACAAGTAGGGAGACGATCGACGTCGTGGGTCCACAAGTAGGGAGACGATCGACGTCGTGGGTCCACAAGTAGGGAGACGATCGACGTCGTGGGTCCACAAGTAGGGAGACGATCGACGTCGTGGGTCCACAAGTAGGGAGACGATCGACGTCGTGGGTCCACAAGTAGGGAGACGACCGACGTCGTGGGTCCACAAGTAGGGAGACGACCGACGTCGTGGGTCCACAACTAGGGAGACGATCGACGTCGTGGGTCCACAAGTAGGGAGACGATCTACTTCGTGGGTCCACAAGTAGGGAGACGATCTACGTCGTGGGTCCACAAGTAGGGAGACGATCGACGTCGTGGGTCCACAAACAGTGGGTGCACATTAGTCTCACTATCAAAATCTACCGAATCAAAACCTTCGCCTTTCGGCCGAATCCAAGTTCAACCGTTCTGCCACATAACACATAGGAATTCTTATTCTTTTTTTTTTTACAATAATGCCCTTCTTGATAACTCAAAATGCCCTTTTGAAACTCTGCTCCCTAGTGGGAAGTCACAAAAAGAGATACTTACTCCAATAAGATAACCCATGTCGTTGGTTTTAAGGATGATAGACGATGCTGTTGCCGATTTCAGGAATCACTACTAACCATGGGACGAATACCGATTACCAGGCTTTGGCTTCCAAAGCTAACTCGGACTCCCCCGAGGTCACGCCGCCGTCCGCTATTAACACATTTAGACAAGATTCTAACGCCGCTTTAACGTCCATTCCCACTGACTTCCGGTCGACGTCAGCAGGTGGTCACGTGACGACTCACGCGAGTCTTGTCAATGGTGCAAGTCCGTTCTACTCCACTAACACACCCACAGCTAACCCGGCGTCGGTACCATCTGCTAATCCCGACTTGCCAGACCCTGCTTCTATGCGTGCTAACGACAATGCCGCTGACATTCAAACTACCACAGAACGCAATTATCGCACCAAACAGGCTTCTACTGCTTCGTTGACCAACATCCAGTCGTCGTCTGCTTCTTCAGCAGGCTACACAAATGTTACTGACGATACATCGTTCGGTTTGAATAGAACCGACGAGACACCTCTGTTCGACGAAGTTAACACGGCGAAACGACGCAGCACTGACGGTAAATTCATGCTGAACGGGTCATTGTCGTATTGGATCGAGGAAACAAATATGGGGGGGGGGGGTGGATTGAACTCGAGAGGATATTTGATTTTAAAGTACAAAGTCTGATCGTATTTATTGTAACATCATGTTATATATAACGTGCGGTCAATATATTAGAAAATATACAATTTACACTATACAGGTAAAGGTTCTTATATAACGCGGTATCCAGCCCCTACTACAGTTCAAAGCGCTTTACACTTCACCGTCTGGCAGACGTGTACATTTCAACGCCAACTCGACTTCTAATATCTATTTCAATAGATTATCTTGACCACACAAACGTGTCTCAGTGAACCATGTTAAAATACACTTTGTATACTATGGCTGTTATCTGTTTAATTTGAATGTTTTGGGGCGAATATTATGTTTACATTGCATGCGGAGGAAACGTAATTTTACACATGTCAAAGATATTCCCATCCCGCGATCCCACGAACGCATGACCTCGATAAACATCGTCCACTTGTATTGGCAGTGTCGACAGTTGTTCACGAAAGCACTGAACAGCAATGTTGATATTCATGAACAAATAATGGTAAAATTACATTATGTTAAAGGTGCTTAATCAATTCGATTTTTTTACTTGTCTCATTTAAAATAAATTTTTCGAAAAACCAAACCTACCTAGTATCCACTATGACATGCTAACTCGTTTGTGCGACATTTGTATAGTTTTTGTAAAATCATCAGACAAACTATTAAATTAGTTAATGCTTGTTCAAGCATTTACTGAAGTGAAAACCGAAATGCTAAAAAATCGTGATTTTGTTCCTTGGTGAAATTTCGTAACTTTGTCATGTGATCGGCGAGAGGATGGAGGTCACGCCCATGATCAGCATTGCCCAACATAGTGTTTACCATTTTGGATATCCACTATTTTGATTCTTATCAGATCTAACGACTAAAGTAAATTCTTTCGACGATTTGAAAAAATGGGCAATAATTTTTTATTAAATCGACTGCTGGTGTTACATAAACTAGTCACACACTACACATTTGGACACAAATGAACCAGATTTGCGATAGGCTAAATCAGTTGAGGAAGCGGTTCTAAAGGTGCTCAATCAATTCGATTTTTATGCTAGTCTCATTTCAAATTAATTTTGCGAAACACCAAGCCTACCTAGTATCCACTATGACATGCTAGCACGATTGTGCGACTTTTGTGAAATCATCAGACAAATTATTAAATTAGTTAATGCTCGTTCAAACATTAACTGAAGTGAAAACTGAAATGCTGAACAATGACGATTTTCTTGCTTGGTGAAATTTCGTAGCTTTGTCATGTGATCGGCGAGAGGATGGAGGTCATGCCTATGATCAGCATTGACCCACACGGTGTTTACCATTTTGGATATCCACTCTTTTGATTCTTACCAGATCTAACGACTAAAGTCAATTCTTTCGAATAAAAATAGGCATTTTTTATTAAACAGACTGCGCACATTATTTAAACTAGTTACACACTACACATCTGGACATAAGTTAACCTGATTCGCGATGGGCTGAACCATTTGAGGAAGCAGCTTTAAACAAATTGCGATTCACTAAAACACATTTGGACGGTCAAAGGGTTAGAATAGATATAGGTTATTCTGTATATAACATGCATTTATGATATAAACGATCAGACTTTTTACCTACAAATAACTCCGTTAATCCATTACACGTGTGAGGAAGTTATATATTTTATATGTCTATGTTTGTCCAGCAGATTGTTTAAGCATCGTGCACAACTGACCCATTCAGTGTAACTAACAATGTTCAGCTTGGCTTTCACTAACATAGGCGAAACATTCCGGTGTTTCAAAGTTTACTGCACTCGCCGTACACGAAGCTTGAAAACATAATAGCAATAATGTGACTCCTTGTGGACGTGTAACATGACTCCTTGTGGTCGTGTAATATGACTCCTTGTGGACGTGTAATATGACTCCTTGTGGACGTGTAACATGACTCTTTGTGGACGTGTAATACGACTCCTTGTGGACGTGTAACATGACTCCTTGTGGACGTGCAATATGACTCCTTGTGGACGTGCAACATGACTCCTTGTGGACGTGCAACACAAGTTTGTTGCTTTGACCTTTAGGCTGCACTCTAGATGACTCTGGTTAAATAAGATAATGTTGTATTGCAGGGGATGGTGGATCTTCACAGGTGGCAACCTACATAATGATCGCCATAGTCGGAACCCTTATCGTGCTGTTGCTACTGATTGCGATCGTGCTGTGGTACAAGAAGAAACACATGATTGGGTAAGTCAGCGCTCAGGAATCGTTGTCAAGTAATAACTCAATGTACAGCGGTTGATGGTTTACAGTGTAAACTTACGTGTGGGGCGGCGGGGTGCCTGTCAGGGGTTGATGGTTTACAGTGTTAACTTACGTGTGGGGTGGCGGGATGCCTGTCAGGGGTGAATGGGCGACGACCCTTACTTGTTTAACACTAAGCTAACTTGAAAATTGTGCATTCTGGTAGATTTTGAAGGGTGTTTCAACTTTTTCCCTTGAAAATGAAGGGGACAGAAATAACCTTAACAAATCAACGGTGTTCGTTTGCAACTACTCGGGGACTACATTAGACATAAGCGTACTTTTGTGTGCTTTTATATATTTAGATATTATCTTTTATATTGGGCGAGGTGGTGTTATATACCATTAAGCCAGTCAATATATGGTTTGGTCTAGACAACAGGAATGTTTTTCGTTGTAACTAACTCCCCAACCCTTTCCAAATAACATATAAAAAATGTACATAAATAGAAGAGGTGAAAACAGTTAATTTGCATAAATAAAAAATTTCCACTAAAAGCAATATTTTATGCTAACATTTTTTTGTATCTATGGATGAACTTGTCATATGATGTAAATACGAGACGCAAATATCAAATAGGTGCCACTAATGATTTATTGTAGAAAGGATTTCAGTCAATTGGAAATCCAAGATGGCTGCCATTTTCAAAATGGCTGCCAAGTAGTCAACGCAGCAGCAAAATATGGCAACATTTCCTGTAGTGACTATAGATGAAGACTCCTGTCTCATGTCTGTTCTGATTTGATGAACTGGCGGCGTAGACTAATCATTTCCATATAATGCAACCAGAAAAATGACGCACCATAACAACCTTTTGTTCCTCCAGTCTTCCATTGAGTCTATCAAGCAATTTTTTAAGCAGACTGCATCTGCCGAAATTTGTCCAGTAATATGTTCGTCATACAGATCTTCTGGAATGTCAGCCTGCGTTTCACTTGGCCATTTTCCCTCTGACGCTCTACCGGTTGTTCCTCTTCCAATGCCGTCGTATGGTACGACGTATGGTGCGGGTGCGTTAAGGAAAGTGGAACGGGTGATCGGATGTATACTTGCATATATCTCGGGAAATAAAAGGAAAGGTGCTTAGCTCATGCGTAGCACCAGCCTACCTACACAGCCTAGAGACCATGGCGATGACAGCACCAGCCTACCTACACAGCCTAGAGACCATGGCGATGACAGCACCAGCCTACCTACACAGCCTAGAGACCATGGCGATGACAGCACCAGCCTACCTACACAGCCTAGAGACCATGGCGATGACAGCACCAGCCTACCTACATAGCCTAGAGACCATGGCGATGACAGCACCAGCCTACCTACACAGCCTAGAGACCATGGCGATGAAAGCACCAGTCTACCTACACAGGCTAGAGACCATGGCGATGACAGCACCAGCCTCGCTACACAGCCTAGAGACCATGGCGATTACAACACCAGCCTACCTACACAGCCTAGAGACCATGGCGATGACAGCACCAGCTTACCTACACAGCCTAGAGACCATGGCGATGACAGCACCAGCTTACCTACACAGCCTAGAGACCATGGCGATGACAACACCAGCCTACCTACAGAGCCTAGAGACAATGGCGATGACAGCACCAGCCTACCTACAGAGCCTAGAGACCATGGCGATGACAGCACCAGCTTACCTACAGAGCCTAGAGACCATGGCGATGACGCAAAAACAACAAGGAAAACTGCAAGTTTGCGAGAATAATCGGTTGAGAAGAATTGCGGGAGTGAAAAGAATATGCATGCGAAGAAAGGAGGAGCTGAGGGAAGAAGTAGGTGTTAAAGAGAGTCTACCGAGGAAGATGGTGAAAAGCCGGCTAAAGTGGGCTGGACACGTGGAAGGAATGGAAGGGAACGGTTGACGAAGAGAGCGGATGCGCTTAGAGTGGGGGTAGAAGGAGACGAGGAAGACCGGGACTGAGATGGGAAGACTGCGTGAAGAGAGATGGTGGGAGGGGGAGGAGTAGAGAATGAGAACGAATGATAGGGGGAGTGGAGACGGTTGGTGGAGACGGCAGTGAAACGGGATCAATGACGAAGAAGAAGGGAACACAAAAATCGACGACCGGTATCGGTGCCAGCCTCACCCCGGATAACAGGGATAAAGACGAGGGCAACAACTTCAAGCAGGTCATCTAAACCTGATACTGACATCACATTGCCTATATGTAACCAAGAAAATGTATCTCTGTGTGGAATCCGCCAAGACAAATGATAACGGAGCACAAGTCGCTGTCAGTAAGTTCGCTGGCAGTGATTAACTGGGCCTTCCACCGCTTGAGCTGGAGTCGCCTACATTCTGCTGCCACAAATCTCATTCTTGAATAGACACAGCTCGTCTTACTCGCATTCATGTCTATCATTGGCAAAATGTGGCTGATTCCCTGTGTGTGTATCCCGATTGACAGCCTGCATCATTCCCGACGATCCAGATCTGGATGAACGGATGGGCCGTACGACCTTCCATAACAGGTCAAGCTAGAAGTAGACGCAACGTCTCTAGTACAAATGTACTGTGCTTTTCCGAAGAAGCTATATCCTCAGGGACTGGATATATGTATTTTTAAACGCCTGTTTACATTTAATGTCATGCTTGATCAGATCAGCAAAAATGTTACCAGTTAAAATGTTCTATGCTCCAAAGTCTGCCAGTTTACGTCTTCAGGGGCTTCATAGAAGCTGTTCAGAATATTCGAAGCTGTGCTCCTGAATGTCACCACATCGGCCTTTAGGTTGGTGCTGGTGATAACGATACTCTACTACCCCTCTATTTGTCAGACAACTTGACAGACTAACTGCAAAATAAACAGTGTACACTAAATCAGAAACTAGATTCTTGCAAACGAAGGCTGCGACTGCTGGTTGGTTCCTCTTCGGGTTTCTTCTTGAGATCACGACTGCTGGTTGGTTCCTCTTCGGGTTTCTTCTTGAGATCACGACTGCTGGTTGGTTCCTCTTCGGGTTTCTTCTTGAGATCACGACTGCAGGTTGGTTCCTCTTCGGGTTTCTTCTCGAGATCACGACTGCTGGTTGGTTCCTCTTCGGGTTTCTTCTTGAGATCACGACTGCTGGTTGGTTCCTCTTCGGGTTTCTTCTTGAGATCACGACTGGTGATATTTGTATTGACGTACTTCTTTAGACACATTTAATGGTCAGTTTGTCCAACAATCGTAAGGACAATGTTTCCACGCAGTTCACTAGTTTCATTGATACCACTGCCCCCCCCCCCTTCTGGCGAACAACCACAGTATGTTGCCCATTGCGTACAAATAATATAGACATCTGTAATGCAGAAAAGAAATGATGTTTCGTGTACTGTCGTCTTTTTGCAAAATGTGTTTCCTTCGCGCAATAAAAACAACTTTTCTAACAAGTTGTTTGCACCAAGTCGTTGAAAAACATGTTAGTGGTTTAGAAAATTAATCCATTGCGCAAAAAAATTCAGAATTGTGTGAAATGTATTAAGTATTGCGGAAACGCGTCCGACCTTTATTTGCGGATTGCCGTTGTGCAGTGAACTTTCAACATTTAATATGCGATCGATTTTAGTGTATGACTAATTCAACAGTAGTTTGTACACACAGAAATATGTGACAGCTGTTTTTTATGTCATGTTAAATAGCTATAAACTTCGGTGGACAAGAAGGAAGATTTCGCGAAGATGCCGTTTTACGAATAATCCGCCAGATGGCGAAATGATAGCATTGCTCTTGGGAATTACGGCAGTTAACATGAAAATTAAGTAACTTTCCCCATACGTTATCATCTACATTTGTTATTCGACATGTGCTTGAGTTTCTGTTACAATTTTGTCTAGGTAATGCGACTTTTTGGCCTAGATTGACTGGACTTCTGGGAAACACTGGTCTAAAAGAACAATGACTCGTGTTTTGATGTTTACCGACTGCGAGCCACCGCTGAGTATGCGGTTTCTAACACATTAAGGGTGACGCCCGATTATGAAAAATGCCTGTTTTTTCCTTTCCTATATGGTTATACTACCTATTTAGCTAATGTTTTGCTCCACGTATGGGGGTCGTTTTGGAAGCAGATTAACCAAATATTTTTATACCCTGCTGATGTTTAATGGCAGAACCCTGAGCTCGTTTGCTACAGGAATACACAAAGAGTGATTGTTGGTTAAGGTCATTTAATAATTGTACCAAAAGAAAATAATATGAATCAATGAAAAGTAGCTTGGCAGCTAGCACAAACATGCTCATCAAGAACAATACAATAAAATACAATACATGTATATCAAATGAGATATCGCTTAGTTGCCAATACAAAGTTGCTCATTGAGAAACAATTATTAAATGACAGAAGTAGAAGTAGCAAAGGTGGGGCGGTCCTTTGTCCCACCACATAAACATAGAATATCATCATCATAACAATGCTATACAACGATCAACTAACCAGTCAAATATGCATATGAAAATTAAAGGTTATGTACCACAATCCCCATTGGGATTCTCATGAAAGAAAAATTCAATTGTTAAAAGTTTGTCGTACAGCATACATATTGCTGACCAAGACATTGTGTATACAAGTGAATACAGATTATACGCACTAAAACCTTCTAAAAACCCTATGGGAAAATATACATGAAGGAAAGCGTTAACGCACAATTGTGATTGTTTATCACAACCAAATTAGGAACTATCGGGAGTTGAATGTATACATACAATACAGAATAATAACATGGTAAGCAATACGCGAACAATGGAGGTAGACAGGGGAGGATGGTGGGAAGAAAAGCTTCCAATGTGATACGTCTGCAAAATACGTCTAGCGTGGCTCAGAGTTCCAACACAAAGGGAACGACTCTCGTTTGCCACGTGATCACCTAGCGTCATTTGACCACGAACCGTTTCGCGTACTGCGGACTGTTTCCCAGGTTGCGGACTGAAGATCACAGACTAACACTACCACAACAATTAAACCAGTCATTTTCACCTCACATTGTATAAACACTATTTTGACATGTGTAAAAATATTCATTTATACCCTGCTGATGTTTAATGGCAGAACCCTGAGCTCGTTTGCTACAGGAACACACAAAGAGTGATTGTTGGTAAAGGTCATTTAATAATTGTACCAAAAGAAAATAATATGAAGATTAACCAAATATTTTTTTAATGCATAAATCATTATTTAAAAAAATTTACGTTGCAGAAACAAGGTATTGCCAAGAGAAAGGAGCAATGCCGACGTACGACAAACTCAAAATGTCCGTCGAAGATCAACAACGTCCGGCGTCAGTCTCAGCCTAAGCGACGACGATGTGCAGCCGTTCGTGACGTCCCAGGAGCACGCTACATTGGCTCGTTCCGTGAACGTCGTGCATCCAGCCTCAGGCACGATCGCGTTCTCGTTTAAACCGACTGCTTCGGCTACCGGCCGCATTCGTCAAATACCATCATCTGGTGCACCGAGCCTAATGAACTACGCCGACAATAATGCGTTGCCTGACGTTGTTCAGTTGCACAGAAGTCCTGTCAACAATGTGGCGTTGCTGCCGATAGAACACCGATTGACATTACGCGATAACGGCAAGAGAAAGGTTGCCAGGAAACGTCGAAGGAAGCAACAATCGCCTGTCGGTGCGATGCCCGTGGAGGGCTCAAGTTGTCTCGAGACTTCCGCGCCACCGCGCATTGTAATTAACCCACCTTCCCAGACAGACGTGTCTGAATCATATGCATGAGTATCACGATGACTCTGAGATGTATGGCGATGTACAATGGAACGCAAAGCGTCAATGCTATATCCCGCATTTCTCTGGCAATCGTGGTTCAATAATGTTCACGACGCATTCTACTTTACTCTTGGCAGGTCTGTTCATACCAACATAAGCATTTAGCCATGCTGCATCCACTGCGCGAACGTAGTTAATTCTTTCTCCTGCCCACTGCCGGGTACACACTTATACAAGTGTAGAACAGAGTCGGAATTGGAATTTCGCACCTTTTCTTCAAAGACGGGAAGAATATTCGCAGTTTTCTGAGGTCAGAGACGGTGACTTTATCATATTCCTATGCCGTGCCCGCAGAGACGTGGCAGAAATGTGATAAACGTATTCTTTGTGTGTTATCAAATGTTAGTGTTTGCTATTGTTTTTTGTATGTTCGATCCGACCGAAATTATTCAAACACCAATGGTCAGATCGGCCGAGTTTGAGTTTATCTGGTGCTGGCGGTTTGTTGTTGTTGCTAAACTCAGTAAGTATTGTTTACCCAGTCTGTTGGCATGGTGTATTTTTTTTTTACCCAGTCTGTTGGCATGGTGTATTCTTTGTTTACCCAGTCTGTTGGCATGGTGTATTCTTTGTTTACCCAGTCTGTTGGCATGGTGTATTCTTTGTTTACCCAGTCTGTTGGCATGGTGTACTCTTTGTTTGCCCAGTCTGCTGGAATGGTGTATTCTTTGTTTATCCAGTCTGTTGGCACGGTGTATTCATTGTTTACTCAGTCTGTTGGCATGGTGTATTCTTTGTTTACCCAGTCTGTTGGCATGGTGTATTCTTTGTTTACCCAGTCTGTTGGCATGGTGTATTCTTTGTTAACCCAGTATGTTGGCATGGTGTATTCTTTGTTTACCCAGTCTGTTGGCACGGTGTATTCTTTGTTTACCCAGTCTGTTGGCATGGTGTATTCTTTGTTTGCCCAGTCTGCTGGAATGGTGTATTCTTTGTTTACCCAGTCTGTTGGCATGGTGTATTCATTGTTTACTCAGTCTGTTGGCATGGTGTATTCTTTGTTTACCCAGTCTGTTGGCATGGTGTATTCTTTGTTAACCCAGTATGTTGGCATGGTGTATTCTTTGTTTACCTAGTCTGTTGGCACGGTGTATTCTTTGTTTACCCAGTCTGTTGGCATGGTGTACTCTTTGTTTGCCCAGTCTGCTGGAATGGTGTATTCTTTGTTTACCCAGTCTGTTGGCATGGTGTATTCATTGTTTACTCAGTCTGTTGGCATGGTGTATTCTTTGTTTACCCAGTCTGTTGGCATGGTGTATTCTTTGTTAACCCAGTATGTTGGCATGGTGTATTCTTTGTTTACCCAGTCTGTTGGCACGGTGTATTCTTTGTTTACCCAGTCTGTTGGCATGGTGTATTCTTTGTTTCCCCAGTCTGTTGGCATGGTGTATTCTTTGTTTACCCAATCTGTTGGCATGGTGTATTCTTTGTTAACCCAGTCTGTTGGCATTGTGTATTCTTTGTTTACCCAGTCTGTTGGCATGGTGTATTCTTTGCTTACCCAGTCTGTTGGCATGGTGTATTCTTTGTTTACCCAGTCTGTTGGCATGGTGTATTCTTTGCTGATAATAATTCATAATTTATATTCGGGCACGCCTATTCGTGGATATACGATTGTTTTGCAGACATGTTGTCAACTCCGTGTTCCAGTTTCAAGTAAAAAAAATGGGCTTCAATAAATGTAGTGTGTATATTAACCGCCAGAAGCGCCACGGGTTATTTCGGCTAACCTCTATTACAGTACAATCACTGTTAGGTATGTGTTAAATGTAATAACAACAAGGCACTATAGCCGAAATGCTTTTTCTGTGTGTACACAAAGTTTAATATTGTATGTACTACATGCCATAAAAATTAGATGTTTAATGCGTCTTACTCGCAGCGCGCGTAAAATTCGAATTTAATGAGATTAGTTTTTGTACCTTGATTTAACAAGATTTGCCATCCAAGCCAAAGGCCCAGATGGCAAGTGGACAAGGAAGCCATTGGCTTATCGAGAGTCCAACAATGTTCATCTACTTATAACCCGCCCTCCTGAGATATGTGTCAACCTTGTTTTTAAACATATTCACGCTGCTAGCAGTTACACAATCTGTAGACAATTTGTTCCATTCATTTATTGTCCTCTGTGAGAACGAGTGCTTCCTGATGTCCAATCTACATTGATCCTTTACTAATTTTACCTCATGTCCTCTAGTTCTGCTATCCTCCTTGAGTGAGAAAAACATATTTCTATCAATATTTTCATACCCATTCAATATCTTAAAAACTTCAATCTGATCTCCTCTTAACCTCCTTGTCTCTAGAGTTGTTAAACCACATTCTTTCAGGCGTTCTTCATAACTAAGGTCTCTCAGTTCTGGAATCATTTTAGTTGCTCTCCTTTGTATGCGTTCAAGCATATCTATATCTTTCTTACGATATGGTCTCCATGCTTGTATACAGTATTCTAAATGAGGTCTAACTATTGCTTTATAAAGAGGTATAATTAACTTTTTTCCCTTGTATGTTATGTTTCTTCTAATCAATCCAAGAATTTGATTACCCTTTGAAGCTGCAATACCACACTGCTCTGAAACTTTCATATCAGCGCTTATTGTAACTCCTAAGTCCTTTTCTTTTACAGTAGTACCCAGAACAGTATCTCCCATTTTATAGTTTACATTCAAGTTCCTATGTCCTGTATGTAGGCATTTACTTTCCCAAAATTGAACAACATCTGCCATTTCTCAGACCATTTCACTAATCTGTCTAGATCGTTTTGTAAATGTTGTTTATCACCATCAGTATTAACCTTTCTAAACAGTTTTGTGTCATCCGCAAATTTCAGTACGTTACTTGTTATACTGTCGTCCAAGTCATTGATATAAATTAAGAATAATATAGGTCCTAATACTGATCCTTGAGGTACCCCACTCAAAACCGATTTCCAATTTGAAACTTCTCCATCTACTACAACTCGTTGTCTTCTGTCAGTCAGCCATTGTTCTATCCAGTCAGTTATGCTGTCCCCGATACCATGGGCTTTTGATTTAAGTAGTAATCTTTGATGTGGCACTTTGTCAAAAGCTTTCTGAAAATCTAAGTAGATAATATCTACTGGCGATCCCACGTCTATCCACTTAGTGATTTCTTCCAAAAAACATAACATATTTGTTAAGCATGACCTCGCTTTAAGGAATCCATGTTGAGATGAATTTAATAATTTATGCTTAACGAGGAAGTCCACCATATGGTCTTTAATTAACCTTTCTAATAACTTACAAATCACTGACGTTAAACTCACTGGTCTGTAATTCTCTTATTTCTCGAACCCTTTTTAAATAATGGTATGATGTTTGCTTCTTTCCATTCAAACGGAACAACTCCCTCTTTTAATGACAAGTTGAATACTCTTGCAAGTGGTATACTGATTTGTTCTACTGTTTCCATTAGTAATTTTGGAGGAATCCCATCCACTCCCGGTGATTTGTTATCTTTCATTGCCTTTATTTTCTTAGCTACCAATTCTGGAGTTACAACTAACGGACCTAAATAGTCAGATTTAGCCCCCTGAAATTTAGCATCAGCAACTGGTAATGAACTAATATCTTCTTTGGTAAACACTGAACTGAAGTAACCATTTATGAGCGATCACGTGGTTTTATGACGTCAATCAGTCAGTGATTTCTATGCAATGCTTGTTTGCTTGTTAGTTTCACTCGCGTTACTATGACGAGTGATGGCGATGTAAATTTTCCAGAATAAAAAGTATAATGTAACGATTTCGAACGGCTAGCGGCAAGTGATGCCGCAGAATCATATTCGAATTCGGCTCTTTCGGAGCAGTTTAGTGACGCCAGTAGCCTTTGAACATATTTCTTTCTGACTGAACCATGAAAACGACCTCATAGAGCTGCCACACGTCTCCTCACATATCTATCACACGCATACACATTTGACGTGGTTAAACGTTACTCTTGCTTCCACATAACGATCAAAATTAACAAGCTAGGCGTAGAAGATATAGCTAGCTTTTGTTTTTGTAATTTGATATGGTTACATGGAAGTAAGAGTAATGTTTGACCACGTTACATACGTATAGTAAATATATGAGAAGTTTGGCGGCTCTATGTACCACCTAGTATTATAAAATATGAATGTTCGCTACACAATCGTTTGGGCCGAGATCATGCTGTCCGAATTCACCGTGAGCCGACATCACCTGCATCCCCGCTGACAGCCGTCGACGTTCTACGGATTGGTGGCATCAACATATCTTCCATTAATGGGTCTAATATGGGCACACCATGCATGAGAGATTTTAGCACCCGGATAACCCAGGGTTACCACCTTCTCTGGTCCGGATTGCAGTCGAAACAAGTTTTCTCGAAGCGAGCAAAGCCGGCTGTGCTTCGTCGGCTTGACGTTGGCTTTTTTAAACACAGTTGCCTCCGTAGGGAACTTCAATCAACTACATGTTACTTTATTCTTACCACTATTTGCACTACAATAAAATGCAGCACAATAAACCATTCTGACGCTCGCTTCTAAACAACTGCTATCGCGGTCAAAGGTATAGTGAATGAATGGAAAGTCCCAGTCTCGTAGCATTTCCTTATCATCATTGACGTCACGCCGAAGGTTGCCGATAAGCGCGGGGAAAATATGCATAATCGAGGCAGGCCAGTAGAGCAGAGTATTATTTGGAATTATTAATTAATGGAATTCTAATGATTTTTTCGGTGTTGTTAAAATGGAAATACACTACAAGATGTAATATAATATGATTTCAAGCAATTGTTGTTGTTATTCCCTTTAACAGAGGCTACTCGAAATAACCGGTGGCGCCTCTTGCGCATAACATAACAGTACATACGTCGACAGATATGACACGAAATGTCTGGCCGTGATAAAAAGGGGAGCTGACGGTGGCTGGTGACAGTTGTAGGGGACACCAATTCAGCGAGGGCCACATTATCACGGCCAAAGATGCGATTTGTTTTACTCGACGGAGGTTTCCAGCCGAAAGCTGCAGCGAGCAAAAAATCGCAGCTAAGGTTATTTTAATATATAAATTCATATAATTGCATTGAAGTATGAACAAAATTGTGTTCTTACTTTCAACTGATCGGCTGGGTTGGTACGATATAAGAATGTCTTTTTACAAATGTATGGTAATATAATAGGACTGCCTCTTATCTGTCAGTTGTGATGATGCATAAAAGGCAGGACTGTTACGGTGTCGTACATTTGTAAAAGAAAATTCATATATCGTATCAACCTAGTCAACCAGTCCTCACCTAAAGGAGTCAGAGTCACAGTTGGGAATTGCATTGGTGGCCATGTTAACGTTTTGTCTGCTTATAAGAAAACCTGACCACTAAAAATTCTTAAACTTTTTCACAGCAACTGTCATCACCTCACTGACATGCTGGCCAAATTTTATCAAAATCACATACCTCCAGCTCTTTTAAAATGCCCCGACGTGCGATGCCCGTCAATATTGACAAAAATTGCCATGTATTCATGCGCCCACGTGGCCCATAGCAGAAAAATTCCCATAAATCCTTCCGCCAGTTAAACTCTCCAAAAAATGCACTATTTCACAGCCAATAGCTTCTATAAACAAACCTGTGAATATTCATGCTCAAAGGTACTCATGTCACATAATATGAATTTATTAAGTTCACATTTCACAATTTCACGTGCCCTACATTCGTGTGAAACAGTAAACAGGAAGGTCAACTGTGGTCTTACCCCAAATAGAAATGGTAATTGTGCAGAAAAAAATTTAATTTAGCCTGTTAATAAAGGTAAATCATGCATTCATGTAAAAAATCTATGTCCTACCTAGTTGTTGGAGTTGCTTACATACACAAGGAACCACCACCTGTGCTGGGCAGAACACACATATATGAGCTACTTCAGATTGAGACAGTCTGTATTCTAGTACAACACTCGAATACACTCAATTTTTCAGCTCACTCGAATGAACTTGTAACATAATTTTCGGAATAGTCCAGCATGTGTTCTGTAATCAAATTCTATACAGCCAGTTGTTATTCCATACCGAAAATTATAATAATTTTTTTACCTGGTGCTACAATACACCTATGTAAACAGACCCAACTATCACCTTCAAGTGTGGATTACTGAAAAGCCAGATGTCTCAACTTGTCGAATTGCATAACATTACATAACCTACTTAGTGGAGTCATCAGAAACAACTCACCTTCCCTGTGGAAGAGTCAGGTCAGCTCACTAGGCCATATCAGATAACAGCTGGGCCTGTCCAGGATTTTCTCAACTCCCAATAGATGTGTGCTCTTCACATGGACTTGAGCAAAGGTGACGGTGTCTAATTAACTGAAATAAACAAAAGTTGACTGCTAAGTAATTATATTATAATGTGACTTGTTCTGCTTTGATGTAACTTATCAGAGGGAGGCTGCACTAGTTTGAAGATGTCCCCACCCCCCCCCCCCTAATATACTGGTATCCTGTCACTGTCATCTGGTTTCTCAGGTGGATTAGACGTATTTGCATTCAGATAACGGTTTTGTCACTTTCATTAGTAATTTTACTTGGATTTACCTGGGATTTTAAAATGGAGGAAACAACACATGATAGTAGTAGTAGTAGTAGTAGAAAGAGTGAGGAGAAATGTCCACCTGCTGGTGGAATTAAGATGAAAATTGGTGGCTTCAAGACCGGCCACTGTTACCACAAACCATCAGATGCAGCAATCCAACAGGAACCCAGTGGGGTTAGCAGTGGGGTTTGGTTGCCACGGCTAAGCCAGGATGACTTTGACAGAGTGGTGCAAACCACTCCTTCAGGATTGCTGGCAGTTTCCGACGTGTATTCATGCGCCCAAGTGGCCCATAGCAGAACAATTCCCATAAATCCCTCAGCCAGTTAAACTCTCCAAAAAATGCACTATTTCACAGCCAATAGCTTCTATAAACAAACCTGTGAATATTCATGCTCAAAGGCACTCATGTCACATAATATGAATTTATTAAGTTCACATTTCACAATTTCGCGTGCCCTACATTCGTGTGAAACAGTAAACAGGAATTTCAACTGTGGTCTTACCCCAAATAAAAATGGTAATTGTGCATACAAAAATTTAATTTAGCCTGTTGATAAAGGTAAATGAAAATCATGCATTTATGCAAAAAATCTATGTCCTACCTAGTTGTCGGAGTTGCTTACATACACAAGGAACCACCACCTGTGGTGGGCAGAACACACATATATGAGCTACTTCAGCTTGAGACAGTCTGTATTCTAGTACGATACTCGAATACACTCACTTTTTCAGTTCACTCGAATGAACTTGTAACATAATTTTTGGAATAGTCCAGCATGTGTTCTGTAATCAAATTCTATATAGCCAGTTGTTATTCCATACTGAAAGTTATAATAATTTTTTACCTGGTGCCACAATACACCTATGTAAACAGACCCAAATATCACCTTTGAGTGTGGATTACTGAATAGACAAACACCTCAACTTGTCGAATTGCATAACATTACATAACCTACTTAGTGGAGTCCTCAAAAACAACTCACGTTCCATGTGAAACAGTTACGTCAGCTCACTAGGCCATATCAGATAACAGCTGGGCCTGTCCAGGATTTTCTCAACTCCCAATAGATGTGTGTTCTTCAAATGGACTTGAGTAAAGGTGACTGTGTCTAATTAACTGAAATAAACAAAAGTTGACTGCTAAGTAATTATATTATAATGTGACTTGCTCTGCTTTGATGTAACTTATTAGATGGAGGCTGCACTAGTGTGAATATGTCCCCAACCCCCCTAATATACTGGTCTCCTGTCACTGTCATCTGGATTCTCAGGCGGATTAGACGTCTTTGCATTCAGATAACGGTTTTGTCACTTTCATTAGTAATTTTACTTGGATGTACCTTGGATTTTACAATGGAGGGGACAACACATGATAGTAGTAGTAGTAATAGAAAGAGTGAGGAGAAATGTCCACCGGCTGGTCGAATTAAGGTGAATATTGGCGGCTTCAAGACCGGCCACTGTTACCACAAACCATCAGATGCAGCAATCCAACAGGAACCCAGTGGGGTCTGGTTGCCACGGCTAAGCCAGGATGACTTTGACAGAGTGGTGCAAACCACTCCTTCAGGATTGCTGGCAGTTTCCGACGCAGAGGGCCGGCCAGGCAAGAGCAAAATTCTGCGGCCACAGCTTGATCAATGCCCTGACCTAACAGACATCTATCTTCAAGCTGACATACAGACAGATACTCATGCAGTTTCTGAAATGCGTCTACTTAGTGTGGAAAAAAATGCAGCAATGTGGAATGATTGCTTTAAAGAGCATGCTAGCAGAGAGGACACATGTATTCTTCCACACTTCGAAGTACATGAGAAAAAATTTGGTTTGTGTTGGCAACAGTCATTGTCCTGTACAGCCTGTCACTACAAGTCACGTATGTACAAGCTGTATTCCGAAGTAAACACGGGCAGTCGTGGTCAGAAACCGTGTGCTCCAAATGTAGCCATCCATGTAGGACTACAAGATACAACGATGGGAAACACAAAGTTGCGACACATTCTGGCCACAACAAACACACCTCCCCCAAGTCGAAGCGGGATGCAAAGGACATCCAACCGGGTTGCCACAATTACTTCTCAGTCCACGACTGATGACCTACAGCAGAAGAGGGAAAAAACCAGAGAGATAAATGTTCTGCGTGGTCTTCCAGCAAATGCACCAATCAATATAAGCATGGATGTGAGGTACAACTCAACATCCCTGAAATACAGCTACGGTTGTGGACAGAGTGCAAGTCAAGCAGTGGGAACCACGATTGAATGGCAGACGGACAAGCATGAGATTCTAGGTTTTCACATGGAGAACAAGCTATGCAAACTAGGCTCATCACTTCGCAATCAAGGTCAAAATGTGTCATGCCCAGGCCATCAAGGATGTACAGCCATGATTCGTGTGGTCGATCCAATATCAGAATATGAAATAGGCCGTCAAATCGGAGTGAGCTTTGCCCAGCAACAGGTCGGACTAAAATTCGTTGCAACAGAAGGTGATGCGAAAGCATTTCATGGGTTACAGGATGCCATGCCAACAGTCACGGCAGAACGGCAGGCTGACACAACACATCTCGGTCAGACACAGTTCCGACATATCATGAGAGCATCTTTCTCATCCAGAATGTTCCCGGGAGAGAATGCCATGGTGAGAGCTGAAAACAAGAAAATGTTTGCAGAGGACGTAAGAACACGATGCCAGAAAATCTACACAGATATGCACACACTTTATGCTGGTGACATTAGAATGATAACTACTAAGATGCCAAAGATAATCCAAGCAACACTGGACTGTTATTCTGGCTCATGTCAGAACTGTCACCGACATGGAATTGTCTGTCGTGGAGGTAAGCGAAACAACTGGTGGAAAAGGTCGCAGCATTTGAAGGCATGTGGCCTGACACGACTGAATATGACAGATGAAGATCGAGCAACACTTCAAGGATTAATAGAAATGCGACTGGGAAATTCAGCACTCCAGATGACACGACACAGACTTACAACCAACAAGAATGAATCCATTAACCGATCATTCAGTGCTTCATTGCCGAAGAAAGTTAAATTCAGTAGAAATGCACATGGACGAATGTGTTCAGTGATCGATCGCATAAATTATGGAGCGGGGAATTCAATGCTGCGCAAGTTGGAGAATGTACGTTGTCCCCTTACGAGAGGTGGACAGGTCGCTAGAGCTGTCAAACAAATCCAGCATGAGGTGGAATACCAGAGACAATACAAACGTCGATCATCAGTGCGTCTGCATATCCGTCATACCAAGTTAAAGCGCATGCAGAACTACTTCAATTCAAAAAGAAACCGCCGTCCAGAAGATCGGTACCTGAAGTGTCAGCTTGATCCAAAACCATCTACTCGTAAAGGGAAGAAAAGGCCAGCTTCAGAAACGCCAGCAGCAGTAGTTAAGCCAGTGGTCACAAGGAGTCGCCGCAGAAAGACAACACTGCCAACTGCAAACAGGGAAGATCATCCTTATTCATTGCGATCAAGAAAGTCTGCTGATCACAGTTATGCCAGCAGAAAGTAGAGGGTAGATTTTGAAATAAACAGAAAACAGAACACTTCTAACAAATGTGAACTTTCTACTTTCTCCCAGTTTCATCACTCATAGACCTGCAACCACAATACAAGAAACCACCAACAGACAATGGACCATGACTGGCATATGGTGCCATCTTGTGAGCTATACATCAATCGACATTCGAAGACATCACTCAGCATGGGCTGACAGACACAACTGCATAAGATTGACTACAGCAGACGACACTTTGAAAAAGCCATTACTACTCAGCGAAAAAACTGATTTATTAGAACAAGTGTAAAAGTTAGTTTCTCAATCTAATGTGACATTCTCCCCTCCCCCACAATTCATTGTTACAGTTTTTGCAATGTCTCTTTCACTCATAATCCAATAAATTTGCAAGAGCACCATGAATGGCCTGCTTCCAAGGCGGTTATGTCTACTTATGACACCAACCTGTACCAACACACAAAGTGGGGATAGGCAAGCGCAATCCGATTGAAGTCACCCTTGATATTGTTCACTCTCGGTCCACCAAAATTGTTCCTGGCTGCCGCAGCACCTGTAAAAATACCTAAAGTAAAGGCATGTTTATGTTTACACAGCACTGTATCCACTCCTTGGGATTGTTCAACGTGCTTAACAGTTCACTCCCTGGCTGACCTGTTCATTCCAACACCTTTTGTACTTATCTGGGAGTCTGACTTTGTAATGAGTTGGTTGTATTTAGTCAGTTCTGTGTCATGGCGTGCAACACCCAGAACTGTCATGTTCCTGAGAACAAAAAGAAGAGTTGTGGTTGGATATGGGTTGTCGGAAGAGTTTAAAGTTAACATCGGTTAGAGGCAAGGAAATGACCCTTTACTCTTTATCATGGTGGTGGCACTAATCAGCAGGAAGTTCAGCAAGAAGGATGTTCTCAGGAAGGGGATGTATGCAAACGATCTGGCCATGATAGCAGACAAAAAACAAGAACTACAGGAAGTGTTGGAGCAATGGAAGGGTGTGTTCAAGAAGGAAGGACCGATAATGAGCCGGGAGAAGACAGAAGAGATGCGGGTTTGACATCAGAGAGAGGACTTGAACATTAATTTGGATGATAAGGAGTTCAACCAAGTGGATGGTTTTGTGTAACTTGGAGGAATGGTTAATGAGGATGAGCATTCAGAGGTAGAAATGCGATGCCGGATACAACAGGGAGCGAATGCTCGGGGAAAGGTAGAGGGAGTCATGTTGGACAGAAACATTTTGAAAAAGCTGAAAAGGAAAGTCCTGAGAGCTTGTGTTACACAAGCATGCCTTAATCTGTATCTGGTGACAGTGGCGTTGACAGAACAACAACAGCAGCTGCATGGTTGGTTTTGGTTTGTCGAATAACACGAACAAAGAGGTTTGACGAAAGAAGGATGAACGACCTGAGGAAATATGTGATGCAACAAAACAGTTCAACAGGAAGATTGGTGAGAAGCAAGGTGAAATGGGTAGGCCACATGGTTAGGATGGATGCAGACATATTAGTAAAGAGAGTGGAAGAGAAAGGTGAAAAAACATCAAGGATGCAAGAAAAGGGGAACGAACAGCTAAGATCGAAGGACTGCGTGCGGTGGGATATGAGAAGATTGGGGGAAGATGAAAGATGGAGAGGGGGAAGATGAAAGATGGAGAGGGGGCAGCCGATAGAAAAGTATGGAAAGAAAAAACAGAAAGAGTGAAACGACAATATTTTACCTGAACCTAACCCATGAACATCAGTGAAAAAAGAGGAAAAGCACCGTTAGGGTTGGTAAAAAAAAGTTATGTTTAATAAATCCAATAATATGGTCAACATTTTTATAAGCAGTGTATAAATTGCTGATGAGAAAAAACATTATTTAAATATAATATTTGCTAAATATTTACAAAATCAATCTCTCATATGTATCTCTGTTTGAGCAATATGCATTTTACCATATGGTTGTACTTATATAAACGACGTACTTTTCTTGACTACAGCATGCTCATAAAAATCAAATATCCTTTGACAAGAAGGATGTACAGCGAAAGTATAAATAAAAACATTAAACAAATCAATCTGGTTACCAAAACATAAGCCGTTACTACTCAGCGCAAATACTGATATATTAGAACAAGTGTAAAAGTTAGTTTCTCAATCTAATGTGACATTCTCCCCTCCCCCACAAATCATTGTTACAGTTTTTGCAATGTCTGTTTCACTCATAATCCAATGAATTTGCAAGAGCACCATGAATGGCCTGCTTCCAAGGCGGTTTTGTCTACTTATGACACCAACCTGTACCAACACACAAAGTGGGGATAGGCAATTTACTCTCCAAAAAATGCACTATTTCACAGCCAATAGCTTCTATAAACAAACCTGTGAATATTCATGCTCAAAGGTACTCATGTCACATAATATGAATTTATTAAGTTCACATTTCACAATTTCACGTGCCCTACATTCGTGTGAAACAGTAAACAGGAAGGTCAACTGTGGTCTTACCCCATTTATAAAAGCAAGATGACAACGTGTATGGGTGTCGCCCAACTCGGAGGAAAACAAAGAAAAACAATCAGTTTTCTCTTAACTTTATGTCGAATGTCAAAACCGAGGTTGTAATTTAAACATTACATTTAACTACGAAACACATGCTGCTGCTGCCTTCTCAAGCTGATTTTTTAACGAAAAGGCATTGAAACTTTATTTAAATTTAAACTGTCCGTGAAGCAAGAGCAGAAGAGCAAGTTGTACTGGCGATTATCAATGATGGTCACACATTGTACAGACATTCAGACCAGTGACAATAGCAACGTTTATTATCAATGATGGTCACACATTGTACAGACATTCAGACCAGTGACAATAGCAACGTTTATTATCAATGATGGTCACACATTGTACAGACATTCAGACCAGTGACAATAGCAACGTTTATTATCAATGATGGTCACACATTGTACAGACATTCAGACCAGTGACAATAGCAACGTTTATTATCAATGATGGTCACACATTGTACAGACATTCAGACCAGTGACAATAGCAACGTTTATTATCAATGATGGTCACACATTGTACAGACATTCAGACCAGTGACAATAGCAACGTTTATTATCAATGATGGTCACACGTTGTACAGACATACAGACCAGTGACAATAGCAACGTTTATTATCAATGATGGTGACACGTTGTACAGACATTCAGACCAGTGACAATAGCAACGTTTATTATCAATGATGGTCACACGTTGTACAGACATTCAGACCAGTGACAATAGCAACGTTTATTATCAATGATGGCCACACGTTGTACAGACATACAGACCAGTGACAATAGCAACGTTTATTATCAATGATGGTGACACGTACAGACATTCAGGCCAGTGACAATAGCAACGTTTATTATCAATGATGGTCACACATTGTACAGACATACAGACCAGTGACAATATCAACGTTTATTATCAATGATGGTGACACATTGTACAGACATTCAGACCAGTGACAATAGCAACGTTTCAAGAGTGCAATGAAATTGTCTTGTTTCTTAACTAGCAACCATTTCTAAAAGTAGGTGAAAAGTCATAAAATATCTACTGATGACTATAGACATACATCCAAATGCCTTAACATACCCAGTAAGCGCTATAGCCAAGCGCAACTCCTCCTCCTGAATCACGAATAACAGAATCAGCTGTTTAGTATAATCAAGAATTGCTTAATTGAATCAGCCGCTTAATATAATTATTTAATTGGCCCTTCCCAAAGTAATTCTGATGAGCGTAGAGTGAACTGTAACACCAAAATCATGTAGCAATAAATGCATTGACAAGAACTCCAAGTGCCAGATTACGTAATGTCACGACAACAGGTAATTCACTAATCAACATTCTCACAAAATATCAGAACAAACCAGCGTAGCACAACTATGCGTCTACATCATTGAAACACGCAAACCGATTACATTATCAGACTGACTTGGTGGTGGGGGGCACTCAATACCGTAAACGCGTTTTTGATATATGTCGAATGATACCATTTTCAAGTTCAGCGGACTGAAATATACACCCTTTCCATGGCTGAAAGTCATATTCCACAAGTTAGACAAAATTATACCCTTTTTAAGTTAATTGAGTAAAACCAAATATGCACCACTTAAAGTGTAAAGTTTCATGATATATTATATAGTATGATTCATGAAAATATTTTATTATATATTAATTTTAACTGAAATTAGGCAAAGTTCCTCTGAAATGAGATATGTCAAAATGCATATACCAATTACCAAATCAATGTGATTTAACTGATACCCCAAACACACTGCATGTGTTATGTGCGCTTTGTGCGTTGGACACACAAAACATAACAATAAAACATGGCTTTTGTCAGAAGGATGATATACTGACTCGAGTGCCCTCCCCCCGTTATCATCGTGACTATCACCAGCGATTTATAGTAGAAACGTTGCTGACATCATCAGCATCTTAACAGTGTTGTGTAAGTACATTGTACAGCACAACAAAGATCGAACTAATGATGCACCTTCTGTAGGTCGGACGAACTGCCTTTGATGACACACGTAGAACAATGTTCATCTTTCTGTCGTTCAACGGTTGCAGTCCTCTGTAGCAGTTCCCCATCTTACCCTTTATACCTGAGTAGTATTCCAACCAGGTGACACTGTTCAAGTTCCGGAGCACTGCTAGCTGTAACCAGTGGCATACATTAAGTTATTTGTCGGGTACAGCTATACATCACATCATATATATATCGTAGCAAGTGTTGTATCACGATAGTGACCATGTCATGTTTATAACGTGATTTTCAACGGGCCATCGATCACTGTGATTCACATACACTTTTACACCTACAGTTGCATAACCTGAGATACAAAATATAATTCAAAACATTAGATAAACAAATGAAACATAACTAAATACATACATAAAACATAACTAAATACATACATAAAACATGTCATTACAACTCTAGAAACATCAATCAATTTATTAATCCATAAAATACAAATTCTTATTTATTATAAATTCTAAGGAATAATAAATAAATTATAAAATAAAGTAAAACCATTAAATAAAAACTATCAATTTACAATTGATGAAATATCAACATTCATAATAAATGTAACATTAACTGTCATAACATTGTTATATTCCGGACCATAAGAAAATCTACACATTTTTGATACCATTGAACACGAATTATACCTCAACAACAATACTACAAGTTAAAAAGAAACTGTTGTGAGAGTATGAACAATAAAAAAAATTATAATGTTATGAAGCCCTCAGTATAAACTGTTGCCTGACTGTTCAGCATTCGACTTCTCGGAATACATCGAGCATTTGCTATAGTTGTCCTGTTCAGCCATAACAGTTCGAGATAAATAATTAATATTATGTTAATTAAGGGAACAATTTTCATTCTACCTGCAATCCTTTTTATTTGCATGGCACGTTGAACGTTGATTGCTAGTTAGGACGACTGAGGAAGAACAGTGTACCTGTTTGCTAGAGATTTTGACCTTTGTGGAGAAGATAACGCGATTAACTCCTTCCACGCAAGGCGGGATGGTCATACTTCCATCATAGTTAAAACATTTTGCAGTGTTTCTTGGGAGCAAATTACGCACTCTTAACGGCCTCACATGTGTGCGTTGGCCTAAAATGGAAAACATGTGTCATCATCACACTCAAACTCCCCACCATTGGCGCCACTAACCATTTCACCACAGCCACAGCATACATTTGATATGCAGATTCTTTCACACATTCAGTACTGCCTCTTGTTCTGTCACTAACTTCCAGTGACTGTCCTCGATCGACGTCCCTTCCTTCACGTTTTTGCCATCCTCATCCCAATCTCAGGCCATTTTGTACATCATCTTCTTTCCACCATCCTCATCTAGCTTGTTATACACGTATGCTTCCACATCTTTCTTTACCTTATCGGTGGATCTCTGTTTCTTTATTCTTTTGCAGCCGGTTGATCTTTTCTTTGTTTGATCCTCTCTGCATCCTCCCAAGTTTTCTTCGTTTCAAATACTTCTTCTGCTACTTACTTCATCCACCACCCATGGTTACTTTGATGTTCCGCCCTTTTGTTGTGTTCTTCCATACAGCTCCTCTGCAGCTCCAGCACATTCATCTCTGTACCTATTCCATTTTTCTTCCAACATTTACACTTTCACATCCAGGATATCAAAGAATATTACAAATGGTGATGTCTACACCACTTCTGAACTGCATATGAAATGCACACGTGCATCACATACATTACTGTAACATTGCAAGCAAGTATCAGTGCCAGACTTTTTTATTTACTTTGGATATAATGTGTATCACATGTACAGACCTATCCTCAGGCTTTGGGGGATTCTTGTGATAATTTTTGAAAAATGTCAGTCAAATAAAATTTGAACCCAACAAACCCCCTGAGAACGGGCATGCATGTACTGTTATCTCAAACAAATACTTAATTATTAATTGATAGAACCGATAAAATATCTTTATTTATTTTATTATTGTCAGGATCTTAAATCATGTTGTTTAATCATTAATACCTTTAAACGGCACACATTTCGCAGCCTCGATGATTGATCTGTATTCCATGTTTTCTTTTTGTTGTTCCTAGATCGTCAATGAGAGAACGTCAACAATCACTGCATGTTTGTTCAATGTTGTAAAATCTACTGGTAGGCTGCTAGATGTATTAATACATTTTAATAAATACAATAATAATATATAATATAATAATACAATCATAGGATTGAATAACAGCACAATAAGTACAAAATATGCGTTTGTTAAAATTATATGCAAACATTTGTAGGTTAGAAAATAATGTCAAAGATACTAGAAATCAATGTATGCATCATAAGGTGATTACTGGAGCAATGGCACACATTAAAACATTTATTATGACTAAATATGGTAATATTTACATTCTAAAATAATGTCACTGCGAGCATGCATGATAAACTTCCACTGATTAAACAGGCACCAGTTGATAAAACAGGTCTTTGTCGTGTTTGTTTTCACTGATTGGTTGAGCATTGGTCAATGTCCTGTCCATTGATGCAATTGTTTAGTTTGAAATGCAATGCGATACAAATACGCAGACCTGCCACAGTGTTTGGTTGAAATCCGCAATTTTGTTACTTGAAATTCTGTATAGAGGCGTACAAATCTGTGTAGCATTTGTCATTGGTTTTCTGACCTATAGAATTTATATTCTGATCAAGTGTCATGGTCACCATATACCTTTATAGGCATTACTTTCTATTTCACAGCATTGGTATTAATTTTTTTAGTTTTTAATCTGTATTTTAACACTCAAGAAATGTTGTTTTAGCTTAATTTAAATTAATTTCATTTACTGAATATTTTGAGCATTTAGTCCACACATAATTTTTATTATGTGAAGCGCTTTGATTGATTTTGATAATTTACCTAAAAAGCGCTATATGAAGAACCGGTATTATTATTAGTATATGGGGTAACTTGCGAAAGCGTCAATAGCCTTATGCTGTAGTATACAGACCACTTTTGTCTTTTTTTGCTGAATAGTGAGAGGATCCGGCCAAAAATAATTCCATAGCTTGTTTAATAATTCTATTCAAACTAAATGACATATTTTCACAAATGAGCATGCATGTCATAGTGGATACTACATAGGTTTGATTTTTGTGTGAAATGATTCAAATCGAGACATGATCTGAACAAATTAATGAAGGAGGACCTTTTAATACGATGTTTGAGGCAAGACACAATTTCATAAAAATTAATATCACCTTGAAGAGAACTGACATAACGGCATACTTCTTCTTGGACCTTCCCTCATGAAGTTTGTGAATAAGCGTCATCTGCAACACACATAACTATTGCATTAATACGTCAGGTCGTTGAGTCTCCCGTGAACAATGGGATTATCAATATCAGTTACTAAATGCTTAATCTCAGATGACAATTTAATTCCTCCTCGATTCATCATCGGCGACCTTTCAGACAGAATGTGTACAACAGATAATGTTTTATTTCAGAAAAACTGACTCGCAAGATTACTCGTTTTGTAATAACAATGTGCAATTACAACCACTACTGAAAGATTCCTATAAAAAGCACAACACTTTCAAGAAAACCATAAAAAGGCACAATGTTTAATTTGCATTTGTTCAACAGGAAGAAAATAGCTGTACAAAAATGAAGTTATGTGACAGCGGTGCATAAAGTATTTTATGGGAGATAACAAGGCAATGAAGGTGATTAGACCTTTTATGGTAGAGAGAGTATTAGCTTAATTACCCCCTCACGTGTAGGGATACACTGGGCTATATAAGCAACCATGTGACCTAGAGCCAGCCTCTCTCGATTCCCAAGTCAGCTTGTGTCATTGTGAGACCTTTGTGCTGCAAATATTTCCGAATTTCTATTGTTACTGGTTAATCGTATCGCTGAATTTGTTGATTTTATTGCAAAATCAGTTTTGTTGTTCGGTTTATTGTTGCGTGATCTTATAAGGAGTTTTCGGAAGGGTGTTTCAGGTGAGTGTCTTCTGCGAAGACTGACGCTGGACATTTTGTGACCTTCGACCCGTGAGCTGAGAAAGGTAATCGTTGTTTACGCAATACCGCACCGTTATGCAGTCGTAAGTGAATCGAATTGCACTATTAATTTGTCGATGGTTGCTAAACCTTTGGTTAGTTTTGGGAGAGAGCCACGGGTATTGGTTGGGGCGTTTGGTCACCTCGACCGAGGTAGGTTATGCGCCAGTGCCAGTGTCTGTCCGCGAGGGTTGGCTTGCCGGATCGCTTTCAACGGTTATCGGGGCAGTGCCGTTGCGTTGAGATCTTCCGTCGTGATGGAGTTCATTACAATGCTCTGGGAAATTTCGAACTGTGGATGAGCGTGACATGAGCATGAGCTGGGGTGATGGTGTTGCCATATAACTTTATAAGCCTATAGGCGGGTGTAGGCTTTGGGAATGGCTTTGTGCATGCATTTGTGTGATAAGGGGGGGTTAACCGGTTTGTTGCAACGGCTTTCCATCGAGTGAGGCGATAGTCCCAGCAGGGTGCGGACAGTGGAAATGGTCGGAATATAATACTGTCCCTAGGGTGTGTAGGGCATGTTTATTTTAATTTGTCTTATTCAGCCATACAATGAAAATGGTCGCATCATGATATCAGTCCATACGGTGTACAGGGCATGCTCATTTTAATTTGTCTTATTCAGCCATACTGTGGAAATGGTCGAATTATGATATCGATCCCTACGGTGTGTAGGGCTTGTGCATTTTCATTTGTCTTATTCAGCCATATGGTGGAAATGGTCGAATTATGATGTTGGTCCCTACGGTGTACAGGGCATGTTTATAATTGTCTTATTCAGCCAGACGGTGGAAATGGTCGAATTAGCATATTGGTCCCTACGGTGTACAGGGCATGTTAATATTTTGTCTTATTAGCCAGACGGTGGAAATGGTCGAGTTAGCATATTGGTCATATTGGCCACTACAATGTACAGTGATCACGAAGCATTGGTTTACCAAGTCTGGTATCGTGGTAGTATCACTAGTCAGATCATTGATCCGATATTCATTGATCTGATATAAAATGGTAAATCGGTTACTGGGAGTATTAAACATCTGACACACACAGTTAATTTTTTCGAGGAAATGCGATGCATAGACATGTATTTTAAGACATATTTTCGTCTATTTTGTTTGTCATTCGTTGCCAGGTGGCCTTACTGGTACGTCACATCTGTGCATTTGATAAATACGCCACATTTCACTTTATCGGACAACAATGTCCGCTACTGTTCGTAATGATCACTACAGGAAAGTAATTGAACTGCCTCGTGAGTTTTGTACATTTAATGCGTTGCTTATTAATATACAGTGAAGCTTTTTAAAGGTGCTCGTTCTTTTAAGGCAAATTCTGGTGCTAGCCTCATTTAGAGAGCCACATTCTCATCATTCGATATTGGTAATTATTAACTGTAAACAACTACTTCTAACACCTTCGCACTCCATTTATGAAATGACTGGCACTTGTTTCATTAGTGATGTGCAAGTATTTTCAGCTTTTGTGTAAGCGGCATATTATATTAGTAATACTAGTATTATATCAGGCACAAACCACCCTGACCAGTACAAACAGAGAGGTTTCTGTATTCCGTGGGGTGTCAACGGAGAAGGTTTTGTATTACATGCCCGGGATGTGTAAAGGGAGAAGTTGGGTCACACCACTTGAAAATATTGAATATTTACTAAGAAAACTAGTTTTGGTTATTTCCATGTGTTGTGAATGGAAAATAACTTTGGATAAGCTATGCAGTGTAAATGGCACAAATGTATTCCGTGTGGTGTAAACGGAGGAGTTTTTCTATTTCATGCGGTGTAAATGAGGAAATTGGATTAAGCCAGTAAGAATATTGAAAATTTAACTAATCTGTGCGGTGGAAGCGGAACAGTTTTGTCAACCCATGCTGTGAGTAAGCGGATGTAAATTTAGGTAATCCATGCAGTGATAGGGAGAAGTTTTTGTTATGTCCATGCAGTGGATATACAAAGATAACTTTTGCTAAGCCATGTGGTGTAAATGGCACAATTGTATTCCGTACAGTGAAAACGGAGGGATATGTGTATTCCGTGAGGTGTAAACGGAGAAGTGATATGGAGAATTTTTTTTATTTCTATGCGGTGTAAATGGAAATTAATTTTTGTTAAGCCATGCAGTGTAAACGGCACAATTGTATTCGGTGCGGTGAAAACGGAAAGTGATACAGAGAAGTTTTGTTATTTCCATGCAGTGTAAATAAAAAGATAACTTGCTACGCCATGCGGTTTAAATGGCACAATTGTATTCCGTGCGGTGTAAACAGAGGGGTTTCTGTATTCCGTACGGTGAAAACGGAAAGTGTTATGGAGAAGCTTTGTTATCTCCATGCGGTGTAAATGGAAATTAACTTTTGTTAAGCGATGCGGTGTAAATGGCATAATTGTATTCCGTACGGTGAAAACGGAGGGGTTTCTGTATTACGTGCGGTGTAAACGGGTGATATGGAGAAGTTTTGTTATTTCCATGCAGTGTAAATGGAAATTAACTTTTGTTAAGCCATGCTGTGAAAATGGCACAATTGTATCCCGTGCGGTGTAAACGGAGCAGTTTCTGTAGTCAGTGAGGTAAAAACGGAAAGTGTTACGGAGAAGCTTTGTTATTTCAATGCGGCGTAAATAAAAAGTTAACTTTTGCTAAGCCATGCGGTGTAAATGGCACAATTGTATTTCGTGCGATGAAAACAGAGGGGTTTCTGTATTCCGTGCGGTGTAAACGGAGAAGTTATATGGAGAAGTTTTGTTATTTCTATGTGGTGTAAATGGAAATTAACTTTTGTTAAGCCATGCGGTTTAAATGGCACAATTGTATTCCATGCAGTGTAAACGGAGCAATTTCGGTAGTCCGTGTGATGAAAACGGAAAGTGATATGGAGAAGTTTTGTTATTTCAATGCGGTGTAAATGGGAATTAACTTTCGTTAAGCCATGCGGTGAAAATGGCACAATTGCAGTGAGAAAACGCATGTAAATATGTTTTGTTTTGTCCATGTGTTGTAATTGGAAGATAAGTTTTATTAAGGCATGCAGTGTCAATGGCACAATTGTAGAACCTTTTATAGTCCGTGCGGCAAATGGAGAAGTTTTTGCATTCCATGTACTATTTAAGCCATATAGTATTTATGCAAAATAACAACACAAGTCCAGCATAGCTTGAAATAGGCCAAAGAATGACATTTAGATTTATTACTTAAGGAGCAGGAAATTAGGCAAGCATACACCATCAAAATAAGATACATCCAATAATCTCAGCAAGCATGCCGGCCCCCAAAATGTGTTTACACATAATTAGTAAATCATGCCTATCGGCTACCCACTACCAGTACTATCTGTACCACTACTGACTTATATACAATTCACATGGTATCGGTGGGGGTCACTCCGCCGTGAATTAACCATACACATACATGTACAAACAGAAAGGCTGGGGTACTCGATCCCCCAGCCAAACATGATAAATGAAAAAAGTGGGCTAACCACCCAACATTCGTGAACACACATTTTATTGCAAAATCAGTTTTGTTGTTCGGTTTATTCCGCTCCGTTTGAAAAATCCCACCCACCCTCCCTAATATTGCGTTAACAGTTGTTACCCAGCTGTTATCTAATAAATCAAGTGGTGCATTATGTGTAGATACACTGTGAAACACTGAAGACAGAGAGGTAGTTCACAAAGTTTTTAATTTTTTGACGCTTTTCCCTGTTATAGTTTGGTACACGAGGTTTTGCATTAACGCTTTTCCCTCCACTAAGTTTTCAGTAGTGTACACAGGGTTTTTAGTGCGGGTACTTTTTACGAGTACATTTGTGTGGCTGTTTGGCCCTACCTCTCGGTCTGATGTGTTAGTAGTTATTGGTTGACTAATGTCTAGATACGTAACACCTTTATACATTGTGTGTTGTGTTACCATAATTTTTATTATGAATTGTTCACGAATGTTGGGTGTTTTGCCCACTTTTTTCATTTATCATGTTTGGCGGGGGGATTGAGTACCCCAGCCTTTCTGTTTGTACATGTATGTGTATGGTTAATTCATGGCAGAGTGACCCCCACCAATATCATGTGAATTGTATATAAGTCAGTAGTGGTACAGATAGTATTGGTAGTGGGTAGCTTATAGGCATGATTTACTAATTATGTGTAAACACCTTTTGGGGGCCGGCATGCTTGCTGAGATTATTTGATGTATCTTATTTTAATGGTGTATGCTTACCTAATTTCCTGCTCCTTAATTAACAAATCTAAATGTCACTCTTTGGCCTATTTCAATCTACGCTGGACTTGTGTTGTTATTTTGCATAAATGACATTTAGAAAAGTAAATGGGAATTTATGTCCTGGTGGCCACGTTACTACCACAACGTGTGACTGATAATTTGAAAACAAGCTAATAAAACTCCATACATAAAAAAATACAAATCCCTAATAACTTAAACAATTATCTTTTCATCATTACATTCACGTAGAGTAATGATGGAAGTATGTATACAAACTGAAAAACTAACAAAACAATCTTAAAATGTTACTAGTATGTAACACTTTTGTGATGAACTTTTCAGAATTGTTCATATATGACTAACAATATATATATATATATATATATATATATATATATATATATATATATATATATATATATATATATATATATATATATATATATATATTAACAAAATCAATGACAATATAAGCAGGCTGTCATTCTGTCAAACGCGATCATTGTCTGTACCTGTGAATATACAAAACTAAACTGACCTCCAACGGTGAGGTTTTGCCATCAATCTGATGTTCCGCCCCATGTGATTCGTTTTCACCGAAGTGAAAATGTATTTCTTGCAGAGTGTAGCTATTGAACTTGAAAATGTTCCCACCGATTTTCCAATCACCTCCAGCCATCTTCATCATCACTGTTGCGATAAATGGGAAAAAGCTGCGGTAGAAAAAACTTGGAGCCAACAAATATCGTATGCATATATAGTTTAAATAATAATACTGACTCTCTTATTATTAGTCTTGAACACTGACTGTATATTTTGTTTCTTGCTCACAAATGGCACGTGTCAATACTGTTTTGAAGTAGCATTCAAATGTTGCAAGGCAGCCAATCATGATATAATTCTTTACAGATCTACCAAAACAAATACACACTGCACACAAACATTTAAAGGCAAATGCATGTGTTTGTAAGCAGTCAAACGGACCAAACAGTTAAATTGCTATTATGGAAACAACCGTGTCATATGTAAAGCGCGAGGTGCTTATCTATGGTTGAACACTTAATTCCATTCTGTTGAATTTGCAAACTGCAAACTACAATGCACATGAGAGAAGAATATATGACAAATGCTATAATTAGCTTGGCTCATACAACATATTTATTGCTGCTTTAATAGATATTTACTGCTTAGATTTAAGTCGGTCAACCGTGGAGTCATCCAAAACGTGTGTTGGTGTCACTAGAAAACTGCGTCAGTCGAGGCGTTCAAGAGGATGGTTGAGCATGTTCTAGATGGGTTCCCCTGCAAGTGATACAGCCGACAACCTTATCTTTTGGAACATCCGAAATTATTTAGCGGTCAACGACGGTCTAATCGAATGGCTTTATCTTTAGGCTCATATAACCGTAGTAGACAGAAAATAAATAGCAGAAAAGCAAATATATTTAAACCTATGTAATCTAGCGTAATCAGTGTCTAGAACAAAGAGCAAACAGTCTTTTTCAAGACTACCCACAAAAAGTGTAAACAAAAATGAATTTGGCGTGTGGCCGCTGTGACAGCGGGACTAGTTTTGCAAAGTCCGGATGTGAGAAATTGTGAGTTGAGGTCCAGGATAAGGTTTTTTATTTTGAGTGAATGGTGTAAGAAGGCGAAAAGCTTACACATGGAGGTACACGAGTTTAAGGGGTTGGTTTAGATAATGATTATGGTGATGAGACTGGGGTGAACGTGGAGAGGAGACAAGGAGACATGTGGTAAGGAGAGATATGCCAGTGAGACCGCTGGCAACAGATAAAAGTGGGAGTCAAAATAAGCAGAACTGTAAGAAGAAATGTGGAAACAGGCAGAGTGTGCAGTAAAAGAAAGGCAAATTGTTCGCACCTGATTAGTCAAACATGAAATAAATGCACGTTATTAAGGCTCTAGAATGTCTTAGTGGTGCAAAATAGATAGATCGTGATGAAAATCCCTACTCTAGACATCAACATTTGCCCTCTAGTGTAAGTGGTTCAGATGTTATAGTTAATCAACGGGTTGCCGCCATCTTGAATTCTGCGCTCAAGGATTCAGAATGTTACTCTAGACCATTTCATGAGTCTGTGGTGCAAAAATCAGCAATAAATTGTAGGAGTGCGATTGCATCACTCCACGCAAGTACAGGCATGAATAGTGTACACACGTATCGATAGTTTATTCATGTCAAAGTATATCCTTTGTTACTGGTAAGCATTCCTCTGTATTACACCCCAGGTCAGATGGCGCTATATTCAACCATTCAAATTAGATTGGGCGAAAATGTGGTAAATCTGGTGACCATAGTAACACAAATATGGAGTTTCTTTCAACTGTCACCACTTTCGCAATGCAAGCAAAGAGTTATTTATCAAGTATACATATGGGTACTACATCCACTCTTTACATACTTACATAACATGTTGGTACTTGGTATCGTATTTCTTGAATATCAACATATCATGTATTATGATGTAATATGTAAGATGTGGAATTAAAAGGACTTCCAAAGTAATGATATGCTAAAACCTAAATAAGTACTTCTGTTTAAAATAGCAGATGTTGGTAACAGTTACTTATTATGTTCAAGTGGATCTGTAAATGATATCTAGCAATTAACATTGCAATAATGCAACATTTTAAAGTAATGTCTGAATTAATTATTCAAGTAAATTTCCCAGCATTGACGAATGTCATTCCTGAGCAGAAACTTATGCTGGTGCATAATGATTATAAATGCCAGATGTTTATTTGGTTAATTGCGACAAAATAGGAAAACAATCTGAGACTGTACAATGTATGTTATTTAGCAGGTAAATAAATCAAACTTTAGCCAAGAACATGCTATGTAATGCATTGATGAAAATTGGTGTCATTAGTGATCACATTCATCTGTTTCAATTACATATTGCTACATAGTATAAGTATCCAATCTTTAGAAGGGCAGACATCAATGTACACACAGGTACAGCTGAAAGCTGTGTGTCAGTACTTTAGTTATTGATATTTATTCCTATTCCAGTCAAGTAGCAATATAGGCATGAGTGAGATTAAAGTACATACATATCATGCGCGCAAGCACGCACTTTAGCATGCATACATGCACGCACACACACGTGCAAACCTGAGCAAAACATCACTCACCCATGTTTCCTTTGTTTAACAAAAATGGACTGCCTTGTCGATTCGCGTAGCCGAATGTAGCAAAACCTAGTTGCCATCCAATATAAATTTTCTTTCCTTTCTTGCTGTGAATGTTTATGGGGGACTGTTCGCTGCCGTTACACGCGGGATGATAGGATGCCCATACAGATGGATCTGTCAATCAACAGCAACCATTATGTTGAGCAATGCAAAACACTTTGTTTTCCCAGCATGCAGTACATCTGGGATAATTCTTCTTCCAACATGCATGCCCATGTGTGATCACATAAGATAGTAATCTATAAGAAAATTAAGATCTATAAAGATCACCTGGAGAGGATGGGATGTAAAAATGTGAGGTTTGATGAGAAAACAACTGTGTTACAATTTCAGAGCTATCCGTTGAAAGGAAGTGAACGCTCACATGATACAACGTTTACCATTATACATAAAACTTTAATCCTGAAATTTCAATTTTCCCTGTGACCTGTTAGTCAGACAAGGCTTATAATAGTTATATATATATATATATGTCTTAATGAACCAGTTGATTGAGCTAAATTTTCAGTGAATAAGCCTTGCCTGGTGAACAGGGGAAATTGAAATTTCAGGATTAAAGTTTTATGTATAATAGTAAACGTTGTATCGTGTGAGCGTTCACTTCCTCTCAATATATATATACTGAATTGTAAGGTTCATCAACAAGTAATGGTCAGATTATTGTGGTTCATTAAAGTTTATAAATATGCAGTAAATAATGACACCTTGAATGTTTTTTAAATTGTGTTAAACTTGGCAGCTGAGTTATTTCATTTGTTAAACTGTTCCACGTTTTTATACTTTTGACAGTGAGTGACAATAGTCTGAGGGTGGTGTTTGTTTTTTTAACATAAAACAGGTTGCTTTGTCTGGTACCATACATGTGTATAGCTTTGGTTGGTTTAAAGAATGCCTGAATACGCTCATTTAAAGAATGATTATTTGCTTTATAAAGTATAATCATAGTCTTGTACGTAACTAAATCATGAAGTTTAAGTATTTTTGAGCTATGGAAAAATACAGATGTATGATCATGGAAATTAAGGTTATAAATAATCTGTATAGCTTTGGATTGATTGATACGTACTTCCCCATATCTCACAGCAATAGGACATTATGTGGTTCAACAAGTGATTGATATAATGTATGTAATGCTTGACAATCAAGAACATGCATAGCTTTATACAAAACTGCTATGCTTTTTGATACTTTTGTTTCAAATATTTTATTTGTCCTCTCCATGTTAGGTTTTCATCAATAGTTACAAGGAATTTTGTATGTGTTACCTGCTCAATGTTTGTTCCATTCAAAACTATATGCACATCTGTTCTAGGTTATTTTTTATTGTTAAACATTATCAAATTTGTTTTGTTCACATTGAGCGATAATTTGTTCACTCTGAACCACAGGCCTAG
This sequence comes from Lamellibrachia columna, assembly GCA_963662155.1. Lineage (NCBI taxonomy): Eukaryota > Metazoa > Annelida > Polychaeta > Sabellida > Siboglinidae > Lamellibrachia > Lamellibrachia columna. The sequence continues at coordinate 29,044,557 of OY759267.1, forward strand.
TAGATAGTGGCATGGGTACAATGACAAATATTTTTGGTAGTAAACATTGTTTAAACTAGAAGTGCAGGGGGGGGTTACTTAGAGGTGTCTCAAGCAGAACAAGAGGCCACTAGCACAGACAAACCAATATCAAAAACATTAAACATTATGGTAGAAGATACTGACCCTCACATAATTTGTATAACTGAATCATGGGCCTATATAGACATAACAGATGCTGAATTAGGACTGCCAGGATACGTAATGTTTAGGAAAGATCGAATAGGAAAAAGGGGAGGGGGAGTTATTTTATATGTTAAAGAATCTATTCAAGCTTTTGAAATAAAACTAGAAAGGGAAGCAGATTGCGATGAAGCTGTTTGGTGCAAAATTGTTTCAGGAAATTCAAAATTAACTATTGGATTAAAAAAATAAAAACACTATAAAGGAAGTTAGTAAAGGGGAATGTATCATAATGGGAGATTTTAACCATGGACACATACAATGGAATTCTCTACAGAGCACAGGGAGTGAGGACCAACAATTTCTATTTTTAATCCAGGATAGCTTTCTTACTCAGCACGTACTAGAACCAACCAGGGGAGAAAAAGTATTAGATACAGTTTTGTCATCACAAAAAGAATTAGTGGACAATGTAAAAATACTTGAACCATTGGGTAACAGTGACCATAATCAAATACATTTTGACATCAATGTAAAATCAGAAAGTAAAAATAATAAAGCATACAAGAGAAACTTCCACAAAGGTAACTTCAAAGATATGAGAAAATTCTTAGCAAAGCTAGATTGGAATAACATGCTGATGAATAAGACCGCAATTGAATTTTGGAATATTCTAAAATATGAAATTGAGAGTATCATCGATAAATTTGTTCCCTTCCAAAAACAAGGAAAACGGTGTAGAAAGAAACACTTGTCAAAAGAGGCTATTAGAAAAATAGTGTTAAAACAAACTATGTGGAGGGTTTATAGGCGTACCAGAAAGGAAGAAGACTATGCAAAATACAAAGAGGCACTTAATGCAACTACAACTGAAATCAGACAATCTAAAAGAAGCTATGAGCAAAAATTAGCATGTAACATAAAAAATGACAGCAAGAGTTTTTATGCATATGTCAGGAGTAAACAAAAACGTACAAGACAAGGTTGGACCTCTAGAAGACAGTGCTGGAAATATAATATCACAGGGGTTTTTAATGGCGGAAGACCTAAATGGTTACTTCAGTTCAGTGTTTACCAAAGAAGATATTAGTTCATTACCAGTTGCTGACGCTAAATTTCAGGAGGCTAAATCTGACTATTTAGGACCGTTAGTTGTAACTCCAGAAATGGTAGCTAAGAAAATAAAGGCAATGAAGGATAATAAATGGGAGATACTGTTCTGGGTACTACTGTAAAAGAAAAGGACTTAGGAGTTACAATAAGCGCTGATATAATAGTTTCAGAGCAGTGTGGTATTACAGCTTCAAAGGGTAATCAAATTCTTGGATTGATTAGAAGAAACATAACATACAAGGGAAAAAAGTTAATTATACCTCTTTATAAAGCAATAGTTAGACCTCATTTAGAATACTGTATACAAGCATGGAGACCATATCGTAAGAAGGATATAGATACGCTTGAACGCATACAAAGGAGAGCAACTAAAATGATTCCAGAACTGAGAGACCTTAGTTATGAAGAACGCCTGAAAGAATGTGGTTTAACAACTCTAGAGACAAGGAGGTTAAGAGGAGATCAGATTGAAGTTTTTAAGATATTGAATGGGTGTAAAAATATTGATAGAAATATGTTTTTCTCACTCAAGAAGAATAGCAGAAATAGAGGACATGAGGTAAAATTAGTAAAGGATCAATGTAGATTGGACATCAGGAAGCACTCGTTCTCACAGAGGACAATAAATGAATGGAACAAATTGTCTACAGATTGTGTAAATGCTAGCAGCGTGAATATGTTTAAAAACAAGGTTGACACATATCTCAGGAGGGCGGGTTATAAGTAGATGAACATTGTTGGACTCTCTATAAGCCAATGGCTTCCTTGTCCACTTGCCATCTGGGCCTTTGGCTTGGATGGCAAATCTTGTTAAATATTGTTAAATCTAGTTGTTTTAGTTCTTTGTTAACTACATTAGTTATATCATCAATGTTACTAGCCCAGTAAAAAAAATTAAAATTAGTATCATCTGCAAATAGAATAATATGATGTAGCTTAGAAACATCATACATGTCATTTATGTACAAGATAAATAGTAATGGGCCAAGGATTGATCTATGCGGGACTCCACACTTGATTTCCTTGAATTCTGAGTTACTGTTATTATAGCATACATATTGTCTATGGTTGGATAAATAACGTTTTATCCATTCCAGAGCCAAACCCCTTACTCCATAGCATTGCAATTTACTTAGCCATATGCTGTGGTCAACAGTGTCGAAAGCTTTTTTAGATCGATAAAGACACCAAACGTTCTTTGGGATTTATCCATTGCAGAAGTAACCTTTTCGACAAATTCAGTTAGAGCTAGTGAAGTCGAATGATTACTTCTGAAGCCATACTGTCCATCTGACAGTATGTGTTGTGCTTCAATGAATGATGCTAGCCTTTTGTTGAATATTTTTAAAAGTATTTAAAAAAATTGGGATAAAAGAGATATTGGTCTATAATAAGAAAATTGAAAATGATCACGACTTAAATACAGGAATGATTTTTGCCAATTTCATATCATTTGGAAATGATCTGGAAATCAATGATCTGTTAAAAACGTGGGGGGGTGTATGCATGGTGTGGGAGTGTGTGTGTGTATGAGTGCGTGTGTGGTGTGTGTGTATGTGTGTGTGTGCGGCTGTGCGCGTTGTGTGTGTGTGGGGTGTGTGTGTGAATGTGTGTCTGTGTTTGTGTGTGTGTGCGCGCGCGTGTGCGCCCGCGCTTAAATGAACCACAATAATCTGGCCATTATCTGTAAATATCAACCTCGCCATTCAGCAGTCGAAACAATCCAACAAGTAAACAGATAATGGTCAAACGATATGAAATAAACGTGGCTCATTGAGACACACTTGGGCCATGTTATATCTAGGCTAGATATAGTAACGATTTGACAATACAAACATTACCAGATTGTCTGCCTTTAACTGTCACAGTTCCATATAAATATTATGGCATGGAGATCTAAACATATTATGATGTACCATTTATGACTAACAACAATATGTAATTTTCATACTCCCACTTAGCTGCCATCAGAACATGGAGTTACCATCAATGCAATCTTAGAGATATATTATTAATATAAATTATACTGGCATGATACCAGTGGTATCACAAAATAGACAACAAACTTACTATTTGGGCCAACATATCCCCATGGCCATTCGGTAGTAGTAGCGCCTGGTGTCATTGTGGTGACTGGATTACATACAACAACAAAACAGCATGTCAAATTAAAAGTACAAGACATTTGAAACTCACTGTATCTACCCAGTTAATGGTTTTCAACACATGCATGCACACACGAATGCAGATGAACTAATCTAGATGTAATACATACATAATATTATAAACGTCAAAAAAATTGTGACGAAAATCAATTCAAAAAATTAATGAAGAAGTTATCAGCTCCAGGTGTATTTTTTCTTTATGGCTATTCTATGGCTTTTGTCCCATTTCTGACCAATACATGTATGAAAAGGGCCCCACCTTTGCCCTAGCCTATTTGGTACGTCAACATCAACACACAAAAACATAAAACTGTCATAACCATATCAATTGAGTATGTCTGTCATATACTTTTCACCCATCAAACTTTTCAGTTGTAAATTATTAAATATTTTATGTGTAGAAAAAAATTTCATCACCTTTTCTGACACTTGGAAGTGCCATTTTACCCTAAATTACCTAATGTAAAATAATATCATCAACAAAAGCGCTCATTTTAAAGTACACTCAAGACACTCATTTTCAAAGTAATTTAAAAAAAAAAATTAGGTAGCTTGGCATTGGGCTGGTGTAAATCATTTATTGCAAGGCAAACAGACATTAGACAGATATTACGGAGGGGGCACTTAACATGATATATGCACCAAAAATAGTGGGGGGCCCAGTTTCAGCACCTGTGTCTATAGCCCCTTTCACAGCGAGTTGTTGTTGTCATTATGTGAAATAGAAGAAACCAATGTGAAGGACGCTTCCGAATTTGCGCATGATCTGAGCTTACCTAGCGTCGAACTTAGAAGCTTCTCCCTCTCACAGTGCAGTTATGCCGGGATAACTTTTCTCCCGAAAAACTAACCCGAGTATTTTAGTGGAATAGCTAATCCGGACTAAATAGCTTTCATAGTGGTTTACTCCCGGCATAACTCGACTTATCCCGGACTAACTTCTCACTGTGAAAGGGGCTTAAGACAATGCATTCCTTGTGTATTCATGTCGGGGGGAAATCTGCTATAGCATATTGCCATTGGCACAAGTCAAGACTAATTAATCAATTAATAGAATATGCCGTTTTAGGACACAAATTTGAATAAAACTCTTTGTGCAAGGGATTGATAGTCTAAATAACTAACAATAGTAAAAGTTATTTCATCAAGTGAGTGCAAACAAATTGTTAAAATAAATAGATTTTACAATTATCGAACGACGAAAACATGTTTCATAAAAAGATGGGTGATCTTTTACTTTCTGACCTAACCATGAAAATGACCACCAAGAGCACCCAAACTTCCTCACGTAATCAAAACAAGTACATTTACTTTCTCAAAACGAAAAAATTTTACAACAAAATAAAATGAAAATATCGCCACCTCCTACAGCTATGACGGGCTTACTGTATTCAGCAGGCTAGCACAGGGCATATATATTATTTATATAATATATATATATTTTATATATATATATATATAATATATATATGTATATCTGAGCGTTACAAAGTTCCTAGACGCACAACAATCACGGCGAACGCCTCAAGAATTTCATAGGTACAGTTTTCATGTTTATGCAAGATTCATCTACAGGTGTATCAGGTAACAATTTTCATTGTATCTAATAGTGGTAGCATATCTATTAGTGGGGCGGCATAAACCAACATATCCATTACATTGTGCATTTTGCGATAAAAGCAAATTTGGCACACATGTAGACACTTATATTCTGAACAGATCTGGATATTGAGCCATCGCAGGTTTGGCCCCTGGTGGCTGTGGCAGCCATTTTACTAAATGGCCGCCTGCAGTTAATGTTATTTTACTTACCTGCTCAACTGGGGAGTTCTGCAGGTCGACAGTGGAGGTTAATTCCCTTATGAAGGTCCAAAGGTGCTTAGGGAAGAGCAAATAAGTCTAATTGGACTAATTACTCTAATTAGGCAGAGAGGTTCAGAATGGAAGCCAATGGTGAATGTAGATAACAATAACTGGCTTGGCACCTGGTTGTAGTAGTGGTGGTGGTGGCGGTGGCGGTGGCGGTGGCGGTGGTAGTTGTAGTGAGCTGGACAGTGCCAGTGATGCAGTCCATCTTGCATTTCCTGCACAGATCGTTCGCTGCCATATGTTTGGAGAAGCCAAACCCTTCAATGGATTCCCTGAAAGCTGTGATGGTACAGATTCTTCTTATCATCCTTCAATGGATTCCCTGAAAGATGATAAGAAGAATCTGTACCATCACAGCTACTTGCCCTGGTGAGCATGGTCATGGAGGGTCCCAGCATCAAGGACCAGATGGCAGACCCAACCCCTGCAGCACTTGCCATCGGGAACAGTGTCTACCAACAGTTTCAGAGAGCAAGTGGTCTGCCCTCCGAATATGCGTGGCAAAGTGTTCACAACTACCGCCATAGATAACATAGATCACAGCCCCAGTGCAACAACTGCGAAGGAGTCCTTCCATGGTACTGATACGTCTCCTTCAGCATCCCTCTTTCGCTGGTGAAGGAATGGATTGAAGCATTGTAAATGTTGGAGGATCCGGGGATGCCATCTCCAAGACCGTCAGCTACTTGCCATACTACTATACTGATGTGCCCCCTGTCACCAGCTGCTAGAGTGGCGCCACTGGCCGTCAGAGACGACTTCAAACAGCAGACTGAGGAAGAATACCTGTGGCTAGAACAAGCAAAATGGGTCCTGGAAGACAACACTGGGACTGAGGATAACACATCTTGGGCCGCATTTCATGCCAGCCGACAGCCACCATGGCCACTGTGTGGGCACGATCCGGCACTCACTGGATGTCGTGGAGCATCTGAATCCTGGGCAGATGCCAGTGGTCACCTTCGATCAGCCAGTGTTTGCCTTGGCCAAGCAAATTCAGTGGAAGTGGTCGGAGAGCTACGACGAAGACAAGTTGATGGTGATGTCTGGTGGGCTCCTCATCGAGATGGCAGCCTTAAGGATGCTGAGGGACTGGCTGCAAGGGAGTGGTTGGGTGCATGCACTGGTGCAAGGGAGTGGTTGGGTGCATGCACTGGTGCAAGCCGAGATTACCTTGTTGACATTATCTCACCTACATATCAGGGCGCTGGCTTTGTTCCGCCGACAGTAACCTACTAACTGTACCACGCCATGATATGGAATGGCATGGTCGATGGGGTTTCTCCATGACGACACCAAGCCTTTGAAACGATCTTCCGATATATATCCATGTCGCTGATTCACTCAAATTGTTTAAGTCTCAACTTAAGACACACCTTTTTAAGACAGCGTTTGAAGATTATTTATAGAACCCTTTTTACAGTAACTATTATATATCGTCACTAACATGGTTTATCTTTTATTGAATTTTACTTATTCATTTATTTTTATTACTTGATTTTAAAGCAGTGTTTACTCAGTATTTAGCCGATACTTTATTTTACATAAGTTATTTCTTTACACATGTATATGTAAATTCCATATTATATGATTTATATCCTTTTTTGTAGCGATTATGTTTTACATGTTGTATTTTAAGCGCCTCTGAACATGTTTTATATCTGGATATGTGGCGCTACACAAATAAAAGTTATTATTCTTACGACGCCAGGGACAGCCGACTCCTTCTTGCGAGCCGCCCATGTCGCCCGCACAAGGACGACCAAATCACTGCAGCAGCACCATACATCCTGCAACACCGTGCCTATGACCACTACTGTCTGAGAGAAGCTGAGGATGCAGAAGATCAGCCAGAGTTTGAAGATAGGGAAGACATCTCCCAGTGTCAGTACTGGGCAACCGTTCTGGAACAGGAGGTGTTGGTACTGGTCTGCGTGCGTTCTCTGCGGCAGGCATCACTGGCAATGTACCTTGACACCCATGCTTTAGAATGCACCAACTATGCCAGGTGGATCCCTGTTCACCTGGGGGACATGGTAGAACTCCCAACAAAGCACCCAGATGTAGCCAGGAAATGCAGGGCAGGCAGCTTCACCTTACAGAAGATGGAGTGTTATATACGATCGACCAGGCACATGAACAGAACAACGCCTGCATCAAAGGAGATGGTGGAGTAGTTGGCCTCACTGACAACCCCAGCGCCCTGCTGCGTTGGATGGTTGCTGGACCAGAAGTTGCCAAGGCCACAGAAGAGTTCCAAGATGGGGACAAGCACTGGGGAAGGCGAGTAGATACACGTCATCAAGACCAGACACCATGTGTGCCGACTTCATTCTCCAAAGATGTCCGCTCCCTTGTTAGGGTGATGGAAAACCTTGGCAACCCCTTCAAGGAAGAGAGTGTGGATCTGGTTGTCCTTGACACAAAGGAAATGGCATGTCCTGCTGCGGTTGAGAGTGTCCGAAATGTAAAGAGGATTGACCAAGAACAGTTCCAGGCGTTCACTAGAGAATGGCTGGTGGAAAGAACCAAGCCTATTTATGATGCCATTCGTCGAAAACAAACTGAAGGTGTTCAGTACGTCCACTCATGCTGCCAGAACTCACAGACGCACTGCTGAAGTTCTCCGATGTACCATGTGACATATCAGAAGATATCATGCAAACCATCAATACGTTCATTATCCGGCTGTATGACAGAACCAACACATGCACGGACTTTGACAAGACACAAAATAAACTCTTCGCAAAGAAGAACAATGTGCATTTGATCCAGGCCAACCAAGGCAGTTCTGAAGGAGCATGTCAAGAGGGCGGCCTACCAGGTAGGCCATGTGTGGGGCCAGACACTGCTACTGGCACCGGAGTTGCTTCCACCAACCAGCTGGGGCTGGGACATGAGGACTGGATGTATGAGCCGCACTGGGCTAGACTACCCAAGGCTGCCCACTCCTGCTATGAATTAGCGTTATGCAAATGCAATAAGGGTTGTGTGAAGCGTAGCAAGTGCAAAAAGGCTGCACTTGAATGCACAGCTGTGTGTGTGCGTGATTGCGTGCGTGCATGCGTGCGTGCATGCGTGCATGCGTGCGTTCCTGGCCACTGAAGCGAACTGTGACAGAAACCATGGTAACATATGAACAAAACAGAACAGATTGACATCTGATAAGAACTGTTCAATTCGATAGATGTATTTCAACGTTGGTGTTGATTATGGCTATGTTTATTGATTGACCCATTCAATTTAAACAGTGTTCTTGAATACTTTGTACTTTGTGTTCAACTGTCTGGCTTGTAATCTTATAAAGCTTAACATCAATAAAAACAAGGCTCGTATTGCACATCAATGCTGTCTTTTTATCAATTGACTATTAAAACAGCATAATTCGTGCAATAACTCCTTGTCAATCACTTTACACAATCTTGCAGAAGCTAAGAATGTTAACAATCCCCACTTTAAGTCACCTAGTTCCTCTGGAGTTGGCAGTTCGGAACACGGATTAATTATGATTAAATTGTCTGACTGCTATTTTGTAAAATGACCGTCAGTGTTGTGGTTCACTGACCACACCCTTGGCTGGGCAGGTGATGCAATAATTGTCTTCGTACACTTTGAGGTAGCCTGTAGAAGTACAACATGAAGTGTGATAAATGCAAGCAAACAGGCAGAGAAAAGGCAGTGCAAATAGGCACATGTAAAATCTGCCAAGAGTGTGTTGATGCAGCAGAGTCTGTAAATGTGGAAGTACAGACAGTGTAAATGTACAAAAGAAACTTAGGGTAAATGAGTTATTGGCATACGTTAACACATATAGACAGTCATCAAAACCGAAAATTCAAATGGTCTGTATGAAATTTCATGCAAATCAATGAACCATGTTTTGCTGCCATTGACATTAAGAGATTACCTAACTTTAGCCCAGAGGAAATGGACCTGACATCAGTCTTAGAGAAGTTGGTAAGATTAGAAACAATGTTGTGGGCAATGTCTCCCTCTGCAGAGCAGAGCAAACGGACACTAGAAAAAAGTTGATGATGTACTTAACAAGGTACAGAAACATGGCATATTACTGCAGAAGCAAGAAGGGCAGGCAAAATATGCAGATGCTGTCCAGTTGCTGTCCAACATGCCCCAGAGGCTGAACGGCCTCCTAGAGGTACTAATCGGGCTACCGGTACAACAAATGCAATGAACACTCAAAAAGTGGCACACCCCGTACAGCAGGTCTCACCTAGACCTGTGTCCTATGCCAGTGGTACAAAAGAAAAAGAGAAACGTGTTTGGCACTGGTTGTGTCAGTGATTGTGTACAGAGGGCACCACCTCCTAGTAGAGATTTAGTAAAAGAAAGGGTGTCAAAGGTAACAAAAGAGATTGATCTCAAAGATCGCAATAAATCTAAAGGTGTGTGCGTTCGCTCATTGTCTAATATGTCACACAATGATGCCACGCATGATACATTTAAATTAGAAATATCTAAAGATGATCTCACGATGGTTTACAATGCTGACTTTTGGCCATGTGGCATCAACATTAGAAGATATTTCCCTCCTGAGGGAGGTGACAAACGAACTGGCAGTACAATGGTGAAACTGGTGTGAATTCAAGTCAAAATGAAACATAAACATGATGGACAATAAAAAGAAACTCGTGTTTGGCTCTTACAACTGTAAGCATTTTGGTGTTGACAAGTATGTTATTATGCAAACCTTGCTGGTGGCGTGTGATTTTTTGTTGGTACAAGAACATTGTATGTATAAAACACAATTTGTACAAAGATTGAACTCATTTAGCTCAAACAGTGTATGCGTTGTATCCAGTTCAATGGATGAGTGTGTCATTGATAGGCAGACCCTACGAAGGCTGTTCAATCATTTGTTCATCCAATATTAGTTGTAAAGTGAATAAAATAGAGTGTATATCTAAGAGGTTGTGTGCTGTGATAGTGACAGTAGATAGTATCAAGTTTGTATTGTTTAACACGTATATGCCATGTGACAAGGGTTATGCAAATCACGATTTATTTGATATAGACATTCTTAGTGAAGTGTGATATTTGTAACAAAACTGCATCACAATATTTTGTATTGGGTGGTCTCAAGTCTCAAGTAGTTATACTCCAAACAGCCCAATCTTGAGCTAATGCAGGAGTTTGGACCAACGGCTTGTAGTGTCTCTTCCGAAAGACACGGGCAAAGTGGGGTGAACGAAATTGCCCAAGCTTAGAAACGGCAGAGGTGGAATCGAATCACCGTCCTCTTGATCGACAGGCGATATTGATGACTTCAAGAAATGTGTAAATTGCATGAAGCATGGTAAAAAAGAAGAAAATGGCATATTTTCTAACCATATTAAATATGATACTAAAACATTGTTAAAGCATTAACCTTGTTCTACAATGGCATACTTATTCATGGGGTATCCCCAAGTGAGTTACTGATAGGTACTATGGTGGTACTTCAGAAACATAAAAGAAAGGCACTTCATAGCTCTGATAACTATAGAGCGTTGACCTTAGGCAGCATCATTGGTAAACTTTATGATGCCATTATAATCAAACAACAAACTGGAGTTTTTGACACGTCAGATTTACAATTTGGGTTTAAAGATGGCTGATCAACAACAATGTGTACTTCTATAGTAAAGGAAACTATTTCATATTATGTAAATAATGGTAGTACTGTACGTTTTATTACTTGATGCTTCTAAAGCATTCGATAGAGTAAATTACTTGATAAGGGTATGTGACCATATGTTGTAAGATTTTTCTTCACATGTACACCCACCAGAAATGTCAAACCAATTCAGTATTAAGAATGATGTTTGCCAAGGAGGTGTTGTGTCTCCACTTCTATTTGGAGTATACATGGTTGGGCTGTTGGATGAATTAAAAGACCTTGGTATTGGCTGTTATATTGGGCAACATTTCTGTGGAGATGCAGGATATGCAGATAACATTATACTATATAGTTCTGGGTTGCGAAAAAAATTATTAAGGTTTGTGAGAAATATGCCAAACTACATGATGTGTTGTTTAATGGGTCAAAAAGCAAACTATTAGTGTACAACAAGAAGGATGCTGATCCGCATTTTGAAATTAATGGTACGGATGTTTCTACATGTGAGAAAACTATACATCTGGGAAATGTACTTAAGTATGAAATGGTGTTTGATGGTATCAAGAAATTTAACTGTAGTGTAAATAGATTTATGTCTGAGTTTGGTTCACTTCAAACTGCCGTCAAAAACAAATTGTTTCATCAGTATTGTTGTATGGATCTCAACTATGGCCACTGTGGTATGGAAGCTACCATATGGTTCGCACAGAGATTTAATACCATTAATTGCTGAATGTATAACTTTAGATGTTGCTTTGTCTATAGGTTTATACAGTTTTGCAGAAAAGTAGCCTTGTCAGACAACATAATAATAATAATAATTGACTTCTATGGCGCCTATATCCTCAGGAACCTGAGCTCAGAGGCGCAACAACACAGAATCAGTAGGCGTAATCGTAAACAAGGACGCGCAAAAGTCAGTATCAGAACGAGGGACAACTGAACATTTATGGTGGGAATGCAATTTGGAATAGATGTCTTGAGTTTTTTACGGAAAATAGCAATAGTTTCGGATGTTTTCAAAGCGATAGGGAGTTCATTCCAGACCCTAGGCGCAGCGACAGAGAAAGCACGTTTACCCAAGTTAAGTTTTGTTTTAGGTACAATAAGTTGTTGTGAAACTGATGATCTTAGCTGCCTAGGGATATTTGAAAGATGCAGGAGACTAGCCAAGTAGAATGGTTGTTGTGTAGATAGAGCACGATATGCAAGAGTGGACAGCTTAAAATTAATTCGATAAGAAACTGGAAGCCAGTGTAACTGTTTAAGTAGTGGTAGTGACGGTGAAAACCGAGGCGCCCTGAGAACCACACGTGCCAGACAATTTTGTACTCGTTGGAGTTTAGCCAAGTCTCTTTTAGCAATGTTGTTTAGTAGTGAATTGCAATAGTCAAGACGGCTGCTAATTAGTGCCGTTGATATTGTTTTAGCAGTAGATGTAGATATGTGACGCCGAATTCGACGAAGATCACGAATATGATAGAAACAGGATTTACATACTTGAGAGATATGCTGGCGAAAGTTGAAATCACTGTCAAAGATAACACCTAGATTACGAACAGTATCTGATGGGAATGTATCACTGCCAAGCAGTTTAACAGGAAAATGGTTGATGACTTTATTTCGTTGTTGTTTAGTGCCAATAATAATAAGGTCTGTTTTATCTGGATTAAGCTTTAGCTTACTTGATTCCATCCACGACAAGATATCAGTAAGGCAATCACTAAAAGTCGAAAGAGATTCTTGTGCATTTGATTGTGAAAGTGATATGTAAACCTGTGTGTCATCAGCATAAAGGTGATGACTGAGATTACGATTAGCAATAACTTGGCTGAGCGATGTAGTATATAAGCTGAACAGAACAGGGCCAAGGACGGATCCTTGTGGCACTCCAAATGGTAGATGTTGTGGGCTAGATAATGTGCCAGATATGTTAATACTTTGATATCTGTCTGATAAAAATGATTTGAACCACCGAAGAGCTGGGCCAGAAATTCCAAAATATCTATGGAGGCGTTGTAAAAGGATTGAATGATCAATTGTATCGAAAGCAGCTGAGAGATCAAGTAAAGAGAGTGCTGTGACTTTGCCATTGTCCATGTTATCAACTATATCATTGTGTATCTTGAGAAGAGCTGTTTCAGTAGAATGGAATCGTTTATATGCAGACTGTAGATCATTTGATAAGCGATGGTTGTAAATATGTTCATGAAGGCGATTAGCAACTACTTTTTCCAATATTTTTGACAGAAAACTGAGATTAGAGATAGGACGATAATTCCTTAGGTCATCTTTGCACAAAGTTTGTTTTTTAATAAGAGGATTTACAAGAGCTTGTTTGAAATCCTGTGGAACAACTCCACTCTGCATTGAAAGGTTTATGATAGTAGTAATGGGAAAGATGAGTTGATCGATACAGCTTTTTAGTAGAAGTGTTGGAAATGGGTCAAGATCACACGATTTGTTAGGATATTTTTTAATAATGATGAGAACTTCATTAGTAGTTGCAGGTGTGAAACTCTGTAGTGTTTTTTCAGAAAGTGGCGGTTCAGGGAAATCATAGTCATTATTATTAATGAAAAAATAACATGGTTGTTAATTATATAGCAAATACAATGACATTTGCTTATAGGTCCATTATGGGCAAGTATGTAAGACACATTATGTCCAGATATAACACGACCCACCATGAACTGTGGTGTACGCCTATGAGTGCTATTAAGCATAAATGTAAAGAAATGTGGAATATCAATGTAAATGCAAAAATGATTTGTGAATTGGTGGAAATGACAGATTGTAACAATGAAACTGAGGAAGAATGTAATGCCATGATTTCATATCTCAGCACAATATGATTTGTTTTCTAGCTGTTATTTCTAACTTATGATTTGTTTAATATGCACGTTTGTGGATCTTGAGGGCGAATAAAGATGATAATAATAATAATTATGTGTGTGTGTGTGTGTGTGTGTGTGTGTGTGTGTGTGTGTGTGTGTGTGTGTGTGTGTGTGTGTGTGTGTGTGTGTGTGTGTGTGTGTGTGTGTGTGTGTGTGTGTGTGTGTGTGTGTGTGTGTGTGTGTGTGTGTGTGTGTGTGTGTGTGTGTGTGTGTGTGTGTATACATATCATGACACGTCTGATCAACTTTCCTTGCATAATCAATTGTTCCTGAATTATACAAATTAATTAACGTTTTATTAAAAAAATATTCTATTACTAGTCATTTACTATATCATACAATATGCACTCCTACTCGTACTTATATAAATGTACTTGTACTCAGCCTTTAGTAATTTACTCGTACTCGTGAAAATGTACTGGGACCAGGGCTGGAATACATACACATTGTATCATCCTTATTGGCGGGCTATTTGATCACCTTTCAGGTGGTTGTTGCTAAAATCAGTATATCAAAGGATTCTAATAATTTTGTCAGCATTATCGGTGGGAAATTTGCTTTCTGTTCCCATGGGTTATCGGTATATAAGGTGAAACTGCCCTCTCCCTCTTAATATCGGTCTATGTACTCTTCGTGATGGCATAGGCAAATCCCAACGTTGATCTGCGCGGCTTCCGTTTGAGAAGTTTGGTAGTCGCTATGAGGTTCATCAGAAGAACGGTGAATTGGATGCACGTCCACCATCTGCTAGCGAGCAACTATGTCTGTCCACGGTACCATGTGGCGTGTCGCTGGGGGTGACATATGCAGTGAGCGACGGCGCTGCCCAAACCAAGGTTGCCGGAAGCGGATCTCAATCAGACACGGCAGAGCTTTTGGGAGAAAACGCATGTTCCTTTGCATGATTTAATACAGTTTGTGTATTGGTGGAGCATTGAGAGCATGGATTATCCCACCATCCAGACCGAGCTTGGCATCACTTCTGAAAAAAACTATGGTAGACTGGAGCAACTTTCTGCATGACGTGTGTGCTCAACGTCTCATCAACAATTTGGTCAGAATCGGCGGCGTTGGCCACACCGTCGAAATCTAGACACATTCCTACAAGAATTCATCTGGCGCAGGCGGTATGGAGACGAGGCATTCCACAACGTCAAATCATATCGTACAAATGTACTCAGTGTAAATAGTGATGGAAGAAGAAAAACAACGGCTCTTTTTAGAGCCAACCAACACTTTCCAAAAGAAATTGCTGTTATGCATTTGGTGTTTATTCATAAATAAACCGCTAACTTGATCATAATTTTTTAACCTGGTATCAATTCGTATTAACAATTTGGTTTAATATTCAACAAACCCTAAAAAAACTTAATATTTAGCTATGCCATTATTACCAGGAATTGTCCCACATACATTTTCACAGTATACTATTAGTTATCGAACAAAAACTACCAGTGCCAATTTTGTTTGGTCGGCGAAAACAAAAATATTTAAAAATAGTTAAACGGTTTGATAGTTGCATTTTCTGTATCATAAATTTTAATTATTATACAACTTCAAAACCACATGCACTTAATATATATGGCTATAACGTATTCTGCTGGAAAAGGTGTGTTTCACTAGTTGAAGCACACGCACGCACACAAAACAATAATAATAATAAGTACACGTATACAGCGCCATAAATCTGAACAAAGTCCGTTCAGAGGAACTTAAAATACTAAGTTTATGAAATTAATGAGTTAAATAAATTACGTAAACATGATGCATGTACCCTTGTATGTAGTATATATATGTACGTATGTACGTACATGGATATATATATATATATATATATATATATTGTGTGTACAGTGTATATATAATTATATACACAAACAATCTGATGATAATATTATTATGAATAAAACTAACTACGCACGCATGCACAATTAAACACAGAAATACATAATACAATTTGATTTCAATCATAGCAGCGCTACCGCATGTCATTTGCATCGATTTTACGGTAGCCGTGGCGCTCTCACTCGGCTTCGTGAATCCGCCGAGAAGAGAGTCTGGCAGTAAAGGCATGGTCTCGTTGTTACCCACTGTCACCACTCAATGTTGTTTAGGCGGTTGTTTAGGCGTTCCCGTGAAGGCTATCAGCCAATCAGCATCATTAAAGACATTATGGAGATGCAACACTAAATAATTTTTGCCTGCTTTAACTTTTCAGTTGGACAATTGCGTCAATATAATCAAAGTTTAAAGTTAATTCGAATTGCATCGTATCAACTAATAAAAGTTAACTCTTATTTTATAAATTAGTCAAATGCCCGGATTACATCGTAATTAGCTAATTATGTATGCGCCCAGAATCTGGCTACGGCGCTACATGTAGGCGCCACACGTAGCCGTAGAAGAGTTCTTTTGTAAATGTTGATCGTTTTGAAAAAATAAATGTACTTTTTTGACCACGTGAACTCTGTGTGTAGTAGATATATGAGAAGTGTGGGTGCCCTTGGTAGGTATATCAACAAAAAATTCAAATCGATCAGATGATCATTTAAATGGTTCCACAGGATAGTGTGTCCTATAAAGTTTATAACACTTTTGGAATTTTGTTGATATCTACATTATTTCCGAAGTTATTCCACTTTTTGATCTCTGAAAATTAGCATTGATGTCTATACAATTTGGTTCCATTTCTTGTGACCCGGAATGCTGAGGACTGTATTTCATTTATATGAAAATAGCAATAGTTTTTAATGTATTGAACATATTGATGTGAAATAAAAAGGTATATGACCCAGAAACTAATGTTAATAATATATGACCTTGACATGACCTAATTAGTTGACCTACATTTAACCTTTGACCTATTTACATGGAGTAATGGGATTATTTGGTTGTAATTAATTAGCAAATGAGTTTATTAAACCTTTATGGGATGGAAATTGTCAATGTATCTACTTCAATGTCATGTGACTTGGTAAATCCATATTTTTGATGACCTAATTAATTGACCTACATTTTACATTTGACCTGTTTACGTTGATTAATGGGCTAATTTAGCTGTTATTTAATAGGTAATTGGCCTATTTAACTTTTAATGGATGGAAAATGTCAATTTATCAACTTGAATACTATGTGACCATGTAATTTTACATTACCTAATTAGTTTACCTGCATTTCACACTTGACCTATTTACAGGGAGTAATAGCACGGTAATTAAGCTGGTCCACCCATACAGGGCTAGGGGCATCAAAATAATTGTATGTGTTTAGATTATATTACAGTTAATTGTACATATTTTACCATGTATTAATTATGAAAAGGCTAGATGTTATTCAAAAGCAACCATTTATTTCTATATGCACATACGTTTCTTCTGACAATGTCAATGCCTATCTATGTTCGTCATATTTTTTATTTCTTGCAGGCAAATGCAATAGTGTGTCAATGTTCCACAAGCACACTGTCTCAGCATCAAGCACATGATTTTGTTTATCATGTTAGATGAGTGCATGGCAATAATTTCCATGTGTAAGAGTATAATGGTTATCGTAGACGACAGCACATTTGTCAAAACCAGAATTGATCACTTTGATGTCGCTCATCGATGGACGATGAATCTATCTCAAATCATCATTGAAGAAAGGAACAGTTGTCCTGAGATGAAGTCTTATATGATGTTGCAATAGTGCATGCAGTGTTATCTCCAAGGTGTTCATCATTCGATTCATTTGTATCATAACAGCCGATTGTAATCCATATAAATTACAAACTAGCTGAAGTCTGTACACACACGTTGCTGTTGAATACCTTTACCTGTAACACAAAATACTTTTGAATAATTAAATTAATAATTATAATATTATATATCTGATATAATCAAATGATAAAATATCAAAAGTACATTTTATAACAGTAAATTTTGCACAAATAAAAACTGGATCTTTTAAAATCCAAGATGTCAAATAATGTGTAAAATAAAATAACGATAATTAAGAAGATATTCAAGTTGGCATAAATGATCACTGCAAATAAAAATTAACAAAACACAAATAGTGGCAGATATTAAGTATAAAATATGCATAATCAAATATTAAAGTGAAAAGTATCTGCAGCTTTAAACAATGATTACTTGGTTTTTAACAGTAATCACTGGAAGGCGACCGAACATATAGGTATATACAAATACACAACAATTTTGTTATTCATCATAAATGCATACCTTAGAAACACTACACAACTCACACCAGTTATTACAATTTACAAATTATATAATCAGTAAAAAAGGTATGCAGTAAAACGCAACAAAAAAAAACAATAAAACATAAATTCTGACAACTAGTAAATACTGCTACCAAACTACAGAAAGACATAATTTTTATAACAAATGCTATAAACAAAATGTGCCAGCAATTAATTGTTGAAATGTGGATTGCTCGGATTCTTAGAAAAGATTT
Organism: Lamellibrachia columna; assembly: GCA_963662155.1. Classification (NCBI taxonomy): domain Eukaryota; kingdom Metazoa; phylum Annelida; class Polychaeta; order Sabellida; family Siboglinidae; genus Lamellibrachia; species Lamellibrachia columna. The sequence continues at coordinate 29,062,835 of OY759267.1, forward strand.
CATATTCCAGTATTGCAGATGACGCCATGACGATGTCAAATCATCTTGCAGTAATTTCGTAATTTTTAACATAAAAATATTGACGCATAGACAACAATAATACATTTATAATAACTGTTATCAACAAAACATGCAATAATTGAATCGCAGAAATACGGATGTCAACGGATTACGATGCGTCGAAAGGTCTTTACAATATACGTTCACGCGAAGCCACCGACCGCAGCTTCCGAACGACAAAACATGACAAATTAGCGCGCACCGGGTCATGTTGCCCACGTTTTTCTGAAAAACGGCAGTTGTCCACTGCAATAATATGCACATCATTTTAAAGCTAAGTAATTATTGTACTGTTCTTTTTTAGTCCTATAAAATTCTTCTTTATATTATATGTACTTTTTAACAAGTTTAAGCAAAACAAAATTTACTTACCTTCGTGCAGTCACAAAAGCGTCGGAATGAAAAAATTATCGCGCCCATAATGTAAAGAAGACATTCATTGGTCGATATGAAGTTAAACAAACTCGGCCACGTCATTTGCATACCGAGTATTTTGGCTTTTCCCGCGACCATGTGATGCGAGCGTCACGCCTTCGTACCAAATATGGGACACATAAAATGACGCTATTTTCGACGACAACGAAAAAGTGACGCCATCTAGCGGAACTTGATATACCTACCCTTGGTGGTCGTTTCATACGACATTTTTACATTTTCATCCGAAAAAGTGAAATATGTCGTATACATTTTTATATCAAAACTGACAAATCACAGATGTATCACACTAGTCACGTGACTACTAAGTCTTAGAAAATTAACTTTGTCGGACATTTAGGTAGACTTATATACACACACCGACACACGTGCGGGTTTAACGGTAAATTTACCTTGCACCGACTGGAACGCTCGTGGACACAACCATTTTACTCACCATTATTCGCAGACGATACAGATATGTTCACGTAAGTCAGACAAATCCAAATGCATATTAACGCACTCAACGGTTTGTTCACAGGTTTGTAATTCATTCTCAGTTTGACCAGATTATGATGTGCCTATACCAATCAAGACAATGGCGGTTGCGAAACAGTTCGATCATGCAAAAACTGTCAAGGGATAGATCATTATTTTAATTTTACACATTTTCGGACATCAACATTGGTACTGAGCACTTGTTTAAATCTGTAGTTGCTGGTTCGCGGCATATGTAATTATATGTTTGAATGGGTCAATAGTAGACGTCATACATCATTAGGCTATTGTTGGCTTAGTTATATACGCGGGGTGTGATTTGTTTACTATTTCCTAGCTCCAAATATTGGCAATAATATATACACGTGATGTGGTGATGTAGATGTAGTTTCTACTGGAAAGGACGTCCATAAAAAAGAGTTGGGTGAATATACACTAACGCCGAGTTTTACAGGTGGAAAAAATCGTTAGACGAATTTGTGTTTTTTGGCGTTTTTTAAAATCAATATTGGCCGCGAAAACATTTATTTATATTATTTGTCTTGTCATACTTATGTTCTCTACGTCACAAATAGTCTCACTTGATTACATTTCTCATAAAGTCATTGCAAACACTATATACCACTTCATAGAGTGCGGAAACGTCCACTCAACGTTCCACAAAAGAAATATAATTATTATGTGTAAAATGTAGGTAGAACTGGCTACGGATAAAGATTAAAAGTTATAATCTTTGATGACACCACAAGAAGGAAAATGTGCATGCCACCGCCACCGACGTGATCATTTCAGTTACAATATGAAAATATGTTATAGCAAATAGGGATGACCTAGATAAGGATTTATTTTGTTTTGCCCTGGAAGTAATGTTAATGCCACGTAACGTTTGTTGAAGTGGCAGCTTTCACCTTTCAATTATGTTAATAAGAAGAAATATGTATCAACAAATCATGTAGCGTTCGCAGAAGACATAGTCATAGAATAAACTGACGTTCCTTAATTAATTGTCCGTCTTCTTTACGCTGCTGTTTTTTTTGACGAAAATTGCAAAAATGTCGATATTATGTGGAGCATGTGCACTGACCGCGTCTGGCATACCTTTAAATATGACACAGAACGGAGACAGCGTATGGTCCACGTGGCTTGATAAAATATTTGTTTGGCTTTAAATTGAGTAGCTGATTTGGCCGTGATGTAAAGAACAAGACAGTATGGACAGGGAATTTAAATATTATATGTTAAATAATTAGTTAACATAATATATTACCGGTGTGTTACTTATTATTAGGACATACATAATTTTGATATGTATAATAAAACTGATGACATGCAATAAAATCAATACGAGACCTCGAATTGTTGGACACGTCTACGTGGACAACCTATTTTGGGGTACCCCGTCTGGTGAAACCACGGAAAATTAGTACAACTAATTACTTTGCATATGGAATACATTTGTATATGATGTAAAACACTATCATTCGTTAACAGTATAAAAAATAGTGGAAAGATTCAGTTTATAAATATATTGCAATATAAACATGACTCATGAGGGACGCAACACTCTGCGTTACTGTATATTTGCCCAGTTGCTGTCAATAGTTTGGTACATATTATTATTTTTACAATAACTAATTAATAAACAGGTAAGTAAGTATTTGAGTCAGTATCAAATCGTGGCCCTACATTAATTCCGACAAAAAACATTGTTCTACATAGCTATGGCATATAGACCGCGCTCTCAGGATAAATATTAAATAATAATATGGTGGACACTTTACTAAGCCTAACCAAAACGATTATGTCCGCCGTGTTGCGGACAGTGTGTGACCATTTTAAAATATATAAGGTTTATCACAAAATAGACAGATGAAATTGAGCAGCAAGCCTTATATGTATTAACACATATTATTGTTTTATTTTGTAACCGACGTTCAGATTTTAACAAGCTGTTGTTATATGTAGTGTAACACATCATATTAATAAGTTGCACAAAACAAATGATGCGCACCCAATGAAAGAGCTTTCTTCAAAATAAACAGATGCCTATTGTATAACACAGGCAACGCAGGGCGAATGTTTACACAAATGTGCAATAAAGCCCGTAACCGCTCTGCTGCATATGCTTAAGGGACAGCGCTCTCCTTGGAAATCTGTGGGGTTTTTTCCGATTGATTTTTCCCCAGTCATTTTCACGTTTTGCCGTGTGAACCACAGGACCGGGCGGAGTAAAGCCTGTTATATTATATACGCTATTTTTCTATACGCTTGAAGGCCGCTTAGTTTGGTAAATGAAGGGTCATATCGGGTGCATGGGCGTTTTCGAGTAAAGGGAACACTTTTGCCAAAATGCACTTTCCCTCGTTGCATTTAAACAGTTCATTGTGCAATATTAATTCAGTGCAATCTTAGTTCATGCATTGCCCACAGTAAGGGACATGCAGGCCACATTTAATAAAAATACATCAACTATTTGTTTAAGACAATCGGACAGTATGCTGTTTTTGACACACTTCAGTTTATGTTAACATTAAAACCTGCACTGCAATGTTACGAAGCAAGTCCAGACCAAAAAGTAAATTTTGTCTAAATATCTAGGTTAACAATATGTGGCCAACATAAACGGGTGCATGACATTTTCCGTTACAATATGTCCTCTCCAGAACACCAACATCCCAATACCAAACAGTAATAAACCAGTGGTTAGTACACATTAATACATGCCATTCCACTACCAGAGGCAGCAGAGGTTATGTGTGTTAGAAGATGGAATGTCCTCTTCAGACCAACACCAAACATCATTCAGATGTACACATAACTATGTTCAATGTCCCTGCATAGGCTTTAGACAATTCAGCGTAAACGGGTATAATCTTGAAGTATGTAGAAAACATATATTATGCAAGTATAACTTGATTATAACATATGGTTGCTATGAAGAAGATGATAAAAGGGTAACTAGTTCGAACTGTAGTATTAAAAATAATTAAATAATGTACGACCATCAAGTATATATTTGCTTCCAACGATTGAATAATGTGTCTTACAGAAATGAAACTAAGAAAGGTTTTATATGCGTTAAACCGATGTCCTGGTGAAGACATTTGTTTAACGCATTTACTGTGCTCTGATCTATAACTATGATTTATGATCTATAACTATGATTTATGATCTATAACTACGGTAAACATGTTGAATACATTTACAGTTCTGTTGACATGTCAGTAAAACATAGCAATGTATTTAGCTAATATTGAAAAATAATGAGGTTAGTTGACAATTTCAAATAATTTTCATCTTGTTTTTATGTCATAAGAAGCTTGCAAGGCCGCATATGTGAACAATAAGATAACATATTACACGTTTTTAGCACATTAAGCATCTTGATTTAGTAATTGTCATTCCGTGTTGTTGTAGAGTTAACAATGTTAGTGTGGATCAATTACCCCACTAGCATGTCGTGCGTTAAACAAATATCTCCTCTAGAACATTTTGGCACTACTGTTATAATATGATATCTTACAATTATTGTCGGCGTTTTCAATACATTTGAAGGTCTGGTTAAACGTCAAGATAACAATGTATTTTGCCTGTTTTATCAATGCATTTAGTTAATGTTGAAACATAATGAGGGTAATTGAAACGTTATATAACTTTAATCTGGTTTTCTATGTTTCAGGAAGAATATTGGGTGTAAACCCGAAAATAGTACTCTTTTCGATCAAACAACTGTTAATCTTAGTGTATTTATATTCGCTGCTTACTCCTGCGAGAAAACGTAGGCAGTTTCGTTCATCTAATTTAATTATTATTATTATATCGTTTGGTCTTAATGCGCTCCTGGACAGGAGTTCTCGAGGACCTCAGCGTAATATATGTTTTTCTTCTTATATTATATTACTTTATTCAGTAAAGCAATTTGTTTAAGAATAGTAAACATATACCTTATATCATAATGTTATATTGTGTGTTAAAAAATGTCTTCTCTTGGTTGCTAATTTTGCAGCTTAACTTTGAAGCACTTTTTTATGAAATACTTGAGACATCGTGCTCCTAAAATGTCAGTGTTGATGTAATAACATATGTTTTGTTGGACAATAACATAACCAAATTGGAACACTTGGATTGTTGAGGCTGCGTGGGAATAAATGTGTCCCATTTACGTGAAAACATATAAATACTTCTTTAGATGCTGGAGTCGAGGGAAGAGAAAAGCTCCTCGTGCTCCAAGATGTGGAACAACAATCGACCAAAGTTGTTCACTTGTTCCAGATGTAACTGGAAGATTCTAAGGTATATTCATTACTGACAATAACAAGTTTTTTCTTTTGGAAACGCAATGTTCGCCTCTTTTGAGCAACCCTGTATCCAACCAAAACATATTAAAATGTATACACACTATTATTAATAGTGCATGTATGTGTGTTTGTGCTAAATTACTTTATTAAAAAAGAATGGACTTTGCACACATATCCATATGTAATCTGAACAGTAGGTAAATTGCAATAAAAAAATAATAATTATGTAATTGTGTGTCCAAAGAAAGAACTATTTCGACACTTTGTCCTTCGAGTAGAAAAACAATCAAGAACACCCTGAATTAAATTAAAACTTAAAGCCTCAAAACAACGCTTCTTACAAATTGCTTGCACTCAATCGGTGAAATAATGTTTAGTGCTTTTTAATACTGATCCCTTGCAGAAAGCAGTAAGGCCAGCCAGGATAATGTTGCAATTTCAGGATCCCCCAACAGGCAACGTTCAACCACCAGCTCTGTGAATCCACGACGGGTTAGAATGCAATCTTTTCATAAATCAGCCGCGTGGAACGTCGCTGGAGCGTAGCGACGCAACAGGTTGGCCAAAACAACTCTTGTCTTGTCTTGTATTGTTACTGGCCAACACTCCTATGGAGTCAAACGGTCAGGGTTGGGTATGACTGTCACTCTCCAACAAACAAACATGGCTGCTCTATTGAAACACGCGATTTTTCTGCTGGCGACGAACGTAGCATATATGCTCGTGTTGGCAACAAACCAGAAACCACTGACCGGGTGAGTGAATGTCCAGCTACTGGACAACGTCAGTGGCCCAAACAAAGAGACGAATAAGCCGCCACAGGGTAGTTTCGTTGGGTTAAATGATTCAGGAAGTTGGACCTGTAGCTATAAATACCATGATTGGGATCCTTCTGTAAGGCGCCATGCCACGTACAGTTACTGTAGTTCTGGACTGCTGGGATTTGGCTCAAAAACTGCCATTTCGGTCATTATTTAGAAACGTTGCGATTTGCCCTTCAGGACTCCTCTGAGTTCAGGTTCCCGAGGATATAGGTGCCATAGAAGTTAATTATTATTATTATTTAACCAATTGGATATGTTTCCTACTTCCTTGTTTAGACTTTGTTATCACCTTTTTTAAAGTGGTAAAACTTTAGTAGCAACTTTTAATTTACCTGGCAAATACCAGTTGCTATTGATTGATTAATAATTAATTTGACCGCTTCACTAATTTCAACTGTTATAAGCTTCAGTACTTTTGTAGATAAATCCACTTTCCCAGAACTAGATTTTGATTGTAAATTTTGTATTACATTGCGAGTTAAACTTTCGTCTGTTGGACATCAAAGGCAACGTTGTATCAATAAGTTTGAACTGCGAAGCATGGACAAGGCTCCAGTGCACGAACAACAATAACTCAAATAGAAAAGGTTGGTCACTACCTCGCACTTGGACACAACCAGGCACCCCGACTACCAATCGACCTGAGCAATCCAGGCGTGTCGACCATTCAGCGCATTCAACCGTAGCCTGGGATAACACACACGCCATGCAAGCACCCGTAGCAGCAAACAATACGACCCGGCTGCGTAGTCGTCACCAACCAGCCGATAAGCGCGAGCACAACGACGTCGTGTTGGGTGGTGGTGGTGGTAATTTTACCATTCGACCAGCCAACCAGGGTCGCAGGCCGCCAGCGGCAGTGTGTTGGGGTCTTTGTGAGGAGGAGAGCGAGGGTTTTTGTGGGGGATTCGGTGAAGTTGGATTTGTAGAGAAGTTTTGTTGGGAGGGTTGATATGTACATGAGGGATGGGCTTCATCTAAGTGCAAAGGGTGCAGCAGTGTTTGCGGATGAACTCTCAACAGCAGTCGACAGCGGCAATGGTAGCATAACAATATGTTTGGTAGCATTGTTTAAACTAGAAGCGCAGAGGGTTTGCTTTGAGGCACCTCAAACAGGAAAAGAAGCCACTAGTACACACAAACCAGTAACACAATGTCCGGAAAACATTTCTGAAGCTGGTTATAATTACGTGTGTTCAAGTGACAGGAGCAGGTGTAATAAGAACACCGAATTAAACATTCAGTCAATCAATGGATCCTTCTGTCTTGAGCAGACAATGGTTTTCGTGGTTGTCAGTTCTGTTGTGCACATCGCCTTATTGTTGTGCACATCCCTTACCTATTTGCCCACAGATGGGAGTTTTGAATGTGTCGGGACGTGCACAATCCGGAGGGACCTGCACATTGCACCTCAATGGCTCCAACCTGCTCCCCGATCTCCAGCACTTTAGACTGCGGCCGCAAGGTGCCCAGTATCCGTGGTGTACCACGAGGAGGTTGTGCTAGAGTCCTGTCTATGGAGAGGCTATGTACCAGCAGGGAAGACTTACGCAATCGGCTCCTTCTTCGTTCCCAGGAGCTATCTGGCGGCTGCAGCTGTAAGCGAGAGTATGACGCAAGAACTATATACTACACACTACACTGCAACACTAGGCGCATCACACAGACATGTGTTTTCACACCACACCACTAATTAAACATTATTGCAGAAGATATTGACCCTCACATAATTGGCATAACCGAATCATGGGCCAACAAACACATAGCAGGTGCTGAATTAGGACTGAGAGGATACGTCATGTTTAGGAGAGATCGAATAGGAAGAAGGGGAGGGGGAGTTATTTTATATGTTAAAGAATCTATTCAGGCTTAAGAAATATAATTAAATAGAGAAGCGGATTGTAATGATGCTGTTTTGGTGCAATATAGTTTCAGGAAATTCAGCATTAACTATTGGATTAGTTTACCGAAGTCCAAGCATAAACTAAGAGGATAGCACGAAAATACAAAACGCTATAAAGGAAGTGAGTAAAGGGGAATGCATCATAACGAGAGACATACAATGGAAATGTCTAGAGAGTACATGGGGTGAGGACCAACGGTTTCTATTTTTAATTAAGGATTGCTTCATCACTCAACATGTGCTAGAACTAACCAGGGGAGAAATGTATTTGATATCGTTTTGTCTTCACAAAATGAATTAATGGACACTGTCCAAATACATGAACCATTGGTAACAGTAATCATAATCAAATACATTTTGACATCAAAGTAAAATCAGAAAGTAAAAATAAAAAACATTCCGGAGAAACTTCCATAAAGGTAAATATAAAGATATGAGAAAATACTTAGCAAAGTTAGATTGGAATAGCATGCTAAGGAATAAGACCGCAATTGAATGTTGGAACATTTAAAATATAAAATTGAGAGTATCATTGATACATTTGTTCCCTTAAAAAAACAACGAAAACGGTCTAGAAAAAACACTTGTAAAAAGAAGCTATTAAAAAAATAGTAGACAAGCAAACTATGTTGAGGGTTTATAGGCGTAACAGAAAGGATGCTGACAACGCAATTTACAAAGATGCACTTAATGAAGCTACACCTGAAATTAGACAACCTATAAAAGGCTATAAGCAAAAACTAGCATGTAGCATAAAAAAATACAGCAAGAGTTTTTATGCATATATCAGGAGTAAATAAAACGTACGAGACAAGGTTGGACCACTAGAAGACAGTGCTGGATATATAATATCACAAGGTTTTTTAATGGCGGAAGACCTAAATGGATTCTTCAGTTCAGTGTTTATCAGAGAGGATATTAGTTCATTACCGGTTCCAGATACAAATGTCAGGAGGGTAAATCAGACTAGGGCAGTTTATTGGAACTCCGGAAAAGGTAGCTAAGAAAATAAAGGTAATGAAGTATATAAATCACCTGGAGTGGATGGAGTTCTTCCAAAACTATTAGTGGAAACAGTAGAACAAATTACGTATGCTACTTGCAAGAGTGTTCAACTTATCATTAAAAGAGGGAGTGGTTCCTTTTGAATGGAAAGAACAAACAAGTTCACAACATGCCATTGGATAAAAGTACTCTGTAGTGAGCAGTACTCTCAGCAGATTATGAAATCATTGTCTGATCTGGGAATCCACTTTTACAATGTATTCTTTGAAAACGTGCTCATTAGGTCACCTGGTCAATGCCTGAACTGTTATTCATACAACATGAAAAGACGACTGGTCTACATGTTGATGGCTTCAGAGATTACCTGTTCATTGAAACAAATCAAACAATGCAGACAAATGACTCCCTTGTGTTGGCACTGTTGGGGTGGGTTGGTGTTGCAGCTCATTGGGGGGAGTAAACATTTACAGCCAGAGAGAGTGATTAGTGGTAGCTGTAATTATCCACCAGGTTATCTTCCCAGTGACCCCACCAGTAGGCAGTCTATTGTATAGTTTTCCTTTCATTCTGGCCTACCCGAAGGATTAGCCTTTCACTCCCTGCCACGATTTCCAGTAAATTGTCAATTGTCTATTCCTCCCTCCCATTTCCACCACCACCTTTGCAGGGCTGGGACTGTGTGACTATGTTTGTATACATTACGTTGTTTTTTTTCTCCAAATAAAACAAATCGTTAATATAAAGCCAAAACATTTGAAATTAATTCAAAAGCATTTGCAAACGTGTAACCAAAACATCTGCATTTGAATGCGACCCCAAAACATTTGCATTTGCATTTGAATGCGTTCCTGGAAACTGGCATTTGCATTCGCATTTGAATCAAGTGAAACATTTGCATTCAAATGTGCTGAAATGTATTTGTAAACAAGCATGGCTAGAACACGTTTGTGTCATTGCAAATATCAATACGTTGCTTGTAATATTATCGTCCAAGTCATTGATATATATATATATATATATATATATATATATATATATATATATATATATATATATATATATATATATATATATATATATATATATATATATATATATGTATATATATATATATGTGTATATATATATATATATATATATATATATATATATATATATATATATATATATATATATATGTATATATACACACATAACAACTGATCTAGTTTTATTGTGGTAAACTTGTAGTATAACTGTTGTAAAATTGTGAATGATGTACATCATCAAATGTGATACATATGGAGATGTCCTATATATATATATATAAATATATATATATATATATATACATATATATATATATATATATATACATATATATATATATATATATATATATATATATATATATATATATACACACACACATAACAACTGATCTAGTATATATATATATATATATATATATATATATATATATATATATATATATATATATATATATATATATTTCACAGTACATCGTTTGATTTGCAGCGGCAACGTTTGTGTGCGGACGATTTGTGTGGAAGTAAAGAAGAACGACTCGTACGTGGGGTGCGAGGGATGTCCCCGCGACAGTGAGCCGTCGACACAGGAATACCCGTCGGAATGTCTTTCGTATAACGTCCCAGACTTCCTACGTTTCCATCTTCCCCAGCGTCCAACGCCTTCCCCTCCCCACTGTCCCACTTCCAGGTAAGAACCTTCACGATCTGTGTCATGTCGAATTGACACAGGTGAGTCATGTCGCATTGACACAGGTGAGTTATGACGGTTTTGTAACTGCCTTGTGTAAGTCCACATTTGAGAATCGGGTATTTCTAAGCTACTGAGACACATTTGTAAAGTCGAAACGTTTGAATAAACTGACTAGAACTACCTTGATTTTGTGTAGATATAGAATGTACTAACAGCTTATGAAGCACACCCAAAGGTATAGTTACAATAATTGTATTAGAAGAAAGTGTCTTGAAATTGTATTCGTAGACATGAAAGTTAATATCTGCCCCACTCAGCTGCGATCAAAACGTAACATGGAAAAGCAAGATGACTTGACATCATGTTAAAGCGAAACAAAAGGCATGGTTTTGGGGCTATGCACTTAAAAGAGATAATAAAAACTAACCACGTGCAATTAAAATCAAGACTATCATGCCAGTGGTTTACTCAGAATGATTTATAAAAGTTGGAGAGTCCGGTTATTTCTCCGATTGACCGAGGGCTGACTTTGACATCAGCGCGACCGAAAAGCGCATGCGCAGTATTATAAAATATGGGTGACCTAGACTAAAGGGGCGTATTAAGGGAGGCCGACATACACAGAACCAATGCAAAGTCTCAAACAAGCATGTTACCAAAGGACAAAATATGTTACATAAGTTGAGTTTGGACGCAAGTAGCATGGCCATATCCTATTGGCAAGAATATATTTTCTTTTGGCGAGCGAATATTGCCAGAATACCACTCTCGCGACATAGTGTTATCTAGTGTATGGCGCGGGCCTTTAAATTAAGATGTTATATTTTCAACAAAGTTTTCCTAGTAAACCACAAACGTGAAATTAATTGTAGTTACAAATGGTTATGCTTTGGTAACTGTCATAGATGCTGACTTTTGCTTCGCTTGCACTGTCTAGAGACTCTAAAATATGTGAATACAAAGTTGTCATGTCGATATGTTTTCATTAATATTATTATTATATTTCTTTACCACATTTTGCATGTAATACGAATGATGTCACTTTGGTCGTCTTCCTGCACTAGTTCCAGCAGCATTTGCATGTTTGCATTCCAGGACGGAAACGTGTTACCACTTGGTGACTCGCCACGTACCACGGTCCGCCAACGTGAAGTGTTGCTGTCAAGGCTACGTAGAAAAGGTGGCAGGACAATGTGTTGGTACGTAGTCCCTACACACGTAGTCCCTACACACGTAGTCCCTACACACGTAGTCCCTACACACGTAGTCCCTACACACGTAGTCCCTACACACGTAGTCCCTACACACGTAGTCCCTACACACGTAGTCCCTACACACGTAGTCCCTACACACGTAGTCCCTACACACGTAGTCCCTACACACGTAGTCCCTACACACGTAGTCCCTACACCTCTGTACTCGCATAATATAATATAAAAGCCCCACACACAGTGTCGCCAGACAAATCGGACAATTAATCATTCGTGTAAACACCTCCGCCAGAGCGATTAGTGAGACCAATTTGTGGCTACAATTGTGTCGCTCGAGTTGCGGCTAGGTCCAACTCGACCGTCTGTCGGCGGATAGTTTGACGCTGTGGCCACTCAGCTACCGCGGCGACCCACAGGCGCTGCACTCGTCGTGACCCTTCACCAAAGCGCAAGACGGGTTTGACTCGAGTCTAAAATCGCACTTCGCAGTTTTTAGACACGTCGCTCGTGTAAATGCACACACAATTCAGCTACATGCTGCTGCTTTGTCGTGCGAGACGGTGTCGTCCGACCAATCTCGATATACATCGCTCGTAAAAACCGGCTCGTATAAACAATACGGGCTGACAGCATCACCATTGTTGTAAAATGTAAAGTATTGTACCTTGTTCGTAATGAACTTAAACAATTGTCGTGTTTAATAATCTTAATAGTTTGGTTTAATTGTTGCAGTGTTGGCTTAGTTGTGCATGGACTCAAGTGCTGTAATTAAACACGAGAGCTGTGTTCAGATATAATTATGTCGCTGGCAACTGCGTCCAAATAAACAGCTGGAAATAAGCATCTTTGGAAAAGCTACGAAGAAAATTTTCTGTGAACTGCGTTAATATAAAAACAGTTACTCCACCTAGCGGGTTACGCATCGTTAGCGTATCTCTTGTAGAAGCCGCCGCAGGTATCAATTACTCCTCTTAAACCACGCTTGCTAATAGAAACAATTCATTTTTAGAAAGCGACATCTCCGACCATTTAGGATGTTGGATGGCAGGAACGATTTGCGGCAGAAATGCCGCCTGCGTTGATGACCACTGCGTGTGTCCTCGTGGGTACACGCTTGAAGGCAATCACTGCATTGGTGAGTATTCATTATTCGGCAGCCCGACCGCCTTATATATTACGGCGCAACATGGGCTAAGCCTGAGAAGCTGCGCTGAAACTCGACTTGTAGTGTTGGCGCTGATGTCAGCGTATAAATACCTTACTCGCCGCAACCCCTGACAGACGCTATCGAGACAGTTGTCAACGAAAACATAGAGTATGGAGAGAATACCTACGTCTATATACATTTACCGACCTGATTACGAACAACTTCTAACAGCGTTAGCTTCTAACCTCGCAAAGGTTGAACATAATGCCAATATTGTTGATTTAGACATGAAGGCAGAAGCAAAAAGAAGCAGAAAGTTTTACCTAACTGCGAAATAACTAACGGTTATTAATATAATCCAATGGTTCGAGTGTTGCTGCACTGTCAGTAGGCCTATATCATAAAGTTCGTAAACACTTCGAATTAAGGTTGCGTAAAATAAGCGCCAAAGCAGTGCCTACCAGATGCGAGTAGACCCATAAACCAGTGTCATTGAGCTCTGTCTTACAGATATTGACGAATGCAAAACGCTACGGCCGTGTGAGCAGTACTGCTTAAACAAAGATGGCGGCTACTTCTGCGAATGCGCCACCTTGCACGAGCTCCACAGTAACGGACACAATTGCACGGGTAAGTTCGATGAAAAGATGGCAACTAGGCTGGTCGGCGGGCCTGCAGACACGCACGAACTTACAACACATGCGCCCACGCACGTACGCACGTACGCACGCACACAGATAATGCAGATGCCCCGTCATCGCCAAACCTCGGTTTATTAGCCAACACGCAGACGTCCATTGGTCCCACATTAAGTTACGGAGTGGTTAATTGTTTCGCGTTTCTGTAACATTTGTGAGTCGAAAGTCTTTATATCCTTCTAACCGTCTTCATTGATAAGGGGAAGTTCTCCTGTGGGAACCTCGTGAACGATATCCTGCCGTGGAGGAAACTCTCTACAAATAAGAACAACTTAGATTAATGGTTGAGCTTACAAGTAATATATTTAACCCCATAATTACATTAGCAATAATTATGGTGTCATCGTATTCAGTCTATGTGTGCACTGTAGTGAATCGGTGACTTTATTATTCCAGTAAAAGACTCGACTGCTCCGTGGCTATCGACAGCCACAACGACTACAACACCGACAACAACATCGACTACAACATCCACAACCACAACAACCCGGACAACGACACCGACAACAACACCGACAACTACACCGACAACAACACCGACAACTACACCGACAACAACACCGACAACAACACCGACAACTACACCGACAACAACAACGACTACAACACCGACAACAACACCGACAACCACAACGACTACAACTCCGACAACCACAACGACTACAACAACGACAACAACAGCGACTACAACACCGACAACGACAACGACTACAACACCGATAACGACAACAACCCGGACAACTCCGCCGACAACAACCAAGACTATTAACGCACAGATAACAACGCGGACACCTCCACCGAAAACCCCAGGGACAGCTACACCCACAACCAAGGCGTCAGACACCCCGTCGACAGACAGACAGACAACCACGACGGAACAATCCAACGCAGAATCAGCGAGAGACCGAACCAGTCCTCGGAAAGTGAAGTCACCTGCATCGATACCGCTTATCGCTGGACTCGTGGTTGGAGCAGCGCTGATTGTCCTTGTCGCTGTCGGCGCTCTCCTCTATCTCCGACGGCGAGCCACCAAACACCCACCGGTACGCGGCGACACCGAGCACAGCGTCTACATGCCACCTGGTGGCGCCAATGTAATCATCGTCAACGCCACCAACCAGGGGCGACTCGCTTATGATAATCAGCTGTATCAGGAGCTACCGGCGCCACCTGGTGATCACCACGAGCAGCTCGCGTTCGATAACCAGATGTATCAGGAGATACCTGCAGCTAGGGGCGGTCGCCACACAAGTAGGCGGGCTCGTTGATAGGACACTAGGACAGAGACTGTGCACCTATGACCGAATTCACGCTTATTGACTCAGCTACGCACCACGCACCCGACAAGGAAACAGCTCAGACCGGCGCCCTCTGCCATAAAAAAACGGAAAGATAACCAGCGGGCGAGGGAAAGAAAGAGAGAGATATCACCCTGTGAGTCCACGGCAGATTACACATTTACCCCCTGTGTGAGATATTTTACTTCCCGTGGCTGAGACAGCAGCTAGAAGGATAGCATACGGCATTTCGTATCTTTTTCGGAAGACACAGGCAAAGTGGGGTTAACGAAATTGCCAAAATTTCGACACAGCAGCACGTAGATTCAAAAATCTGTCCTGTCGATTGAGACGAATGCAATATGTACACTGGACCAGATAACATACTTCCCTATTACGTGTGCTATCTCGTGACGCTTTGTTCTAGATCAATATTTCGTTATCGCTCAGTAGGTTTCAACTTCAACACATTATCTTTTCCAATGCAGTGGAAAACATTAGTAACACTTTATTGCAATCGCTTAATCAGTAACTAGATGCCTGTAATCGACACACTTACGGCTAGTAAGCCTTGAGGAGAGAGAAAACTTGTAACAGGAAATAGATATGCCATAGAGGACAACAAAAACGCTACATTAGACAAGTTTTTTGTGTGTGCTGGAATTCTGCAGCTAGAACTTTGTGTCAGTGACACAAACATCGTAGGAGATTGTTGACAGTTAATATGCTGGTTGTTGGACTCTCCGTGACAGTCGTTCGTGAAGCTGATCACTGTCCGGTTTTGTATATTGTCAGAGGTTTGGTATGTTTTCAGATACGATTATCCAGGATTAAAAAAGGGATTTGGATAAACAAGTTATAATTAGTTTGTTTATTAATCTGCTTCCGAAAATCTACTTCCAAAATGGTTCCGAAGATATATGTGATGTCCTTCTCTCATCTTTGTCGTGGTTTGTCTCTGCTTATTTTCTCTGCCACTATATTTCCAGTATTGTCTATGTTACCATTGTTATGTTATTACACCTAACTGCGACTTGACCACATCGTGTAGTACGACGGCTATCAAAACGTATCCGAAGCTCATTCCCTCCCTCCCTCCCTCCCCCACCACCATCACTCACTCGCTCACTCACGCACCCCACCACCCACTAACTCACCCACGCACTCACTGGCGCGCTCTCACTCACTCGCTCACTCATGCACTCTCACTCATTCACTCACTCACCCACCCACCCACTCACTCACTCACCCACCCACTCATTCACTCACTCACTCCCTCCTTCGCTCCCTCCCATCCTCCCTCCCTCCCTCCCCCCTCCCTCACTCACCCACTCACACACACTCACGAACTCACGCAGTCACGCACTCAACGCACACAAGCACTCACGCACTCTCTCACTTGCTCACTCATTCATTCACTCACCCATATAAAACTATGAACGTTTTGTTATTTCACGACCAGTAATGAGGAACTCAAACTAAACCGCTAGGTGGCAGCACAAAACACATTGTTCCTTATCGCACCCGGTTCCAGCCCGCGCACTTTACTGGTACCTTTGTTAACAATGGAGGGATGCTCACTCCTAAACACTCAATTTTTTTCAAGAAATATCTCAATTTCAATCGCATACAATTGTGGATAGTGTTTGCATTGAAAATGTGTATAGGAACAAAAGATCGTTCGCTATTGTTAGAAACTATGTTACGTACACTCAACTGCACAGTTACAATGATGTAACAAGTCGTTAACAACAGTCGCATTGCCAACCAGTTGTTTATACCACTCTGAAATTGTTCGCTTAGATTATATAATCAAGTTGTGGCAGTAGTGATATGCTGAGTGGCGCCACTGTTGCGGAGTGAGGTAGTAATTGAGACATCTAAATATGTTCAAAGGCGACTGGACACACGTTGGGATAGGAACGTGATTCTGTGACTACCGTAGTACCGGCGCAATCATTGACGTAGAGACCGGATTGTTGGGTGACGCCAATGGGGTATTGCAAATTAGCATCTTGAACGTCATGCTTTCACGTGTACACAAGTGGCAATGCCGGCGGCAGCGCAATATCTAATTGGCTGTAAGGAGTTCTTTGTCTAGTGAGGTGGTAACATTGACGCACGTCGATAACACGTCGGAGCCGTCAGCGAGACTATTCTTGAGCGTTGGCCGCAGTCGCAACAATAGGACGACTCCCCAAAGGAAGGCTGTCAAGTTGTATGCCACGAAGTTGCGTTGACGTGCCTTTAATGGGTTTATATGATAGACGCATATGTTTGCTACCCAATGGAAAACTATTTTCAGCGAATAGACAATGTAGATGAGGTACATTTGAAAAAATAATAAGAGTGCCTATTTTTAGTATTGACGAAGTATTAGAACAAACATCAATGTGTGTGTGTGTGTGTGTGTGTGTGTGTGTGTGTGTGTGTGTGTGCGTGCGTGCGTGCGTGCGTGCGTGCGTGCGTGCGTGCGTGCGTGCGTGCGTGCGTGCGTGCGTGCGTGCGTGCGTGCGTGCGTGCGTGCGTGCGTGCGTGCGTGCGTGCGTGCGTGCGTGCGTGCGTGCGTGTGTGAGCGTGAGTGCACGTGTGTGTATATATGTGCGATAGGGAAGAAATATGTACGACAGGGGATCAACATGTGCGTTAGGAGAGAACATTTAACATACCTTTAACATGTTTATAATGATGATGTGTTGATTATATGTTAGTAGAAGCTTCTACGATTACACTGGGTGATTAATCCCTGTCCGGTTGTCAGAGAATCGGAAGATTAGATTATATTACATAGACCCAGGAGTCTACTGGTTTCCTTGTAAAGTACTTAATAACTATAGTGAATTAAATGTTTATTTTTCTTTCACTTGTCTTTGTTGTCTTGTTCATTTGTGCAACCACCATTCATGAGAATGTAATTAATTAATTAAGTAAGTAAGTAAGTATGCATGTGTTAGCGACGCACTACGCAACACGCGAAATACAGTTCCGCTGTTCGTGGAAGTGGCCCAACAAAGGTGGCCCAACAAAGGTGGCCCAACAAAGGTGGCCCATGTGCTGAGGATGCCAGAAGATACTCCTGCTCACAGGGCCGTGGAATTCGTTGTACCAGGTGCTTTATAACGAACACAGAGCACGGAAAGGACGCCACTGCATAAACATGTTAAAGGTAGGTTGTCTGATTCTAATTTATTAATATAATATTCTTAATATTATGCTAAATGTGTTCAATGTATAAAGCCCGCCAAAATAATTTTTAAAAAGCCCAGATATTGTTTCTCAGTTTGTCCGAAACGGTTCGAATCCGTTGTTCACTGGCTACAGCAGAGGCGTTCTCCGGGGGCGTTCCTTCATCCTCTGATCGCAAAACCAAGATATGCCAACAACTTTAAAAACAACTATTACGACAGACAGAAACATAGTATAATATTATAAATAAGGGTGTAGCCGATATACCGTATGCATGAAACAGTCCGGAGACATAAGTACCTACTGCTACTGCTCGGTCGAATCGAACATACATTATAATTATGCAGTGGCTATTCGCCCAACGATTGTGCGGACATATTGCTTATTGCACAATAGAAAGTGAAACCCACTTTATAATTATATAGAAGTGAAAGTATGTAATTGATAAGTGGATTATAAATAATGTATGCTTTGACGCAAAGCAGTTGGATGGATAGGATATATCGTAAGCTTTATCCGCCCAACGGTTTGGAGAATTGCATTTGTCTTATAATTATCGACGGACAAATCAAATGTACGAATGATATAGCATGTTGTTGATGGACACATATCTTGTTGATTACATTCATAACAATTACACAATATAAAACAAAGGTCATTTCACAAATTATATACAGTGGGAAACGGAATATTTACGAGAATTTATTGTAGAATGTAGGCCTACGCGCTGACATTACAAGTTACGCCTCTTCGGGTTGCGATCTTCTCGGAAATAGCCGAGAGCTATTCGGACTGCCACTAACCAGCGGGGTCGGCTTTTGTGTACTTTTGAACTGTTGAACTCCAAAGTGCTTCTACTTCATTTAGACATGTGGACGTTTAGTATATATTAGAATATATGTACTTTATACTATATAACAAGATGTTACTATAAATAACGAACCGGCAACCTCTCTTTGGCTGAGGTAAGGAACGTTGGTCAAAGTCGAAGAAGGACTGACTGCAGCTGAATGATGAAATTATACTACTACAGCCGTACAATACAGTACGACATAGATACACAGTAGGTATGTGCGTACATATACGCATACATGCATATAGCAATGGAATGGATTACAATTCAGTCAAGAGTATGTTTGTCACAGTCCGATTTGAAGAAGTACGAACAGTCGTCCACTTCAATACATAATGTATATCATCAAACAGTCCAATCAAAATAACCTGAATCGGACAATGTGTCCACGAATCAGCCTGATTTCGGCATATTCCGTTTCACCACAAACGCGTACTTACGTGGTAAATCGTTTACCAACGCGACATGCATGTTAGCGGAACTTGTGGTAGGATCATTGATATTTATTTCCCTACTGCGATTTGAAAGTGTGAAAATTAATTCTTAATAAATCCAAAATTGTGAAAACAACCTATATCAACGGGTATTATTCGCACTTTCTGTTCAATGCAATATTGCAACCTACGCGTTTCTTTTTGCCTTCTTACAAACATTTCAACAACCTCCAATCAAACAGAGACTTCTCTAAGCAGCACACAGCAGTCGTCAGATGGTGAATATGTCTTAACACAAGTAGAGTCCAAATGCTAGGCATCCTGTGATCGTTGTCTACAAAATGTTCATATAATGTTTCCTTTGATGTTTTCGAAGCTATGGCAACCCGATTTGTCAACGCGGTATTGCAAACTGTTTGTAGGTTACGATTACGTGTCATGGTATCAGTTCTTCTGAATACCATGAATAATTATGCGCCTAAAAATCCAATGATTGTTTTAAATTGTTTGTTTAAAATTGTTTAAATTTATTCAAATGCATTTGTAAATGCATAACCAGCTGCGTTTGTATTTGAATCACTCTTGAACATTTGCATATGCATTTGCGGATGTACTTGCATTTGAATAATTTCAAACATTTGCATTTGCTTTTAAATGCACTAACTCGCATCTGAACTACGTACGCGTTGTCATGGATACGCGATTGTTCTGCAAGGCGTTTGTCAACAACTGATTATTAAAGTTAAACATCAAGGGTGTCACACTCATTTTCGGGTAGCCTCTCAGAATGTTCCGATGCCAATATTCTGTTATTTCCGGCACACACACTGCTCCGGGCAGAATTCGGCCAGCATGATGCGTATGCCCGGGTCGTCATGGATACATTCTTCAGGGGTGACTCCGGCGCAGATGTCGTAGTCGAGATATTGGTGAGGGTTCTTGCATTCTTCTGAAGACGAATGGAGAAACGATGTTGCAGTTCGTACGATTTGCACAGCAGCTGTGTTTTACAGGTGTAAAGTCTTATCGCTTTTATCATAATACAATCAAACGGTGTAAAATATATCTACTGCAACACCGTAATCGTACAAGTGTGTTTCATTAAACCACACTTTTAAAATATGATTCGACCGACATATGTCTTAATGAATATCGACCTTGTCGCTTTGCAAGCAATGTAAACATTCAAAGTAAACAGATAACGGTCAATCTAAAAAAAACAAAAAATAATACTTGTAGTTCAATGACGGTCCAGATGTCAGGATAGATAGAGTGTAGTGCTTTGCTATATGATTTAATTAAAACAGCGATAAGATTTTGTGCCTTTAACAGATCACATGTATACTTCGCATGAAACTACGTTATCACAACTAACTCCAGAATCGACCAGAAAATTAGTCTAAATACGTCCTCTTCGATAAGCATTCCAGAATATATCTGTAATTTACCACGAACAAAATACACAGTACGTTTGGTACGATTTCCATAATGTTACCACCAACTGTTCATTGCTTCCGCATGCATTTCCTTGGGCTTGGAAAATGACAAAAATAGCAACGCACAAAATAGCAAAGCTCACTGAGCATTACGCAGTGAGCCGTGGCGGAGTACGTGACGCCGTGAGCCGTGGCGGAGTACGTGACGCCGTGAGCCGTCGCGGAGTACGTGACGACGTGAGCCGTCGCGGAGTACGTGACGCCGCGAGCCGTGGCGGAGTGTACATTAGTGGTAGTAACAATGGCCATACATAATATAAGAGATCCGTGTTCTACAAATGGCTAGAAAGGTTGTCTTAATGAAAATCCTACATTTATTGAACGATGAATAAACGTTCCACGAAGAAGACGCTGATGTACGTATTACGTCATACTTACGGTCGCAGTTTGGTCCCATGCCGTAAGCGCAGCTGCACGTGCAAGTGTCCGGTTGCAAAACGCCACGAGCTTCGTCTCCTCTGCTGCACGTCTTCCGACAGTCTGAAGATACAAGTCACACAGTTTTTTATAAATGTCATAACTGAACTTTTCCCAAAATTATTTGTCTTTGTCGATCTAGTTTTGTTTTGCAACGATCGCATCTGCATTTAGAGCACCGTATGTTTGATGGGCGTTTATGGGATAAGATTCCCTCCTCAGGTTTCCACGAGTTAAATCGTTACACAATAAATTTAATTAGATGATGCCAGTAAAGTTGTCAATAGGTTCTAGCTCTAGTTGTTCCAGCACTCGGCAACGTTCTGTTAACTGACTAATCTGTGTGTTGTGGTTACTACAATTGTATGGTGTTTCGAGGTCTCATTCAACTAGCCAACCTTTTACACAACCTTTTTTATACCGGCATTGAAGGTGGTCAGTGCCAGGGTGCACGTCGTCCTCAATGGTTCTTTTACGTCCCCAATTAAATGAGACAGGACTGACATTAACGTGATCATCCGAGTCTCGAGAGATGCACAGCCTCCAATGTTGAGAGCCAGATTTTTATACCAAACGTACCCATGCCCGGTCCCGGTCTTGAACTCTGAACTCTGAACTCTGTCATGTAAAGCGGATGTGCTAACCACTACACTAATGTACCTCTCTTCTAGTTAATAGTTCTGCCTCAGCTCAATATGTTTGCTCGTCTCGTTTTATGATAATTTTGAGCAATCAAACCTCTCCAATATCCACTTCGGTATGATAGCTCATTTAACTCATTTACACATTTTTACCGGATCCAGATTCGGTTAAAATTCGGCGATAAAACGCGGTCCGGTGTCGTTATCAAATTTATCCGCCGTCAAATATTATCCGCTTGATGTATCTGCGCATGCGCGAGTGGTAGTTGACATAAATTTATTAATGACATGAACCTGTTATAGCTACAAAAGCTACAATGTAGCGCTGATGTACGTTGTAGCGCTGATGTACGTTGTAGCGCTGATGTACGTTGTAGCGCTGATGTACGTTGTAGCGCTGCTGGGTGTGGCTGCTCCCGAAAGTATCCTTGTTTTTCAACGTATTAATATCTTAGACTGTCTATTTGTTGTGCGACACGATTTGTCGACAACCAAGGTTTATCTACGGAACATTTGTGAGTGATTTTAGTGCTTTTATCATAGGTTTTATGGACTTTTACTTGGACGTTTAACTTGAGGCGTGGCCGACGGAATCCCCTAAGCAGAACGGAAACCGGTTTACAGCTGCCAGGAACTACATTCGATCTGTCGATCATATAATTGTCTAGATCGTTGCTGCTCGGACTTAGGCAATGCTGGCAGCCGGCTACCCGTCCGTGGATGAATAAAATAGCAACACTCAATCTGTGCCGACCGCCCACAAGACGTGGGACAAAGGTCAGGTCCAGAAGGCGAATCCGGCCAGTAACGAAGGTGCCAAGTAGGTGGCACATCGCGGGTGCGGTCAGCCATGTCACGGGTGCGGTCAGCCATGTCACTGGTGCGGTCAACCATGTATAAAAAAAATAGGGAGTGAACAAATCAAACATTATACAATGTCCGCCACCACCGGTACGTGTGTCCATTAGTGCCCTGCGCGGGCCGGGCTTTTGGTCCAAGCCCGGCCCGGCCCGCAGCCCGCGGGCCGGGCCGGGCCGGGCCTCTACATAATTTTGCGGGCCGGGCCGGGCCTGGGCCTACATACTGCGGGCCCGGGCCGGGCCTGGGCTGAAAACAATTTAAACACATCGGGCTTGGGCCGGGCCTGGGCCTAGTGTGAGCGGGCCGGGCCGGGCCTGGGCTGGGCCTGGACATAATAAAAATATTCATACAAAACACCGATTATTACTTTATTTTTATTTTTTTAAACTGATTATAAATTGTAATTCCGTTTAATGAATGCTTAAAATTATTTCTTTAGTATTATATAGTTGCAAATTGAGACCTTGCATGGAATCTAATGACCCCATAAGTTCACTTGGCTGGAAGTAGCCAGCCCCAAATGTTTACTTTAGAAATATTTGCAGAGGCAATCAAGCCATGATTAACCATCAACTTATCACCCTTTGACCCTACCAGTGGACATTCTATTGTCTAGGTCTTCCCTCCAAACATTGCCCACCTGAAAGACCTGCCCACTGCCAAGTGCACACTAGGCCACTAGCCCACTACCCGGTACCCAACCCAGTTGGTAATTGGTATTTCTCCCCAGTCCTAATTCATTCACACTTGTACTAATTCACACATGTCTGAACCTGTCTGTCTCAGGCTAGTGACTGCAGGCCTGCTGGAAATGCCACTGGGTGTCAGTGCCAGTGGGTGACACTTAATTGAAATATCATATTAAATTATGTTAACTTAGTTGAGCTAATTCAATTAACAATATAAATTGGGATTATGGCTTGGATATGGGTTAAGTCAGGGTTAGATAAACAAATATCCTACCCTAACAATAAACCAATACATTAAAGCCAAATATAACAAATGTTACCATATTTAATAGTAATGACACTAAGAAGTTTTTCTTTATTTTTCTTCAGGATATTCGTAAGTTTGAAAAAGTTGGTGGTGCTGAATTTTTAGAACTCACCCAGCACACTATGGACATTTTTTATATAATAAAACAATAAGTCTGTTTTACAGTTTATTTGTTTTTCGTCTTTGTTATAAGATTATAGGTTTATCTTCTCTAAACTTAGCGGGCCGCGGGCTTGCGGGTCGCGGGCTTACCCATCTTTGGCCCGCGGGTATGGGCCGGGCCTGGGCCTGAAACTTGCGGGCCGGGCCGGGCCTGGGCCAAACATTCACGGTCTGGGTCGGGCCTTGGCCGGGCCTGGGCCTAAATTATAGTTTGCGGGCCTGGGCCGGGCCGGGCTTGAAAAATTATTGCGGGCCTGGGCCGGGCCTGGACTCTAACTGCTAATTGCGGGCTGGGCTTGGGATCAAATTCTAGGCCCGCGCAGGGCACTAGTGTCCATTGAGGCAACTGATGCCTTGAGTGGAACAGCTGACACTTCTCGTACGCGTGTACATGATCTGGCGCACCACAGCCTGGCACTGATAAACAAACAGTCAGTTCGCAATAAGGCCGAAACCATTTGTGACTACATCACCGAACGCGATTTTTGCACAATCTGCCTGACTGACACATGGCTATCTGAAAATGATGATGTTGTCGTAGATGCCTTAACTCCTGACGGATACAATTTTCGCCACCTTCCGCGAAGCGACCGACGAGGCAGCGGAGTTGGTGTGATGTATAAGGCATCATTCCATCTATGCTCCACGACGCCCATACCCGCCCAGTCATTTGAGGGTCTAGAGGTTGTATTGCACCATGTCCGTGCGTCGTCGGTCGTACAAGTCTTCACGATATATCGGCCGCCTTCATCCGGCCGGAAGTCTACGCGGCCATTCCGGTTATTCATCGACGAATTCAGTCGTGTTCTTGAACGTGCTGCAACGCAGCAGACTGAATGTGTTATTCTTGGTGACTTCAACGTACACTACGGGGATGATCGTACCGGGGATGATCCTGCCGGCGATGATCGTGCCGGCGATGCTCGCCATCCCGTATCTGCCGTATCAGTAGAAACTCTATTAACCGACCATCACGTGATCCAGTGCGACCTTGTCAAGGTCAAACCGAGGCGGCCGAGAAAAAGATCAGCTACAGGAAATACGCTGCAGTTGACAACGCTGACTTTATCGCAGACCTGAGAACATCGCGACTGCTAACAAGCGACTGCATCGTAGGACTGTCTCTCCAATACAACACCACAGAGTTGATAAATACTCATGCACCG
Organism: Lamellibrachia columna; assembly: GCA_963662155.1. Lineage (NCBI taxonomy): Eukaryota > Metazoa > Annelida > Polychaeta > Sabellida > Siboglinidae > Lamellibrachia > Lamellibrachia columna. The sequence goes on from OY759267.1 coordinate 29,088,104, forward strand.
CTCACCACCCGTGTTATCGCCATCCGCCCAAGACACCCTGGTATCACTAATCTATCGCTGGAATAGGCGACAGTTCCACCCGACATGAAACATGCGCTAATCACGCCACTACTGAAGAAGACTGGTCAAGCCGCAAATGACATTAAGAACTACCGCCCAGTTTAAAACCTCAGCTTTGTTTCGAAGCTGTTCGAGAGGCATGTCGCGGCTGACCTTCGGCGCTACATTGACGAAAACAAACTTCTCCACCCATTCCAGAGTGCATATCGCCCACATCATAGCACCCAAATTGCTCTTGTCCGTATTCATGACGACATCGTCCAGGCGCCTGATCGTCGAAAGGGAGGAGTACTCATTCCACTCGACCTTACTGCAGCATTCAATGCCGTGGATCACGCTATGCTTGTTACAACCAGTAATGTAATAATCGACCAGTAATGTAATAAATCGATTGGTAATGTAATAATCGACCGGTAATGTAATAAATCGACCGGTAATGTAATAAATCGACCGGTAATGTAATAAATCGACCAGTAATGTAACAAATCGACCGGTAATGTAATAATCGACCGGTAATGTAATAAATCGACCGGTAATGTAATAAATCGACCGGTAATATAATAATCTACCGGTAATATAATAAATCGACCGGTAATGTAATACATCGACCAGTAATGTAATAAAAATTATGATGATAATCATTATGATGGTGATGATGATGATGTTAATAATGATGATGTAGAAAGTGATGATGAGGGTGATAAACGATTATCATGATGATGACATTTAAGGGGTCATCTTAGTGACGATGATAATGATGATTATGACGATGATGATGATAATAAAGATTATGATGATGATGATAATGATGATGATGATAACGATGGTGATGATGAGGGTGATAAATGGTTATGATGATGATATGGAAGAAGATGAAGACAATTAAGCGGACTTAGTGATGATGATGGTGATGGTGATTATGACGATGATGATAAAGATAATGGTTATGATAATAATGATGATGATAATAATGATGATTACGTTGGTGATGATGAGGGTGATAAATGGTTATGATGATGATGAGGAAGAAGATGAAGACAATTAAGCGGTCTTAGTGATGATGATGATGATGACGAAGATGATGACAATGAGGGTGATCATTATTACGATTATGAGGACGAAGACAATGACACCTTCAACCTCATCATCCTGCTCCTCCTCCTCATCGTCATCCTCATGTTCACCCTTATAATGGCTAGCCATGCTGACACCCACTCGACGTTCACAAACGTATGATTAACATAGGAATCTCAGAACGAGTGAGCCGCATGTTTTCTGGGAAGACATATGGAATGCCATTCATATAACCTCCAAGTTAACGCACGGCAGAAACTACATGTTGGCAAATCATCGGACCGAGTCAGACAGAGTGGTAAGGAAGGGGGGGCGTCATTAAAAAGGGTCATTTCAACACATGAAAGAGGTAATCTACACTCAATTAAGGGATCATCTCAAACAATTATTTAAGGGATCATTAAAAATGCTTAATAAATGATCATCATTTGATCAAATTAAGGGGTCATAACAAACAAGTTAGGGGAAATCTCAAAATGCAATATGATATTATGTTAGAAACTTAAGTTTAACCGCAAAAATAATAAAATAAGGGACCGGCTGAAACAATTAAGGGGTTATCTCAAAAAATTAAGCTAAGGGTAATTTCAGTCAACTAAAATGTTCATCTATACGATGAAAGGGCACCCAAAGTATTTTAAAATATGACTAAAATTAAGGGATTTTATCAAAAACAAGTTATAGGATAGTTTAAAAATGTCTCATTAAGGATCATTTAATAATAAACTAGCTGATCATCTCAAAACATTATGGGGTCATCTCATTAAGTCAAGTGGTCGTCTCGAAAAAGTTAAATAAATTAAGTGATCATCTCATATAATGAATGGGTCTTCTCAAAAAAGTTAAGGTATCGTTACAAAATATGTAAGAAGTAATTAACAAGTTAACAAGCTGAACGTCTCAACAAATTAAGGGATCATCTCAAAAAATAAGTGGGTGCCTCGTTTAGATGAACATTTTAGTTGACTGAAATTACCCTTAACTTAATTTTTTGAGATAACCCCTTAATTGTTTCAGTTGGTCCCTTATTTTATTATTTTTAAGCATTTTTAATGATCCCTTAAATAATTGTTTGAGATGTTCCCTTAATTGAGCGTAGATTACCTCTTTCATGTGTTGAGCTGACCCTTTTTAATGATCCCCCCCTTCTTCCTTACCACTCTGTCTGACTCGGTCCGATTGTTTGCCAACATGTAGTTATTGCCGAGCGTTATTTGGGAGGTTATATGAGCGGCATTCCATATGTCCGCCCAGAAAACACGCGGCCCACTCGTTCTGAGATTCCTATGTTAATCATACGTTTGTGAACGTTGAGTGGGTGTCAGCATGGCTAACCGTTATCAGGGTGAACACGATGATGCTGATGACGATGACGAGGAGGAGCAGGATGATGAGGCTGAAGGTGTCATTGTCTATGTCCTCATAATCGTTATAACCATTTATCACCCCCATCTTCACCATCGTTATTATCATTATCATTATCATCATCATCATAACATTTATCATTATCATCGTCATAATCATCATCATCATTATCATCGTCACTAAGATGACCCCTTAATCGTCATCATCATCATAATCGTTTATCACCCTCATCATCACCTTCTACATCATCATTACTAGCATCATCATCACCACCATCATAATGATTATCATCATCATTTTTATTATATTACTGGTCGATTTATTACATTACCGATCGGTTATAACATTACCGGTCGATTTATTACATTATCGGTCAATTGTTACATTACTGGTCGATTTATAACATTACCGGTCGATTATTACATTACCGGTCGATTTATTACATAACCGGTCGATTATTACATTACCGGTCGATTTATTACATTACCGGTCGATTATTACATTACCGGTCGATTTATTACATTACCGGTCGATTATTACATTACCGGTCGATTTATTACATTACTGGTCGATTATTACTTTACTGGTTGTAACACACGCTACTGCAGCATATGCATTTAGTCGGCATACGAGGCCCGGCACTATCTGTCGTCTTACCTGTCTAACAGAATGATGGCGATAGTAATCAGCGATGCCATGTCTCGTTAACGACAGTTGTGTTGTGGTGGGCCCCTGTTGTTAACTATTGTTTGCCAATTAACGCCATATTCGCCAAACACAACGCTGTTGGTGTGACATAACACCGTACTCATTTGTAAGAGATATAGGCGTCTTCGTGGACAATACCTTGTGTATGTCGACACAAGTCGTACGCACGTGTCGGGGGGCGTATTTCCAACTGAAACTGCTTAACGACCCATGCGTGCAAGACGAACGTACACGCGCTTATTTCATCCAGACTGGACAATGGAAATGCTGCGCTATTTGGAGTAAACGTGCTTCAAATGGTGCAAAATTCGGCGGTTCGCTTAATAACGCGACAGCGACGCTGCGAATATCAATACATCGCGCCCTCCTCTCTCACTGTGTTCCACTGGCTGCCGGTCCGATGGCGAATCAACTACAAGATTCTTCTGTTGACCTACCACGCGTTACACGATCTCGCGTCCACTTACATTGTTGACACGATCTCGCCGCACACACCAGGGCGCCGGCTTTGTTCCGCCGTCAGCAACCTACTACCTGCAGCACGCCATGATATGGAACGGTATGGCCGACGGGGTTTCTACGTGACGGCACCGCGTTGTGAAACGATCTGCCGATATACATCCGTATCGCTGACTCACTCGTATAGAATTATTACAAGTCTTACAAGTGTTGTACTTTAAGCGCATCGGAACAGGTTTTATATCCGGATATACGGCGCTATTCAAATAAAAGTTATTATTATTATTATTATTATTATTAATATGTACTGTTTATAATAACAATGAAGTGTGACAAAGAGTGTCAACCACGAGAACTAATGGATGGATTTCCACTTTCTGAAGTAAAATATTTTCCTCCCCATGTACACGGGCCAAAGGGCATTTTCTGTCGTAGACTATTTTACCCATGCGTTGGTGCAGGCAAATGTTATTAATTACACACGCACGCACGCACGCACGCACGCACGCACGCACGCACGCACGCACGCACGCACGCACGCACGCACGCACGCACGCACGCACGCACGCACGCACGCACACACACACACAGGCATGTTTGTTCTAATACTTGTTCTAATACTATGCGCAGATACACCAAACGGATAATATTTGACGGCGCACAAATTTTAGCACGACATAAAATTATTAACGCTTTCGCAAGTTACCAGATCGAACGATCACAGTAGATTCTTTCGATGATCTTTTATTAAACCGAGTGCGCAAATTACTTCCACTAGTCAACTACACATGTGAACGTCAACAAACCTGGTTGCGATTAACTGAGGGGGAGTTTAAATCGTACTTTAAACATGGCGCCCAATGATATTGTTTTTGATAATATAAATAACTAAAACAACTTACCGCATTTGGTGGTGTCCTCTTTGTCACACGGCACTGAAATTTAACAAAGGTGAATTTCCATTAACGCTTAATATACATATTTCGACAAGGAAGAAATAGCCTACATAAAACATTGTAAACAATTATATAAATTAAGTCTTATAACTAACTTGTAGCGATTACAGTAGAACTTCCATGTTACAATAGATGCAAGTGTCAACGCGTAGTTTGGTGCTGTCACGTACATGTTTTGTTCACGTACAAGCCCCGAGTACTTACCACATAGACCATTTTTGCAGAAGGAAGCCGGCGCATCGCATCCCGTACACGTGTCCCCGATGTTGTAGATTGGGTTGGCTTTATTCAATCTGCAGCAAAAATAATGGGATTGTCAGTCGTTAAATATAAAAATGCGTTGTGTTTTCCACGCAACGGATTGGGTTTATGTACCTTCTTAACCAATTATACCTCTGCATAAAGTAATAGTTAATAATAGTCATATTTAGAAGACTATATACAAGTTTATCGTAAGAAACGTGACGTAGAAAGAAATAAAGAGGAAAGCAACTAAACTGAATCCAGAATTGAAAAACGCCAAAACAATGAAAAACGACGCGGCTTAGCAGTACTAGGGACAAGAAGATTAAGACGACTTGACTTAGCAGCACTAGGGACAAGAAGATTAAGACGACTTGACTTAGCAGCACTAGGGACAAGAAGATTAAGACGACTTGACTTAGCAGCACTAGGGACAAGAAGATTAAGACGACTTGACTTAGCAGCACTAGGGACAAGAAGATTAAGACGACTTGACTTAGCAGCACTAGGGACAAGAAGATTAAGACGACTTGACTTAGCAGTACTAGGGACAAGAAGATTAAGACGACTTGGCTTAGCAGTACTAGGGACAAGAAGATTAAGACGAGATTAGATAGAAGTATTTTAAGATGCTACATGGTAAATATTGATATATGTATTTTCTTACTTTTCTTACACTGTTCCTCCACTAACGGCACTTCGTGTCCTCGAGTTCTTTTAGGTATTGTTCTTACTTAATGAAACTAGAGGACATGAAGTACCGTTAGTGAAGGAACAGTGTATATTAAATATCAGGAAACATCTAGTCTCACAGAGGACAATAAATGAATGGAACCAGCAGTCTAATGATTGTGTAAATGCTGGCAGTGTGAATATGTTTAAAAACAAAACTGAAAATATCTCAGAGGAGCGGGTTACATATAAATAAAACATTGTTGGACTCTCGATACGCCAACGGCTTCCTTGTCCAATTGCCATCTGGGTGTTTAGCTTCGGATGGCAGTCTAGTTAAATCTTTATTAATATCACTACACCACCACAAGAGAGAACTATAATATGACACACGTGATGTTCATACACAGCTTTGTGGATGCGGGCACTAGGATAATAGTTTGCATGGAAAGTACTAAAACAGTGTGACACGTTCGACATACCCAGGAGAATAGACGCAGACGAAGAACTCGAGCCAGCCTTGTCCTTGCATGTTGTTGCAGTACAGATTCAAGGCGCAGCCCACTTTGTCTGTGGCAGCCGACGCCAACTGAAGGCAAGAAATGCTGCTTTGTTCTGTGTTTTGCACATTTGAACGTCGGATAGTTAGTAGGTACGTTGGTCTTCTTAAGATTGTAATAAGTACAATCTACAACGTCGGATAGTTAGTAGGTACGTTGGTCTTCTTAAGATTGTAATAAGTACAATCTACAACGTCGGATAGTTAGTAGGTACGTTGGTCTTCTTAAGATTGTAATAAGTACAATCTACAACGTCGGATAGTTAGTAGGTACGTTGGTCTTCTTAAGATTGTAATAAGTACAATCTACAACGTCGGATAGTTAGTAGGTACGTTGGTCTTCTTAAGATTGTAATAAGTACAATCTACAACGTCGGATAGTTAGTAGGTACGTTGGTCTTCTTAAGATTGTAATAAGTACAATCTACAACGTCGGATAGTTAGTAGGTACGTTGGTCTTCTTAAGATTGTAATAAGTACAATCTACAACGTCGGATAGTTAGTAGGTACGTTGGTCTTCTTAAGATTGTAATAAGTACAATCTACAACGTCGGATAGTTAGTAGGTACGTTGGTCTTCTTAAGATTGTAATAAGTACAATCTACAACGTCGGATAGTTAGTAGGTACGTTGGTCTTCTTAAGATTGTAATAAGTACAATCTACAACGTCGGATAGTTAGTAGGTACGTTGGTCTTCTTAAGATTGTAATAAGTACAATCTACAACGTCGGATAGTTAGTAGGTACGTTGGTCTTCTTAAGATTGTAATAAGTACAATCTACAACGTCGGATAGTTAGTAGGTACGTTGGTCTTCTTAAGATTGTAATAAGTACAATCTACAACGTCGGATAGTTAGTAGGTACGTTGGTCTTCTTAAGATTGTAATAAGTACAATCTACAACGTCGGATAGTTAGTAGGTACGTTGGTCTTCTTAAGATTGTAATAGGGTGGCTTCCGTGCACTGTCTTAATTAACCATATATTTATGTTATTTATAATGTTGAATGCATTATGCTCGTTACTCTGATATAATCAAAAGTGTATGAGTCCCAGTCTAATATATATGTTAGATACGAACACATACTATCATTAGCTTTTGTTTTATAACCAACGAACAGCTAATTCGGCAGTATGTTATTAGGATCTAGATTTTCTTCTTTGTGAGATTTATGATATCAGTGTTATTACAATTATTGTAAACGTTTACATTGCTCTCCGGTGTTTAACGCATAACGAAAGCGTCAACTGCACAGAGCGAACACATTCCATTGTAACACTTACTGTTTGTAAAAGTGCAAATAGTTTGTAATACTGAACATTTAGTATTGCAAAACTCATAGGTCATCCTATTTGCGCTCACATGGCAACAAACAAAACTCATAGGTCATCCTATTTGCGCTCACATGGCAGCAAACAAATTATATGACCGCACGAGATATTGGCTACTCAGGCAAACACGGGACGCAATTTCTAATTAATTGGATATCTAATAAGATTAATCAAGCCATGTAAACTAATTAAGGGGTATATACCATATATTCGGCAAGTAATGAATATCTTGCAATGACATCATGCATTGTCATGACGTAGTATAAATACAGTTCGTTAATCAGAAACCAAGGTGAATGTTATTTACGGAATAACACACTCTTTGCTGACGTCACGAGAGTGTTTCCAGCCAGATAACACGACGAGGGACGCAGGCACGAGTGATGCTACATGACTGGTGACACTCGAGTATCGTCAACAAACCGTATGTTATTCCCGTTATATAACGGTGAATTAACATTTGAGCATACTTTTTCACTTCCTACGTTTGTAAATATGCTGCTGGGCCAGTTTGACGAAGCATTCCTACCGTTCGAAGGAACTGTTGCGGACGTTTAACGCAGATTACGTAAATCACAACAATCTCGGGAAACACGCTCGAACAATCGAACGATTTGCGAACGAACGATATATATATATATATATATATATATATATATATATATATATATATATATATATATATATATATATATATATATATATATATATATATATATATATATATATATCGTTCGTTCGCAAATCGTTCCATTGCTATGACAACGTATAATTGCGCTCTAGAGGAAGATTGTTTCTATAGATCAATTATTCGTGTAATGGTACATGACACCTACGTTCTCTTCATCGCGCTCATCCACGCAAGAACGTATCAAACATCACAGTGATTGCCTCCACGACTACACCTTATTATCCTTTCTTTTGTTCTTCTCATCAAGGGTACATCCTAATTTTTTCGTTATGTTAACTATAGAAATCTTTATGATAAACTAAAACACTTTATTATATACACACACACACACACACACACACACACACACACACACACACACACACACACACACACACACACACACACACACACACACACACACACACACACACACACACACACACACACACACACACACACACACACACACACACACACACACACACACACACACACACACACACACACACACACACACACACACACACACACACACACACACACACACACACACACACACACACACACACACACACACACACACACACACACACACACACACACACACACACACACACATGTATATATCACATGTATATATGTATATATCAACAATCACAGAAAACACGCAAATCGATTTGCGAACGAACGATATATATATATATATATATATATATATTATATGTTGATAACATTTTCAGAAAGTTAAGAAATATCATGTTATTACCATCATGTAGTTTTCGCAATTCGTTCCTGCTTCGCAAGTGTTTTGTTGGCTGTTGTAGTTGGCGTTCTCTTGAAACCAGGTCCTGACCAGACGAAACAGCGATGTTCCCTTGGCAGCAACGGCAACGTTCATTCCGAAGTGTGGTATGCCTAAATAGTTCAGATTCGTATTGTCCCATCGGCGGTCGATGTTGGGGCAGTGGCTGGCCCAAGCCGCCGCCCGCACAGCCAGAGACGAATCCCACGACTACAACAGCATTTGTAATCAGTGGTGGAGTGTAGCAAACTAGAAAACAGTTCGTTTCAAAACTAGCTTACCGAGTAACTTACCAGTAATCAAACAGTATCAACGAACAGAACATATGCAGAATAGATTAACAACCTGGTTACTAAGTCCGACCAGAACGTAGGATGTATGTACCGCCTGTTGAAAGATAAACAAGTGCGTAAGAAAGCCTAATTGATAATATACAAAACCGTTATAAGACCTATGCTCCTGTTTGGTTAATGCTGCGAAATGAGAAGGTTCGTGAAGTACTTCCATAGGGCCTGTCCTAGTTGATGATGAACAAGAATTCAACAGAACATAACAATGGCATGAGATGCATAATTCGGAGGCAGCAGTGCATGATCAACGGCTTCTATGTACATAATTTATGTTAAGCTCGTCAAACGTTCATGCATGATCTTGAACATGATATTGAACATGATATTGAACATGATATTGAACATGATATTGAACATGATATTGAACATCACACACTAAATTGAAACCACTAACTAAAATGTCATTGTCATCTGACATTGAATTTATTTTCATTGCACTGTTCCCTGATTTACTAAATTATGCTACACAGTACTTTCAGTTATCTAGTACTCACAATAAAATACATAATACTTCGATAGGGCCAAAGTCCATGTTAGCCCAAGCTCAAAGGTGTATTCATCTTAATATTCAGTATTCATTTTATTACCGAAAGAGAACACACGGTTCAAAGTGTATCATAGTTGAATGTCTTGCACGTGATTTGTGTAGCAGTTTTATGTACGTAGGCCTATACAGGGAAAGTACGTGATTTGTGTAGTACTTTTATGTACGTAGGCCTTTATAGGGAAAGTACGTGATTTGTGTATCACTTTTATGTACGTAGGCCTATATAGGGAAAGTGCTTCTACCATACGTGCAAGCGCAATGCTCATCATTATCATTCATCATTGATACGTCGGAGCCTGAGCATTGATGAAACGTTTCTATAGATGTCGATTGTTCATTAGAGACGGGAGGTCAGCCACTTCAACGTCAAGATGAACGAACATTAGCTTGGCGCATGTTTTTCTTTGTTTCACTCTTTTTTTCTTGCCATGAGTGGGTGTCAATGAGTGGGTGTCAATGAGTGGGTGTCCATGAATGGGTGTCCATGAGTGGGCGTCCACAAGATGAATATTGATATCGCTTCTTCATTGTGGTTTTACATAATATTAATAATGTATGTTTTAGGTTTACTGTTTTCTATGTTGTGCTACATTGCTCAGTATGTATGAATAAAAACAAAACAAAATGGTAATTAGAGTTGCTCTTACGCATGTTGATCACATATTTTGTGGTCGTGTACAAACGAACTGCAGCAACAATTAAAACTATAATTTCGATTTACAGTGTCAGCTGTACAAGGATGACCTACATAAAGCACAACGACGCACACTGACCCACGCACGTCTTCCTGGCTTTCGGATGATATTTAACCTCGGCCCCCTCTACAATTAGCTCAGCCGCGTGTAAGTGTCTCGCGTTTGACAAAACCGTAATGTCAAGAGATCCACACCAGACGCTAGCTTCAGGTCTCGACACGGCTAATAGCTACTTCAAATTAGTATCAGAAAGGCCAACATCCGGACAGACGTGGGCGTGCATAGAGCGACCTACACATATATTGATCCGCCTAGGGTAGGTGTAATTGCCTGTCGAGTTGTGTTAACGTGAATGTCATTTTTGTCTGAAACGCGTGTTTTGCACGTGGTCAACAAAAGACGCAAACATCACGATTCGCCATATGGCAGGAAAACTACGTGTTCTTGCCTTCAGAAAACGAAAATCATGTGTTTATTTGATGGAATAAATTGTGTTGGTTATTATTTCTACACAATGCTTCTTTATTGAAACTACGTTCTACCGAACTTCATGCATAAATGTTTATCACTATGTTTTCTTTCGTTCATGTACGTTTGAAGCCCAGTGATGTACCGTTACCGTGCTACTTCGTTTACTTCGAGTCAGTGTAACAAAACCTAAGGCTTCAGCTTTCAGTTTCATTTTCACCTACCATCTTCTTCATGTTGCTCACGTGGAACTTCTCGGCGCTGTGACGTCCCACCAAGGAACGGAAAATATTGTGGATTCGCACTACTTGTGACTTGATGTCCAACGTGTTGGCTCCGTAGACATTGCAAACTGCAACAACGAAGTCGTTTGTTATATACTTACACGTGTTCTTCACCAGTTTTGCTTGACGTGTTTCACTAATTACAACATGTATGTAGACATTAGGGTAACCCGGGGCAGGGCGCCCCCAAGGGAAACTTTCAAATTGTACACTATTAAACTACGTTAACATGTCTTTAATGTGCTCATATTGTAGACAGATATGTCTGTTGCCCACCGGAAAATTATTTTCAGCAAATTGACAACCTAGATGAGCTGCATTCGAAAAATACCAAGAGTACCGAAAAACCATCTTGCCCCAACCCTGGGACAAGACGGCCCTCTGCCTGACGGTCAATAGCTCGCTCACCCGTAGTTTTCGCTTATATGAACGAATCACTGCCTAAACATAAAATGTACACATACAAATAGTATGATAGCAATATATTAGGCTACTATAGTTGCTAAATTTAAATTGCAGTTAACATATAATATACACCTTGTAATCCATGCATAATATAATTGGCTTAATAATATTCGATCATAATTACAGCCTACAGGCTAGCAGAACGTAAATTATATTATATTAAATTTATTAAACATAATTGTTCATGTGTAATACATTTTATAAATTATGACCATGTGCGTGCGGGATAAGACATAGGAACCGTCTTGCCCCATATGCATGGGGACAGTTTTGCCCCACATGCACTAAGTATATCTTAAAATGATGTATACAAAACACAACATACTGTTGCCTCATGTTGTATTGTTTGACCTGTCAACTGATTAATAATTATTATTATGTCACCAATTAAGTTCATGATTCATATTGTTATACAGTGAATTACACCATTTTACTATTGCCAAAATATTAGATCAGAGCGTATAACAGGGAATATAAAAGTTAAAAACACACTGATTTAATTACGTCTGTCTCGTGTTGCTGAGCTTTGGGGATGGGTAACCGATAGATGTTAGCTTAATTTTGCACAGGATTTTGAGACGTTCAGGATTTTATATATTGCGTACGTGCTGGGGGGGGGCGTCTTGTGTATTAAATGAGTTTACAGTGTACGAGAAATGACGATCCGTAGGTAAATCTATCTCATCATCTGTCAACCCATGGTAATTATATCATTAGAATGTTAAATAATAAATTGCGCTACAAACAACAATCAGGCTAAATTACAATTACAGGTAAAATTAGTTGAAGTTACCAAAATTACAGGCAATACAAATGAATCATAATAAATGATTCCAGATAAATGGACCTTTACAATAGATTGTTCGATGATCTTACAGTGGAACTACTGATCGGACGTATATAGTTAAGTTGCTTTGTATCACGATTGTGAATGTCATGGGTAAATGTAAAGATGTTAGAACATGAAACTGGTAGGCTGCTATGGATGCAACTGGATGTAACTGTCCACAAGATGAATCTTGACATTGGTTCTTCTTTGATTTGAGTACAACATCAATAATAAGGGATGTTGCAGCATTGGTGTTTGATTGTTTCTCGTGGAAACCGTATTGTTTCTCATTGAATATATTCTTTATCTGTAGAAAGTCGTACGTCTTTCTATGGACCACCTTCCCTAATGTTGTTTGTAATAGTGGGTAGCGAGGATATAGGTCTATAATTGGATAATTACATTTTGGTTTTTGACTTGTAGACAAGTATAATTGTCGCAATTTTAATTTAATCAGGTACTTCACTCAAGGAAGGGACATTTGCTCGCCTAGTAATTGAAGAAGATGGGGACTGAGGATATCATGACCAGAACTTTTCTTAAGTTGAAGATACTGTATATTTTGCCTAATTTCGTTTGCATCAGTGGGATTCATAAACATACTTCTTGGATTTTTTTTTGCAGGACTTTTTTGTAGATATCTGGTGAACTGTTTTTTTTTTGGCTGCAGGGATTGCATTGGCATATTTAGGACCAACGTTTGTTAAGAAATTACAAAATGTATTCGAAATTTGATCAGGATCATTAGTTAAATCGTTGTTATATTTGAAACATGTAGGAATACATGATTTGTTATTGTTGTTTCCCGATCATAGTTCAAAGCACATGCCACGTCTTTTTGGAGTCATTCCTAAATAGATTAGCATAGTAAGTTGTCTTTGCCATATGTTTTAGTTTATCAAAAAGATTTCTATAGTTAACATAACGAAACAATTACCCTTGATTACATGATTACTTTATGTACCCTTGATTACATGATTACTTGGATGTACCCTTGATTATATGATTACTTGATGTACCCTTGGATATATACCCCTTGGGTGGGGAGCGGTGGTCTAATGGTTAGAGCACCCGCCTGTCGATCGAGAGGACGGTGGTTCGATTCCACCTCCGCCGTTTCGAAGCTTGGGCAATTTCGTTCACCCCACTTTGCCCGTGTCTTTCGGAAGAGACATTAAAAGCCGTTGGTCCAAACTCCTGCGTTAGCTCAAGATTGGGCTGTCTGGAGTATAACTACTTGAGACTTGAGATGAGAAGAACAAAAGAAAGGATAAGGTGTAGTCGTGGATGAGCGCGATGAAGAGAACGTAGGTATCATGTACCATTACACGAATAATTGGTCTATAGAAACAGTCGTCCACTAGAGCGCAATTATATGTTGTCATAACAAGCCCCACTGGGCGGTACAGAGTGTGTGTGTTGAAAGGGGTTTTGAGATTGAGGCGTCAAAGCACCTGCAACATTTAGACGTGCCTCAAGCAATGCCACCTTACGATTTGAAGTTGATAAATATGGATGTCTTCGGTATAGAGAAAAAATTTATTCACTCATGTTATTCACTCATGATGACAAATGTAACATATTCGGAGTGTGTCCATTTTTGCACTCTGTTATTTATTAGTTTCTCCGTAATTGTGTGTTGGCTAAGGTCAAACAGTACGCTCAATTATCGCTTTGCCATTCACGCACCTGCATTGACGTAAATGCCCGCACACATACAGTTCACTAATAGACGCTAGGCGCGAGTACCCGTTCCTAGTGGCTACTGACGTTCACACACATTTCTATTAAACGCTTCTAGCCGTTTCTTGCTTTCTTTGCAACCCGATGCAGGTATTCCGAGGCGGCTAACATGTTTTATGTGAGCACATTGCGCCCATTAACCCATTAGGTGAGTGAATGTATTGATACTACACATGTTATTCAATAAGTCTGCTTTTATACACATATATTGTATGACTCCCGTTAACCTTGAGGGAATATAACATAATCTGCCTGTACGATATTTTTTTCGATGAGAAGCATTTTATTCACTTATAAATGTTGGCGCCATGTCGCTGCTTAAAAGGAAAATACAGCCAGAAGTAACTGTCGACATTGTGAGAAACCTGTTGTACAATTTACTAGCTAGCGGATAGTAGCGGTAATTTGGCAGACATCAGCTGTGTAGCTAGTAGCGTTTTCTCGCTCCTAGCAGCCAGTAGTGTCAGCTGCTACGACCGCGAATTGTATGTGGACGGGCATAGGACTTTGTGTGGGATTTCGTGTGAGCTACTTGTACATTTGTCTTGCTCCTAGCTGCTGGGAGCGAACAGTGCGTGAATGGGCCTTAAAGCAGAATACAGGAAATCAACATATACTCGTTTACCCTACCCTTTAACATTACAAACAGCACCACGTAAATAATACATTTCGTTGGCTGCTAATGTCAAATTATGGTAGAGACACCAATCCATATAAGTGTTAAAAGAGCCACGTAAACTATTCACAGTGCCACCGAGGACAGATAATTGCTTTACTTCCGGGTCTATGTCATACGAATAAAGTGCCAGTGGTTTTGAGACCATTTCCCATTTCAAAGCGTTATGCACCCTGATAAAAAAAAACTGTTATAAACAGGGAAAACGACACCTTCGCGGATCACGACACTTCTGCTGCGCGCAAGTTCAAATGTCTAGTTGCCGGTTGACGAGACATGGACATGCCAACGATAAAAGGATCCCTGGCGTACGAAAACAGAATCCGGTTTGTTTGGGCGACAAATGACAGACAGTATCTTCCATGTTGATCGAAAACAGAATAATTGGATTTGTCGAAAACTGCACTGCTAGTCGGTATCAAGACAACAAAGTGTACACTTTGTTTATAGCCGAAACGTAACTTTGTGCTCAGTGTGGAATTGCCCAACTTTTAGCATAGGTTTCAATTGAAAAATAAACAATGGTAGTCTAACACCTTAGTCAGTTTTTAAAAGTAGGAGAGACCTGGGCTAGTTGTAACATGGGTACGTTATATAACAGACGTATTGCAGACAAAATTACTAATGCAAATTATTTCGCAAGGTCACGGTATGTTCATCAATAGTTTTAAGCACGTCACGTGTGATACAACGTGGATCCGTTGAAAAGAAATAAAACTACGGCATTTTAAGGAAAACAGTATATATTTTTAAGGGTTTGTGTGCATTTGACTATGCTGTTCTTTTTTGGTAGTTCTAGTCATGAACATATGCTCCAGCTGGTACATATACCGATAAGCACTGTCTTAAGTATGTTCTTTTTTTGGTAGTTCTAGTCATGATCATATGCTCCAGCTGTTACATATGCTCCAGCTGTTACATATGCTCCAGCTGTTACATATGCTCCAGCTGTTACATATGCTCCAGCTGTTACATATGCTCCAGCTGTTACATATGCTCCAGCTGTTACATATGCTCCAGCTGTTACATATGCTCCAGCTGTTACATATGCTCCAGCTGTTACATATACCGATAAGCGCTGTCTTAAGTATGTTTTAAAGTAATACGGTGTGAATGAGATGGTTCTGGGGCGAGTTGTAACATTTCCCCGAACAAATTGTAACATAACAACATCATGTGAAAAATGTCATTCTGGGGCAAAGTGTTGGGAAAGTGTCATCCATTGTGATTCGGATGGTGAGTAATACACATTTTGTAATTAACATAATTATGTTCATTAACGCGTTTGCACGGCCCGACAGGGGATCTGTTTTAGGTATGGCCTATTAAGTTTCATAAGCTAATCATACATCCTTTATATATACCTTCGAATAGTGGTATTTAACATTTTGCCGCAATGGTCAAACATATATGTGTAAATGCATTAAGCATTTTTAGGCACTTGCTATCTGCGGTTTCGTTGGCATCAAAACAGTTTCGATAGGGTAACAATTCGAGAAATATGCCGTTTTTGTTACAATTAGCCCTGGTCTCCCATATGCACTCTTTATTCATCCGACTTCGCATATCAGTTAACCCATGCACTGCAGGACATCAACGAACCCTTTTCGAGATGGGCTAAATGAACTGAGGAGGGTGTTAAAGAAAATGAAATTGCAATTGCCATTGCAGTTATTTTACAATAGATAAAATATTAAATCGATTTTGCTTACAAATTGTTCCTTACCTGATATCAGAAAGAGAAGTTTCAGCAGAAACACATGCATGATGATTTGTTTTCGTCTCCTCTCGGTCTGATGTTCTGCGGCTACAAGAACGCGAAACTTCTTGGTTGTGCTAAATAATAAATCAGTGCTCTCCCTACCTAAGCTCTCTCTCTCAGGAACCGCGACCAGGCGCTCTTATATCGCTGTCTGGCACCGCAGCAACCGCCGCGCATCCGCGAACAATCATTGGACCGACGTCATCAGTCGTCTAACCGGTGTTTATGAGTGATATGATACCAGCGTCATAATATTACCGGGGCAGGTAACCTGCACATATCAGAAGGACTTTGCATTTTGTGATAAAGGCATCTTATTTTCAGTATTGCAGTATTCCACATAATATGATAGCGATAATTCACAAACATGAAACTTCGTTGGTTCTTGCATGTAGTGACCTTTTATTGACCTTCAACAGTTGGATTACTGTTGTTTGGTGGTTAATTTTGATTCATTGATTACAATGCTTCACAATATTGCTAGCAATATTTTTATGTTATTCAATTATCTAAAACCCACCTTGAGTCATCACCTTTATGCAGATGACACACACATTTTCGTTTCTTTGACTACCCGAAATATTGATTGCTCCTAAATCCATACTCGCGGATAGTCGCCATGATATTTCCTACTGGATGACCGAGAGCAGATTAAAAAATAAAGCTAAATTCTGATAAAACATAATCAGATGTTGTTATTACTAGTAGACAGAAGCAGTATGACAAAATTAAATGTTTTTCGTACATCTATCCTAAGCCAAAATGTCATACCAGCAGCGTCAGAACGGAAAATTGGAGTTATCTTTGACAGCAATTTAAATTTTCGATAGCATATTTCTCAAACGTATATTGCTGGTGTTTTCTTTTAAGTAAAATTTGTGATCTTCGCCACATTCGTCGGTATTGTCTCGTTTTGTTGCAGCAACGAAAGACAGGACAGGCATTGAGTATGCGAAAGCTGTAGCAACTGGGCAACTGGGTGGACTTCGTCAAGGCAGGGTCTGAGGAATCCTGGGCTGAGGTTCAGGCAGATATTTTTAGTTTTGAGTGTAGGGGATGTGCGAAGATGAAGGGACTAGAGGTGGAGATGGAACGGCTGAGGCTGTTCGCGGCATTGGTGGGAAGGGGAGAGGTGGGTTGTGCCAGTGGTTCCGGTGGTGGGACAGTGGACGATAAAGTGTGGGGAGGCGATGGGAGAGATGCTAGGCAGAGCCCACCTCTGCCTGGGAGGAGGCTGAGAGGAGGTAAGGTGACAGGATGGAAGGATACGGGACGGAAGGAGACGGGGGGAATGAGACAGGGAAGGATACAGGAGGGAAGGAGACGGGGAAGGCGACGGGAGCGAAGGAGACTGGAGGGAAGGCGACGGAATCGAAGGGAACGAAGGCGACAGGGGCGCAAGATAGCCAGGAGACGGGAGGGACAGGTGACAAGTTGATGGGTGAGAAGGAGATGGACAACATGCTGCCAAGTGACACGACTGAAGGACATAATTCAAAGGAAGGGATGCTGAGGAATTAGACAGCAATTAATGTTGGAACATTCTAAATTATGAAATTGAGAGTTTCATTGATAATCTCTTTCCATTAAAAAA
>OY759267.1:29111417-29123917 GCA_963662155.1 Lamellibrachia columna
TTTTTCTGGATGCCATCCTTAATTATCAGCCTGAAGATACTGATATTGATTAATTCCTACTACAGCTAAAGGAAATGACTGATGCGTTCTTTCAATGTCGAGCATATACTGTTTCAGAAATACGTGTTTGCATCGTCTATTGACTGGAGTTTGGAATTTGGATATCCGCAGGGAACGCCATGATACAATGAATAATGATTCAGTGTGTGAGCAATGACGCGATTACAGGATTGTGTACTTATACACGTACCTCTACACGTACTTGTACACATACCTCTACACGTACCTATACACGTACTTGTACACATACCTCTACACGTACATCTACACGTAGCATACAAAACACTGCTGCGACAAGTATTGAACTTCTACTCGTACCTCTACATGTCCTTCTATACGTACCTCTACACGTACCTCTACACGTACCTCTACATGTCCTTCTATACGTACCTCTACACGTACCTCTACACGTACCTCTACATGTCCTTCTATACGTACCTCTACACGTACCTCTACACGTACCTCTACATGTCCTTCTATACTTACCTCTACACCTACCTCTACACGTACCTCTACATGTCCTTCTATACGTGCCGCTACACGTACCTCTACACGTACCTCTACATATCCTTCTCTACGTATCTTTACACGTATATGTGTCTCTGTCTGCTATCTGTCTGTCTGTCTGTCTGTCTGTCTGTCTCTCTCTCTCTCTCTCTCTCTCTCTCTCTTTCTCTTTCTCTCTCTCTTTCTCTATCTATCTATCTATCTATCTATCTATCTATCTATCTATCTATCTATCTATCTATCTATCTATCTATCTATCTATCTATCTATCTATCTATCTATCTATCTATCTATCTATATATCTCTCTCTCTCTCTCTCTCTCTCTCTCTCTCTCTCTCTCTCTCTATCTATCTCTCTATCTATTTATCTATCTATCTATTTCTCTCTCTCCTTCTCTCTCTCTCTCTCTCTCTCTCTCTCTCTCTCTCTCTCTCTCGCCAAAGTCTGCTGTCATCACGCTTGGCACCGCTACGTCAGGGTCTGCTGTTGTGACGCCTGGCACCGCTACGTCAGTGTCAGCTAATGTCACGCCTGGCACTGCTACGTCAGAGTCTGCTGTCATCACGCCTGGCAACGCTACATCAGGGTCTGCTGTCATCACGCCTGGCACCGCTACGTCAGTGTATGTTATTGTCACGCCTTGCACCGCTACGTCAGGGTCTGCTGTCATCACGCTTGGCACCGTACGCCAGGGTTTGCTGTCATCACGCTTGGCACCGCTACGTCAGGGTCTGCTGTCATCACGCCTGGCACCGCTACGTCAGTGTCAGCTAATGTCACGCCTGACACTTCTACGTCAGGGTCTGCTATTGTCACGCCTGGCACCGCTATGTCAGAGTCTGCTGTCATCACGCCTGGCACAGCTACGTCAGGGTCTGCTGTCATCACGCCTGGCACAGCTACGTCAGGGGCTGCTATTGTTACGCCTGACACCGCTACATCAGGGTCTGCTGTCATCACGCCTGGCACAGCTACGTCAGGGTCTGCTGTCATCACGCCTGGCACCGCTACGCCAGGGTCTGCTATTGTCACGCCTGGCATCGCTACGTCAGGGTCTGCTATTGTCACGCCTGGCACTGCTAAGTCAGGGTCTGCTGTCATCACGCCTGGCACTGCTACGTCAAGGTCTGCTATTGTCACGCCTGGCACCGCTACGTCAAGGTCTGCTATTGTCACGCCTAGCACCGCTACACCAGGGTTTGCTGTCATCACGCCTGGCACTGCAACGTCAAGGTCTGCTATTGTCACGCCTGGCACCGCTACGTCAAGGTCTGCTATTGTCACGCCTAGCACCGCTACGCCAGGGTTTGCTGTCATCACGCCTGGCACTGCTACGTCAGGGTCTGCTATTGTCACGCCTGGCACTGCTACGTCAGGGTCTGCTGTCATCACGATGGCACTGCTACGGCAGGGTCTGCTATTGTCACGCCTGGCACCGCTACGTCAGGTTCTGCTGTCATCACGCCTGGCACCGCTACGTCAGGGTCTGCTATTGTCACGCCTTGCACCGCTATATCAGACTCTGCTGTCATCACGCCTGGCACCGCTACCCCAGGCTCTGCTGAACATGCTAACTATATATCGCAATCACCCCGTTGTTTGAATAGGAAGAGCTGGGTTGTAACGTTTCATTGGGTTATATGCGTAAGAAGATAACAATCCAAAAGAATAAGTCGAGACGGCACAAAGTGAACCACATCTGTTCTGTTCTTGATGAGGTTCGTGTGTCAGATAACTGTGCAGACTTGCTTGATGCAAGGCTTACTCAGGGGCGGATCTAGGCTTGTTGGCAGGCGGGTCTCAGCCAGTCGTAGTCATATGTCGTTCTACTTACGAACCGGGGGGGGGGTCTTCTACTTACACAAGGGTTAATATTAGTCGGCTGCTAATAATTCAGTCTTTACATTGACACTAATTCCGATGAAGTAATATATATTGTCCTGTACTGTAATATTTTCCACGGACACAGGAGGGTCTTAGACCTCCCTCCATGGCCTAGGGGAGGGGGGTATTGAGGCCCCTAAGACCCCCGTCGATCCGCTGCTGCTTACCGGTGTACCAAAGGTTGTCATGAAGAGAATGCCGGATGGCCACATCCGATCAACAAGGAACACTTGCCCAGAAAAGCTAAAGGCTTTTGGTATGACTTTAAATGTTTAGTCTGCGAAGGCCAGTTCCTTTGTTCGTAGTACTTTTGAATGTTTGCAGTGCGCAAAACTGTATATCAGGTGCTGAATCTAACAATACTATTTATTCGAACAATTATGCCTGCATTTGATGTACTATTCCAATTGCACATGTATTAACTGATCTAGATAGTACTACTGCTACAATATTCCACTGTGCAGCATGTCGCTAAATTGTGAATTTGGAATTGATACAACATTAAATGAATTACATTGATGTTTCCGCGGTGCATTGAATTAAATTAGAATCTATTTTGTTAATAAAAACACGTTGGAATTGAATTGAAATTGATAAAACATCAATTTACCCCGTATCATAGGTCTTATCATGTCATGAAACTGTGACACATATTAACATAGATGTGTAATAAATCCATATCCAGCTGTATATGTAGAATTGCATACGCTACCATTGATTATTTCTTTTGAAACTATTTCAGTATCATACATTGATATCTCGCACATTGCCATCACTACACCGTGGCATCGATACCAGTCGTCGATGTCTGGTTTCCTTCTTCTTCCGTCACTCATCTCGTTTCTCTGTCGTCTCCACCACCCTTCTCCACCCCCACCCCCATCCCTCGCCCTCATTCTTCACATCCGCCAAATCTCACGTTGAACGTTTTTCATAGCCACATTTCAATTTCAAATCGAGTTATTGCTCCATTACGTCTAGTCACTGATTGTACAATATGAATTACACACTTGCTGAACTAGATGCTCGCATAGATGTACTACTTTATATATATATATATGTATGTATGTATGTATGTATGTATGTATGTATGTATGTATGTATGTATGTATGTATGTATGTATGTATGTATGTATGTATGTATGTATGTATGTATGTATGTATGTATGTATGTATGTATGTATTTATGTGTGTATGTGTGTATGCGTGTATGCGTGTATGTGTGTATGTGTGTATGTGTGTATGTGTGTATGTGTGTATGTGTATATGTGTGTGTGCGTGCGTGCGTGCGTGCGTGCGTGCGTGCGTGCGTGCGTGCGTGCGTGCGTGCGTGCGTGCGTGCGTGCGTGCGTGCGTGTGTGTGTGTGTACCTAGTTAATGACGTACGTGAACTACGTGAAACGGTGGCGTGGAGTTGTGACAATAATTACCGCCTCCGGTTGTACAATGTACAACACACGAATCCGTTTGTGTAATGGTCGCACAAAGGCGTTCGCCAAAATGTAGCTTGAGCCACATCTGGCGCCCCCTATAGTCTGTATTGGGAAAAAATTAACCCTCCCCCTTGTGAAAAACTGGCTACATACTTGTCTTCTGCAGCTTGCGTTTGTGGTTCTGCATTTCTTTTGAGGATCGAACTGGCCTTTGTTCGGCGAATATGAAAATTGTCGGCTAACTGGCATAAATATTTGCCCGATGTATATATATATGTATATATATATATATATATATATATATATATATATATATATATATATATATATATATATATATATATATATATATATATATATATATATATATATATATATATATATATAATATATTTCTATCTTTATTTTCATTCCTATTTAATATATTAGACACTTCAATTTGGTCTCTTCTTAACCTCCTTATCCCAAGGTTTGTTAAACCACATTATCACGTGATACACGCGTTTCATATGTTTTATCTTTGCATTGATCTGTTGGGTTATTCGTTCAATTCACTCTTCGCTCAAGCTTCGCTCAAGCTGTTTCAACGTCACGTATGCTTCTGTTTCAACGTCACGTATGCTTCTGTTTCAACGTCACGTATGCTTCTGTTTCAACGTCACGTATGCTTCTGTTTCAACGTCACGTATGCTTCTGTTTCAACGTCACGTATGTTTCAACGTCACGTATGTTTCAACGTCACGTATGCTTCTGTATTCTTCTGTTTAGTATCGATTTGTAGCCGCGCACAATAAAACAAATTATAGCATTCGTACAACTGACCTATGACGGATAGAACCTCCATCCGTGTTAATAACCTATCTCTCTAGCCGGCTTAGTTTTTTAAGTTCCAGCTAGCACTTTTAGAGTGTTCAATCAGACTTAATCCGTTTTACAATTAAACTGATTTAAAGTTAGATCGGCTAAGCTCTTTTCTGCGTGTATATCTTTGATAAGTAATCTCCAATTGATGGATGATGTCTGAATATCACACTGCCAAGGTGTCAGGCAGTTAAGGTCAGGCCTTTAAGTATGCATGTAGCCAAACATACCCCCCCCCCTATTTAAACTTGCTTATCCACCATAGCTCCCCAGCGTACCAATCCAACTGTTTACAAATGGAACTGCTTATCGATTATAAACTGCTTAACCCCTTTTGTTTTGGTGAGCTGCCCAGCTTGGGTTTCCCGATACAGGATGACATCATACAGGATGACATCATACAGGATGACATCATACAGGAAGACTGATGGGAGGATTACGATACCAATGTCATTATGTTTGTGCAAGACAACGGGGATGTGCTATAATGTGTCATCGGTACATACAATCAGTGCGACGGTGTCATCGGACAGACGGTCCACTACATATTGACATAAGGGGCAATAGACCGTTTTAGCCATGCATTCCATGTTCCGAACGTATCTCAACACTTATCGTATCTCATATGCACATGTGATGCAGTTTCAGCTGTTAGTTTGAAACAGTGAAATTGCCCATTAAGCGCTAATGTATTTCTTGGCCTTAAACCATGCCACATCGTTAACATCAACTCAGAAATGTAACCATGTTTGTTAGTTTTATTCCACTAAAACAATTATCTAATTCTGATGGTTGTTTTTCACTATTATGCACATTTTTGTCGGTCAAAGTGCATGAAAACATAAATCATAATTTTCAAGATGGCTACCAAATGTGTTTTGTGAATTGTGACTGGAATGTTTTTACACGTAACGTATACGTAAATATATAGCCCAAATTTGATTAATCTGATCAGTAATGCCATCTGACGGTAACAGGCAAACCAGGCGGCCAGTTTATCTATTCTCGTCGCGTAAGTTCACGCAGGCTAAGCGATACTAGATTTCCCTCAGACGAGGGTTACAAACGGTAGCGCCACTTCGCGGAGCAAGCATAATCTAAGATTTGTCAGCCGTTGTTGGTTGTTGCCAGGCACGCCATGTGGCGCCACCGATGTGAAAGACGCTAGTACCAATGCCCAGTTTAGCTGCATGGCAGTGGAAGTGGCACATTGGAGTGTGGCCACTATCCCATACAAACACTTACAGCTTACACTGACACATTGGAGTGTGGCCACTATCCCATACAAACACTTACAGCTTACACGGACACAATAACGCGGTGTTTCAATAAATGTTTAAGTAAAATATAAAAATAATAGAGTACACACGTTTTCCTTCAAATTTGACTGCAGAGATGTTCATCATGGTATGCATTTTATTTATTCATTAATTTATTTATCATAAGCATTTATTTATTTACTATATATGCATTATAGATTATATTTATTTATCTATTATATTTATTTATTAAATGTTAATCGAATACTCTATTGTTTTATTATATATATTTTAACTACGATATTATATATTTATTATTTTATAATTGCATGCTTGTTTTGTACGCGCCTATCAACAAGCTGGTCCCAGATATGTATGGCGTTTCATAAATATTAGTAATAATCAGACCTGGGTCCAAGTACATTTGCATTAGTTCGAGCACGAGTACGGGTACATTGATGATGGCTGAGCACGAGAACGAGTACATTGGTGATGGCTGAGCACGAGAACGAGTACATTGGTGATGGCTGAGCATGAGAACGAGTACATTGGTGATGGCTGAGCACGAGAACGAGTACATTGGTGATGGCTGAGCACGAGAACGAGTACATTGGTGATGGCTGAGCACGAGAACGAGTACATTGGTGATGGCTGAGCACGAGAACGAGTACATTGGTGATGGCTGAGCACGAGAACGAGTACATTGGTGATGGCTGAGCACGAGAACGAGTACATTGGTGATGGCTGAGCACGAGAACGAGTACATTACTAAAACTGAGAACGAGTACATTTACATGAGTACGAATGCGAGTACATGTTGCATGACGTAGTAAATTATTAGTAATAACATATTTTACAATTAAAATTAATTCATATAATTAAGCAACAATTGATTGTGCGGAAGCAGTTGATCACACTTGTTTATGAGGAAAACCGCAGAAACCTCTATTTCATGACCAAGCAACGTAATTACGGAGCATTAAGTGTATAGTAAAACTTGGAAAGTCAAGACAAAGCATTGACACTAGGCTGTTCGTTGGTGTCCTCATTTATTTTCCTTATTTTCCATAGCACCTGAACGAACATGAACGAACATGAAAGAACATCAGCTGTTCGGATGTAGCGTATTTAAGGGAATATCGCTCAGGCCTATTTCTATGGTGACTTAAGACACACAGCACCAGTAGTTTTTATTCGAATTAGCACACAACCCCTTTGTTCCATAAAATAAAATGTTATTGGTTTGGACAAATCTTCTCACTAGTAGACTCACTACATTGATTACGTAGGTAATTCTGGGACGAGACCAACAAATGTACTCTGTAAAAGTACTTGTCTAGTTGCTATAGAATTTTATTATAATAAATACATTATTATTGTTAGATTATGCACTTGATGTCTTGTTTTATATTATTGCTTAATAAGCCTCATACTGTATACTATGCACTATATATATATATATATATATATATATATATATATATATATATATATATATATATATATATATATATATATATAGGGGCACTCTGGTTAACCCACATTTAAGTAACCGACATAATCGGCACATGTACACTCACTTAAACCAGTCATTATCTAGGGTTACCATCTCAAAAAAACCTAGCCAATAAACTTCATATATTTCTGTAACGATCAAAAATGAGTGGGTAATTGCTAAATCTGCTGAGCGTTAAGCAAGTTATAAAATGAAGCAGTTAGCAGGAGGTCTGAGGCACCAAATGATTTCTCACCTGAAACATCAATGACTCATAAATTTTCTTATCTCAGACCCTAGATTTCATTTTACTAGCACCTGATTGTTAATTGCACTTATCATCTGACCACGTTCTGGTTTGTAGACTATGTAGAGAGCCACTACAAAACACGTTTACCAACCAACACGTTTTTGTGCAACATGATTAACAAATCAGATAATTAACCTTCAGTTTCTAATATAATATCACATTGCATTTTGAGATTTCCCCAATTTGTTTGAGATAACCCCTTAATTTGATCAAATGATGATCAGGTATTTTTTTTTTAATGATGCCATAAATAATTGTTTGAGATGATCCCTTAATTGAGTGTAGATTATCTCTTTTCGCTTGTTGAGGTAACCCTTTTAATGACCCCCCCCCTTCCTTATCACCCTGTCTGACTCGGTCCTATTGTTTGCCAACATGTAGTTACTGCCGTGCGTTACCTGGAAGGTTATCTGAACGGCATTCCATATGTTCTCCCAGAAAACATGCGGCTGACTCGTTCTGAGATTCCTATGTTAACCATACGTTTGTGAACGTCGAGTGGGCGTCAGCATGGCTAGCCGTTATAAGGGTGGACATGAGGATGAAGACGACGATGAGGATGAGCAGGATGATGAGGCTGAGAATGTCATTGTCTTCGTCCTCATAATCGTAATAATGATCACCCTCATTGTCATCATCATCATCACTAAGCTAAGACAGCTTAATTGTCTTCATCTTCTTCCTCATCATCATCATAACCATTTATAACCCTCGTCATCACCGTCGTTATCATTATTGTTATTATCATCATCATCATTATCATAATCATTATCATCATCATCATCATCATCATAATCAGTAACATCGTCACTAAGATGACCCCTTAATTGTCATCATCATTATAATCATTTATCATCCTCATCATCACCTTCTTCATCATAATCATCATCATGATCATCATCACCATGATTATCATCATCATTTTTATTACATTACCGGTCGATTATTACATTACTAGTCGATTACTATGGATTCGTGCATAACAACTCCACATCACCGTATCTCGTATTTCACGTAAGTGATCAACTCGTTACACACAAACACACACATAAATTAATCTAATCTCCAGATACTTCCTTAATTGCGGACATGCCTGGAAAAAGTAATTGAAGCAGTAGTGCATCTATGAGTGCATCTAGTTCATATTGTACAATCAGTGATGAGACGTCATGTAGCAATAACTCGATATGAAATTGAAAGGTGGCTATGGGAAACGTTCAACGTGGATTGTGTGCGAGATTTGGCGGGAGTGTAGAATTAGGGCGAGGGATTGGGGTGGGGGTGGAGAAGGGTGGTGAAGGCGGCAGAGAAACGAGATGAGTGACGGAAGAAGAAGGAAACCAGACATCGACGACTGGTATCGATGCCACGGTGTAGTGATGGCACACACACACGCACACGCACACGCACACGCACACGCACACGCACACGCACACGCACACGCACACGCACACGCACACGCACACGCACACGCACACGCACACGCACACGCACACGCACACGCACACGCACACGCACACGCACACGCACACGCACACGCACACGCACACGCACACGCACACGCACACGCACACGCACACGCACACGCACACGCACACGCACACGCACACGCACACGCACACGCACACGCACACGCACACGCACACGCACACGCACACGCACACGCACACGCACACGCACACGCACACGCACACGCACACGCACACGCATACGCACACACACATATATATATATATATATATATATATATATATATATATATATATATATATATATATATAATATTATATATATATATATATATATATATATATATATATATATATATATATATATATATTTATATATGTTTTTTTGCAATTCCAATTCTCATGATTTTATTAAAAATAGATTCCAATTTAATTCAGTGTACTGAAAAACGTCAGTATAATTCTTTTAATGTTGTATCAATTCACAATTTAGCGATATGCTGCACAGTGGAATAGTGTAACACTAGCACTTTCTAGCAGCTGAAATATATCAGTTAATACATACGCAGATGATACAGTACATCAAATGCATTTCAAATGCAGACGTAATTGTTCGAATAATTAATATTGTTATATTCAGCACCTGATATACAGTTTTGCGCATTGCAATCACTCAAAAGTATTGCGAACAAAGGAATAGACCATCGCAGATTAAAACTATAAAGTCATGGCAAAAGCCATTAGTTCTAAAGGGTAAGTGTTCCCTGTTAATTAGCTGAGGCCATCCAATATTCGCTTCATGACAATCTTTGGCACACCAGTAAGCCTGGCATCAAACAAGTCTGCACAGTTATCTGACACACTAAGTACACGTAGTTCACTTTGCGTCGCAGCCGTCTCGTCTTTTGTTTTTTCACCAAAAACTATAACATTATACACAGTAGAATAATATAAATAACTCAATACAATTATCATAATCTCTTGTTTTTATATTTCACATCAGCGAAATCACCAAGTCGAAATAACATGGCAGTTGGGCCGAATTCTCATAGGGCCGAAATCACCACTACCGCTACTCCTGCTGTTGCGATGTTTACTTTCTGACGTAACCATGAAAACGACCACGTAGAGCCGCCAAACTTCACCTCTACCATACATATACACATGTCACGTGGTCAAACATTACTCTTACTTCCAAGTAACGATAACAAATAAAAATAAAACTAGTTATCTTCTACCGCTTGCTCCACGAAGTTAGACATAGGAGAGGACAAGTTTTGGTTATTCTGATATTTATATGGAAGTAAGAGTAATGTTTGACCACGTCACATGTGTATGCGTATGATAAACATATGAGGATAAGCTTGGCACTCTATGTGGTCATTTTCATGGTTCGGTCAGAAAGTAAAATGTTAATAAGTTCGACTATTGGCGTCGCTAAACTACTCCGAAAGAGCCGAATTCGAAGGCGATTCTGCGGAATCACTTGCCGCTAGTGGTTCGAAATCGTTACATTATACTTTTTATACTGCAAAATTGACATCGCCACCACTCTCTACAGTAACGCGAGTGAAACTACACTGAAGCATTGCATAGAAATCACTGACTGAATGTAAACCCATATCATCATTGACGTCACAAAACCACGTGATCGCTCATCTCATTAACTTCGAATTTTACGCGTGCTTTGCGAGTTAGACGCATTAAATGTATAATTTTACCTATAGATAATGTTTTTCTAATTTTTTTATTTTGGCATGTAGTACATACAATATTAAACTTTATGTACGCATCGAAAAAGCGTTTTAGCTAGTGCCTTGTTGTTGTTATTCCCTTTAAGGAAATGGTAGAGCAAATTAGTACACCACTTGCAAAAGTGTTTAATTTGTTACTAGAAGAGGGCTGCTAAAAAATTAAGTATACAAAAGAGACATACAGAGAGATACAGCGTGACAGATAGACAGGTAGAGAGTGACAACGTGATAAAGAGACATACAGAGAGAGACAGCGTGACAGATAGACAGGTAGAGAGTGACAACGTGATAAAGATACATACAGAGAGAGACAGCGTGACAGATAGACAGGTAGAGAGTGACAACGTGATAAAGAGACATACAGAGAGTGACAGCGTAACATATAGACAGGTAGAGAGTGACAACGTGATAAAGAGACATACAGAGAGTGACAGCGTAACAGATAGACAGGTAGAGAGTGACAACGTGATAAAGAGACATACAGAGAGTGACAGCGTAACAGATAGACAGGTAGAGAGTGACAACGTGATAAAGAGACATACAGAGAGAGACAGCGTGACAGATAGACAGGTAGAGAGTGACAACGTGATAAAGAGACATACAGAGAGTGACAGCGTGACAGATAGACAGGTAGAGAGTGACAACGTGATAAAGAGACATACAGAGAGTGACAGCGTAACAGATAGACAGGTAGAGAGTGACAACGTGATAAAGAGACATACAGAGAGAGACAGCGTAACAGATAGACAGGTAGAGAGTGACAACGTGATAAAGAGACATACAGAGAGAGAGACAGCGTAACAGATAGACAGGTAGAGAGTGACAACGTGATAAAGAGACATACAGAGAGAGACAGCGTAACAGATAGACAGGTAGAGAGTGACAACGTGATAAAGAGACATACAGAGAGAGACAGCGTAACAGATAGACAGGTAGAGAGTGACAACGTGATAAAGAGACATACAGAGAGAGATAGCGTAACAGATAGACAGGTAGAGAGTGACAATGTGATAAAGAGACATACAGAGAGTGACAGCGTGACAGATACACAAGTAGAGAGTGACAACGTGATAAAGAGACATACAGAGAGAGACAGCGTAACAGATAGACAGGTAGAGAGTGACAACGTGATAAAGAGACATACAGAGAGTGACAGCGTGACAGATAGACAGGTAGAGAGTGACAGCGTGACAGATAGACAGGTAGAGAGTGACAACGTGATAAAGAGACATACAGAGAGTGACAGCGTGAGAGATAGACAGGTAGAGAGTGACAGCGTGATAAAGAGACATACAGAGAGTGACAGCGTAACAGATAGACAGGTAGAGAGTGACAACGTGATAAAGAGACATACAGAGAGTGACAGCGTGACAGATAGACAGGTAGAGAGTGACAGCGTGACAGATAGACAGGTAGATAGTGACAACGTGATAAAGAGACATACAGAGAGTGACAGCGTGACAGATA